>JAOXJK010000004.1:2121288-2132302 GCA_025774025.1 Xenus cinereus
CTCCCCCCCCCTTGATGCCCAGCCACCCCCTTGCAATGGCCAGGCCCAGCGTAGCAGCATCCCTGGAGCCCCTTTGGCTGGGAGAAGCTCAGGTTGAGCCTGCCCCAGGCACAGGGGGGTCCCTTCCCACCCCACCCCCCCCCAAATCCTCCTCAGTCCTGCTCCTCCCCGGAGCCCGCAGGGAGAGGCTGGCAGGGTTCTGATCCCAGCTGCTGATCCCAGCTGGTTTCTTCCCGGCTTTGACCTTGATGCCTGGCCTGGCTGGTGCCCAGCCCTGCTTGGGGACCTGCACACCCTGCTGCTGGGCCCCTCGTCCTGCCGGGGCTCATCCTGCTTCCCCCCTCCCGCCCCCCGGCATCCTGGGGTGCGCACGACTTCTCCTTGCTATTGCGCTAATTGATATAGCGTGGTCGCTGCCGGGTGAGTCAGGGCGCCAGCCAGGGCGAGCATCCCATCCCTCCGAGGGGATGCCGTTCCTCCCAGGGGATGCCGTCAGCGCTCCGCAACGGGGCAGGATGTGAGGAATGGGGTGAGTGCCCGGGCCCTGCGGGGGAACGCCAGCTCTCCTGGCCCTCCTCCAAAATGGGGTCCCCCCCAGGGCTCCCTGCTCTGGAGGCTGGACTGCGGATGGGGTGCCTGCCGAGGCAGGGCGAGAAGGCTGCCCCCGTGCTGCTCAGCATCCTCGCTGCTGTTCCCACGGGTGGATTTTTGCAGAAGGGAGGATGCTAATGCGGGGGCGACCCACGGGAACCACGTGCCCCACGTGCTGATGAGTCCAGGAGCGTGTCTGGCTCTCAGCTGCAAGGCTTGGCACCAGTCCTCCTGTGCCACTGGTGCAGGGGCAGTGCAAAGTGGCTCATCTGCCCCGTCACCTGCGACACAGGATGGTCCCAGCGGGTCCCCACCTGCAGCAGGCTCCCACCTAGGGCAGCACGGGCTCCATCCCTGTGCTGGAACCATTTCCCTCCCCGTCCCGCTCAACGAAGAGGCTGGGCGCTCTGTGGCTTATGTCCTTGACACTAAAAAGAAGCTATTTCAGAGCTTTTATCTCTATTCTGTTGCTGGCATTCAGAGCCCGTCGCTTGAAATACCTCCGTGTCCCCTTTTCTTCATCTGTTTTACCCCAGGGACTTGCTGGTCCTCCCCGGGGAGGTGGTGGTGGAGAGACACAGCAAGGGAGAGGATGCTCGGCACCCGGGGGGGCTCCGCCGCAACGTCCCCATCACTGGTTTTGAGTAGTTCCCTCTGGAACTAGTAGTTCCCTCTGGGTTATCGACCGTGCCCTTGATCTGGGGTGAGACGAGCCGGAGCCTGTGTTCCCTGCTCTCTCCCGGCCGCGGTTAGCCATCCCTCCCCTTCTCCCGGCGGCCTCTTCCCGCCGGGGCAGAGGCCGGGGCAGGCAGAACCAGACAGGCAGGCAGCCGCGGGCAGAGCTGCCTGAGCTGGGGCGAGGGCAGGGCGTGCGAAGCCTGGTCCCGCCTCGCACGGCTTTCCCCGTGCTGCCCGAAAAGTAGGGCGCCCAACGCCAGGGCGGACGGCGGGCTCGGCATCCTCGGGGCTGGGAAACCATCGGCCGGTCTCCTGCAAGGGGCGATTCCAGGGCTGGGAGGAGCCGTGCCCCTGGCAAGACCCCCGGCCCGTCTTTGCAGCCGTTGCGGGGATCGGGGCGTTTTTCGGGGCTGGGGAGGGTCTGAGCTGTGCTGACCCCATCCTCTGTCCCCCGCAGAGTGGAGGCCTGCGGTGGTGCTGGCGGCCATCGACTGCGCTGATGAGGCCAACCAGCAAGTGTGCAACAATTTTGGGATAACCGGCTTCCCCACGCTGAAGGTAAGGGCCTGCGTGTGCTGGGCACGTGGCTGGTTTCACTCTGCGTTGCCTTTTGGCATGTCCTTTTCTTGCTCAATCGGACCAACAGGGCTATTGCACCAAAACACTCCCTTTGGGGCCTCGCGGGCTGGAGCTGTTTCACCCTTCCCCAAAACATAGCTGTGGCTGGGCTGCAGCCGGTGCAACTGGCTGGCTGATGTAGCAACAAGGAAGGGGAACCAAACTGCTGCTTTGCGGTGAAATGGAGAGGCTGGATCTCTCCTAGGACGGGGAAGAGTCCGAAGCCTGAATTGGAAACGCCCGGGGAAGGTTGCCGGAGAGCAGAGAGCGGTTGCAGGCACAGTTTTTGGAGGAGGGCGCAGGGATGCTGCAGAAGGCTGCATAGACCTCAACTGGGAGCCTCCAGCGGTGGCTGGCGAGGTGCCTTCCCTCCTCCTGGGCCCGTGTGGGGTCCCTTAGCTGTGTCAACACGCCGTGTGTCCCACTGCAAACAGAGCCTCGCTCCAACACAAGCAATAAGGGTGAAGCACCCCCAGGTGCAGGCAGCGAAAGCCAGGATTGCCTTGAGACGGAACCAGAGGGGTGAGGGTTTCATCAGACGTGCCCTTAGTCCTGGCTTACAGGCTCAACCCAAGGTGGGGTCAGATTTGGGAAGGTTGGCTTGTGCCCCAGCCCTGCTCTGGGGTCTCACCAAGCACCCACTGCCTGAGCAACCGTCGCCCATGGGATATTGATCGAAACATCTGCTGGGGCAGGGAGATGTGCTGATGTGGCAGCGCCAAGAAGTCCCTTCCTTCGCATCCCCTGACCCCGCCAAACACCTTTTGCAAACAGCTCCTGCTCCCAGCCCAGCCTGCAAAGCAAACACTAGTCTGACGCAACCCGGTTTCGCTGTGCCACCAGCACCGCTGTGTGAGGCCAGGAGCAGGTGCAGTGTGGGGATAAACTCCCTTCTCCCACTTCGTGAGAGCTCTGGAGCAGGAAGACAGCGGTTTGCAGGACCAGGAAGGTCGCAGCTGCCTCCCTGGGTCCCCTGGTAGTGCCTGCCCCACCTCAGCTGGATGTGGCTCCTGCCCCGAGCCTGCATCCCTCTCCTCTAGGGACGCCCCGTGAGGCGAGGAGCTCCCTCTGTGGTGGCTGGTGTCAGTCAGCATGCTGTAATGTTGTGGGGAAACTGAGGCAGAGGCAGTCTAGGAGGAGCCCCTGCCTGCCGGGCCTTGCTGCCTACCTGTCCTCCTCCAAAGGCTCTCGTTCCGGCTTCCCCACATGTGGCTTTTTGTTCCCTTTCAGTTCTTCCGAGCTTTTAGCAAGAAGGCAGAGGATGGGATAAGGATTACCAGTGAGTATCATTGGCACAAGGGCCTTTTACCCTGGGTGTGAATGACCCTGCTGCCTGCCTTCTCCATGTGTTGAGAGCTAGGAGAGCCTGGGGGGGGGAAGCTCTGAGCAGCTCCTCTTGGCTCAGCCCATGGGACTGGCTTCCCCCAGGACTGACCTCTTGGTATCCTGTCCCCCTGCAGATCCCAGCGCCACCGTCGAGGACCTGCGTCATGCCATCATCACCAACCTGGAGCAAAGCCAGGACGCCTGGCCACCCTCCTGTCCTCCACTGGAGCCGGCGAGGTAGGGGTGGTGTGATGGCGAGGAGAAGGGATTCCAGCAGCCCTTGTCCCACCAAGAGCCAATTTCTGGGAAAATCGTGATCCAAAAACGAGCACGGAGGAGCCGCTGCGTCACCCACATCCCAGGGAGACACAGATGACTTCAGTGGGCTAGGGCCATTTACATGGTTGTCCCGGGGGAGGGTGTTTGGCTTTCCTGAAGCAATGGTCAGGCTGGGGTTGTGCTTCAGGTCTCCTGTGCTTCCACGTCCTAGCCAAAAAACCAACAGCCCTAGTTCAAGTTCATTACCATTTTTTTTCTACTTGGGCAAACATGCAGCTCCCTTCTGCCCTGCCCTGCCCGTGCTTTGTTTTCTGCCTCCTTGGCTGACCCTGGTGGGTTTTCTCAAAGCCTGTGAACTGGAGCAGAAAACTGGGCTGGGGATTTCAGCGGGGAGGAATCAGCCGCTTGGTGGGGCTGAACCCGCACTGGCATCCCCTGCCGAATCCCCAGGGAGGAGGGATGAGCTCCTTTTGGGCAGAAGGGCAGAGCACCCAGCTGATGCCAAAGCACCTGCTGCCACCCTCTTCTCTCTTGCAGCACAGAGGAGATTCGCAGCTTCTTCCAGAGGAACAAGGACCAGTACCTGGCATTGATCTTCGAGAAGAGCGACTCCTTTGTTGGCAGAGAGGTGGGTACAGTTGTATTTAGCCCCCACTTCTCTTGAAGTCCATGTTCTTGGTGCCAAAGGCAGGAGAAGTCCCCTCCTGGCGGCCTCCCTGGTTGGCCTGCACACCCCTTTGCAGGCGTGAAGGGTTATACGGGGTGCTAAATAGCCCTGCTGCATCCCTGGTGGGACTGGGGCTCCCGCCACCCCCTCATCTGACCCCGGGGCCTCTGGGCTTGTAGGTGGCGCTGGACATGCTGCAGTATGAGAACGTGGCAGTGAGGAGGGTGCTGAGCAGCGAGAAGGAGCTCGTGGAGAAGTTCGGCGTCACCACCTTCCCCTCTGGCTACCTGGTCCTCCGCAACGGCTCCTTCTCCCGCCTGCCTGTGTGAGTGTGGGACACGGAGGGGGGCCTGGGGACCCTGGTGGGGTGCCAGGCTCGTGCCCCATCTCTCCGCTCTGTAATCGTGGGAAAGTTCCTTAGGAAGGAGACAGTGTCTGGGTCAGGCAGGTTGGCAGAGGCTGCTGGTGGGCACTGAACGGGGCTTCCAGCCCTGCCTGGAGCTGATAGAAGGGAAAATGGTTTGTGACTGTGCCATCCCTCCGCCACATATGGTGGCACGGCGTGGCTGCCTGGGGCTCAGCTCCGCTCCAAGGTGCATGCCGTGATACCTACTGCTGGGGCAGGTGGAGAGTACGGACCACCCTACACTCATTCCCCAGGTCCAAGTTGCTGGTCCGGCTAAGCCTTTGGTCTCCTTTGCTTCCTCCTGGGGGACAGGGAATGTCTGGGAAGGAAGAGGGTCTTGCTCATGGCGTCTTCTTCCTTGCAGGCACGTGGAGGCGCGCTCCTTCTACACCTACTACCTGCGCACGCTCTCGGGCGTCACCCGCGGCTCCTACAAGCTGAACACAACCATTGGCGCTTCCAATGAGACCAACACACCCCAGCCGAAGCGTGCCGACCGGTCAGACCTCCCCTTCCATCATTTTGCGGCTGCGGGAGGCTGGGGCTGGTTGCAGGGAGGAGGTGCTGTGGTCGTGGGTGGGCAAAAGGGGCTGGGATCGTGCCTTTCCCCTGGGGAAAAGCCCTGAATCGTGGCCGGGTCCCTGGGGGTTGCGGATTAACGGGTGGATGGACCATCGTGTTTCACTGCTCTCCCCAGCTCCAAGGTGTACATGGCTGACCTGGAGTCTGCGCTGCACTACTCGCTGCGGGTGGAGGCCGCCCGCGCCGCCGCGCTGTCGGGAGCCCAGCTGGCCGCCTTCAAGTGCTACGTGGCCACGCTCGTAAAGGTGAGGAGCTCTCGGTGTCAGGAGGGGAACGGCCCATGCCTCCACGTAGCTATTTATAAGGTGAAATGTAAATGCAGGGTGTGGGCCACCACGTCCCAGCGCTCACGGGTAGCGAAGCGTGGCGGTCTTGGATGTGAGCCCTGTTGGCCCAGTGTATCCCATGGCTGCTGAGGATCTCCAGGCTCAGCCCAGGGTCCCAGTGGGAAGCAGGAGCAGGTGCCGGAGTTTCAGATGAGAGATGGGGTGCAGGTGGGCAGAACAAGACTGGCACTTGCAGGAGGTGTTGAGGCAGTCGGGTCTTTTCAGAAGAGACGCTGTCACCTGCTGGGGTGGTGGAGATGATCAGAGGGGTTTGTAACTCTGATCGCCTGACTTGGATGCTCGGCCCGGGGAGCTGATCTCTGTGGGTTCCTTTGATAGTCCAGGAAAGGGACTCAGAGCAAGAGTCAGGCTCTGGAATAGCTTAATTTAAGGTCTCCTTTTTTCTTCTTTGTTGGGCTTGGTGAAATTGAAGTGTGTAGGAGCTTTGAGCCAGCAGAAGCAGGGTAGTTTAATCTCCTGGTGTGATGGGGCGCTGTGTATGGCTGAGGTTTCTGCCACTGGTTGCAGGAGCCCTGTCCCCATCCCTGTCCCTGTCCCAGCTTGGGCTCCTTGGCCAACCTTCACCTGGCCATGCCCACCCTTTTTACTCCCTCCTTTGCCTCCTCTGCTTGCCCCCAGCTATCGCCCTCACTATTTCCCCCTTAAATGAGAACCACAGGGTTCGGGAAGTGAATCCCCCATCGCAGCAGCTCCCTGGCCAAGGGTACAAGTGGGGACCAGCAGTGGTTTTATTTGATCAACTCCTAATGCTCCCTGCAAACCTTCCCCTCGCTGGCCAAGGACAAGCCACAGCAGCAGACCCTGCGTCCCCACCGCAGGCAGGAGGCACCAGGGGCGGCACCGGGAGCTGTGGGTGGTGGGTGCTGGGGTTTCCCCGAGGATGCTGAGGATTCCAAGCCGGCGCTGCCGTTGCTGCGCTCATCCACAGGACGGAGCAGTGTCCCCAGGATTGCTGCCAGCCCGGCAGGGCTCAGCCTTGGGGAGCTCAGCCAGTGTGTCCCAGCCTTAACTGTTGCCTTCCCAGGAGGTGTTTAAGTGGGAGTGAGGGAGGAGAAATCCTAACATGGAAAAAAGTGCCTGGAAAGCGAGGAATCTCTCAGCAAAGCCTCCTGCTGGAAGGAGCAAGGGGGGAACTGCGTTTTGCAGCAGAAGCATCAGGTTGTGGGTGAATTCCCCTGCGAATTTGGGACTTTCTGTGCGATTCCCCGTGGGCCTGAGGAGAGCAGCTCAGACTTTGAAAAACACTCTTTCCTTTCGCTTCCCTGTCTCTTCCCCTATGTGCTGCTGGTCTCGTCCTCCCTGTGGGTCAGTCCCTCTGTCTGTCCATCGGTCTGTCGTCGATGGCACGCGTTGGCTGGCTGCCCCCTCTCCCCAGAGTGCCTGTGGTTTTAAAGTGCTGCTGCTAATCGGCTTTGCAATGACTTATGGTCAGAGTAGCTTTTTGCCTCCCTCAGACGGGGCCAAGGTTCCAAGCCTGAACACGCACACGGGAGCCTCGCCACCATGGGGGGCACACGCCGCGGCTGTCCCCCCTCAGGGCTGGGCACTGAAACCTCGCTGGAACCACGCTGCCCTCCAGCACTTGCTGCTGTAGAGGATGCTGGTGCTGCCCAGTGCCCGTCCCGGTGGGCTGGGGGTGCCCACGGGCTGCCCCGCTGCTCCCAGGGTGAGGTCTGGGTTTCCTCACCCCTTTCTCCCCTCTGCAGTACTTCCCCGGGCGCTCCTGCGTGCAGACCTACCTGCAGTCCCTGGACATCTGGCTGAGGAACTGGACGGAGCCTGAGCTGCCCCGCAGCACCTTGAAGGAGGCCATGAAGAATAACAGAGATGTAAGGCACCCACGGGGACCCTGGCCCCTGCCCTCCTCAACCCTGCCCCTTTCCCCCACCCCTCATTATCTGCCAGCTCCATCATGCCGTGTCCATCTATCCTCCAGGCCTCCCACCCTGCTGTGCTCCCCACCAATGTGACCTGGGTGGGCTGCCAGGGCAGCGAACCCCACTTCCGTGGCTACCCCTGCGGGCTCTGGACCGTCTTCCACCTGCTGACTGTCCAGGCTGCCCAGAACGGTCCTGACAAAGGTACGGGTGTCACCGGGGGTGTTCAAGTCTTGGGGAGAGGGTCTCTGGACAGGTTGGTGCATGGGCACGGGTGCTGTATGTGGGCAAAGGTTGTCTCACCCCTGAGGCAGGTCTTGGGGAGGGGGTGGCCACAGGGTTGGGGTGCAGGGCTGCCACCACGGCCATGGGACTGTGGCAGCGGCCCTCCCAGCCCCCTGGCTATCCTCTGCCTCCCCCCAGAGCTGCCGCTGGAGGTGCTGAACACCATGCGCTGCTACGTCCGGCACTTCTTCGGCTGCCAGGAGTGTGCCCAGCACTTCGAGGCCATGGCGGCCGAGTCCATGGACCGGGTGGCGAGCCGAGAGGAGGCCGTCCTCTGGCTCTGGTCCCACCACAACGAGGTCAACGCTCGCCTGGCAGGTAAGGGGGACCACAAGGAAGGGGGACCCAGGGCGAGGGAAAAGGGGAGGCGATGTGGAGGAGCATCCCTCCTCCTGGCTGGAGCTGGCAAACGGCTGCGTTAGGATGCAGTAGTGGGGACATCCTGTTGTCATCGTCCCCCGTCACAGGGGGACAGCAGCTGGTCGCGTGGCATCAGACCGCCCCGGAGACGCGGTTGGGTCTTACACGCTCCCCGCGGGGAGCTTCCCAAAGCTGCTGCGTGCCCTCAGAGGACCCCTACTCCCAAGACAGCTCCTCTAAATGTCCCCATCCCCAGCTGCTGGATGCTCCAGGGTGTTTATAGCAGTACAGGGGGAGGGCTGCGTCGCATGTCCCCTCTAACCCCCTCACTGACTCCGGTCCTTGCAGGAGGTGACACGGAGGACCCCAACTTCCCCAAGCTGCAGTGGCCTCCGCCGGACATGTGTCCCCAGTGCCACAAGGAGGAGCGGGGGGTGCATGCCTGGGACGAGCAGGCTGTGTTCACCTTCCTCAAGGCGCACTTCTCCCCCACCAACATCTACCTCGACTATGCTGAGGCTGAGCCCATCCCCATGGCAGGGGAGGGGACGGGCACCAGGCTGGGTACCGAGAGCCTGCGAGAGGAGAGGGAGAAGGAAGAGAAGGAAAAGGAGACGGAGGACGAGATGAGAGCTCCAGGGCGACCAGGCTCCCCCGAGCCACGACGCCCCAGCATTGTGCGGCTGAACCCCAAGCTGCGGGAGGCGGGCGAGGACATCGTGGACCTGGACTCCTTCAGCGAGCAGCACTTCAAGAGCCAGGCGCTGCGAGCGGCGGCCAGCCGGCGCCGACGGCTCAGCAAGCGGGACACCATCGCCCTGCCCCGGGATGCTGGGGTGGGCCGGGAACGCCGGCGGGCTCCCGGTGTCCTGGTCCGGGAGGAGGAGGAGGAGGAGGAAGCCGGGGAGGGTGTGCGGAGGACCCCCTGGCTACGGGTGCTTGGCTTGGGCTTCTCCCGCCTGGACATCAGCCTCTGCGTTGCCCTCTACTTCCTCTCCTCCATGTGCCTCCTGGGCATGTACACCTTCTTCCGTCTCCGCACCCGCGCCCGGAAAGGCCGCCCTGGCTTCCCCATGGCCTGAGAGTGGTTGTGGGGTACTGGGGGTTGCCCCCAGGGTGGGTGGGCTGCTGAGCCAAGGCACCCCTGGGGACAGTGTTTTGTCCCCCGGCGGGAAGGGCTTTGGTGCATCCCCTCTGGGAGCTGCCCTGCTCGCAGCAGTCGCCTCACCCAGGGTGGAGGGCTCTTTTTAGGGCAGAAGGAGGTGTCAGAGCATCCCCCTCTTGAGTCATGGTGCCATATTTTCGGGTGCACAGGAGCTGGGACACCAACAGCACTTTGTGTCTTGGCACCCAGGTGCCCTTGGGACCTCCCCGGCTGGTTTCAGACTGGGAAGCCCTGTCCTATGCTGGGGAGCAGCCCTTTGGGGTCAAACCACTAGTGGGGCCAGGAGGGTGGAGGTGTAGCCCCTGAAAAAGCAGACACTGCTGAGGAGGGGTGGGGGGATGGCAGTCATGGGTTCAACTGCATTTTGTGTTCTCTCCCTCTTTGAGAAATGGACTAGCCCTCCCCCCCCTCTCCTTTCCTTGCCCCCTCCCCTCACTGTTGCTCGCTCTCTGCTTGTCTTAGTGGAATAAATTATTTTTGCCGATGCCGGCCCCGCTGTGTCAGCTGGTCCCTGCTGCACGGGCACACCGGGGCGGCACCTCCCTGCCCTGCCATCCCTCTGGTGCTGGCTGTCCCCTCTCTGGTCTCCCCCATCACCCTGGGAAGAGCACTGGCTTGGTTTAAATCCTTTACGCGTTTTAAATTATTGTACATTTTCTCCTGCTTTTCGCTTCTAGATGGCACCCATGGCCAAGCTGCCCCCCCACCACACAGCCAGCATGTCCCCACGGTTGGGGTGGCTCATGGTATGTCCTCAAGCAGAGTGATGGGGAGGGAGCCTGGGGAAGGGGGGGCAGGGGGCAAGAAGCTGCTGGAAAAAAAAAAAGGGTAGGAGCCATGGAGCTGCAGTTTGGTGCTGGCTGTGCCCGTGGTCCAGAGCAGGGAGACATCTGTGAGCATCCTCGCATCCCCCTCGGGACTGGGGCCCTCCGTGGGTGCGGGCCCCCTGTGCCTGTCCCCGATTCTCTCTGCCCTTTTATCCTTGTTAGGAATCATTAAGGAAAATGGTTGTTTTCCAGCGCCCGGGCCGGGGCCATCTGCTCTGCCGGCGCTGCCTAAATCCCCCTGTAACAAATTCATTGGGATTATGCTGCCCTCCCCTAATCCCGGCCCTTCCCCCCGCATGGGGGATTTAAAAGGATTAAAGCCCGGCCGATAATAAACTTTATTAAGGGGGAGGGGGGGTGTCAATCCGATTTGGAGCCTTTTTCTTGATATCTTCACTTTGCCCAGGTGGGTAGGCGAGGGCCGGTGGGATGGGGAAGGAGGATGGTGGGCTCCACTGCTGCCTGGGCACTGGGAGCTCTGGCTCCTCTGGCCCTTCCTCCCTCACCTGCCCTGGAAATAAATTTTCTTCCTCTGTCTTTTCCTTCTTCTTTGGTGTCTGTGCATGATGGAGATGGTGTGCGTGGTGTCTGTCTGTCCTCTATGGGCCGTGGAGCTGCCAAACCTGCCCTGCCACTGCTGGCTCACTTGGCCTTGGCCATGTCCTTTAGCTGGGTCCTCGGTGGCCTCATCCCGGCATAGAGGGGGGCTGCGTCCCCCCAGCCGAGTGCTGGTCCTGCCCACCAGCGGGTGATGGATGGGGAAGGTCTCATCGCTGCAGCCCTGCTGCCTCCTTCTCCTTGATTTCCCTGGGGGAGGAAGGGGAGGGGAGGGGGTTATCCCCAACATCAATAACCCCCTGCGCACCCCCTCCCTGCCACCTGCTCCCCTGCCTGGGACTGGGATCCAGCGCTTGTGATGAGGGGGCTGCCTGTGGTTACCCCCGGACCCCAAAAATATCTTGGTGGGGCTGCCGAAGGCAGGGGCAGGCTGAAGGAGGTGTTAGGG
>JAOXJK010000004.1:2136412-2165099 GCA_025774025.1 Xenus cinereus
GGAGAAGCCTTGATTTCCTCTGGGAGCGGCAGCGGCAAGGATTTTAGTAGTCCCGGCAGGCGGGCGGGTGGGTGGATGGATGGATGGATGGATGGAGAGGAGCTGAAGACTAACGGGCCGTTTAGCGGGGAGGAGGCTGTGCTCATACCCATCAACCTGGCACCCAGCGCTGCCTCCAGACCGGAGGAGAGCAGGTCCCGCAGTGGGTCCCACCGGTGAGCCGGTGCCTTCGGACCGCGCTGCCAGCTGGCCTCCACTTAACCTCCGATTAAAGCCGGGGTCGGCGCCGATCGGAAGGAGGCAGGATTTATAACCCGCAGCAGGATGCAGTTTGACACCGGCTGTAATCAGGAGAGCTGTCACCACAAGGACAGCTGTCAGGCCACTCCGGCTCATAAAAAGGGATGGAGACACCCTAAAAGCAGTGACTGCCTTGCTGGCCTTGCTCATGGGATTTAACCCTTTCCCTGAACAGCCTCTAACAAAAGGGAAGGCCTTGCAAAGGCACTGCTCTGCTCAGCACCGTCAGAGACAGTTTTCATACAAGCTCTCGTGCCTCCCCGCCGCAATTAACGGCTCGGTTACAAAGTGCTTACCGAGGGAGATTTTCAGTGAGTACCAGTTTCAGGCCAATAGCCATGTGAATAAAAACCATTCACTCGTTTAACAAGCTGTTTTCAAGATGGGGGTGATTTATAACCAGATCAGCTAAGTAAGGGAACGAGGACAGCCTGGGTGCGGCGATGGTCAGCCGGGGACAGCGGGGTCCCCGTGGGCACGCCGGACCCGTGTGCCAGGGACCCAGAGAGGTGTCCCCAAAGATAACGTACAGGGAAGGGAGGTGGGATAATAGTCAAGGAGAAGGAAAAAATCTAAAGACTCAAAAAAAATGTGGAGAAAAAGCCTGCAAAACTGTCATTATTGAAACATCCGAGCTGGCAAGGTGGGTCAGAGAAATCATTTCTGAAATAATGTTAACTACATCAGCTATGTTCGTTTGCTTGTGTTAAAAAACCTGCTTCAGCCACCAGATACAGGGGTCCACCTGCAAATAATTTACATTCAGGTGATGCAGCCACCCTCTACTTTCCCATATTGAACTTGCTTGAAGCAGGTGCTCTTGGATAACTTAGGCTATGCTTTTGCACAACCTACCATAATCCACTGTGCACCTCTGGGTAGGCAGAGCAGGGGAGAGAAAGCCCAAAAATGTGGAATGAGCTGGGCAGAGAAAGAGGCAATGTGGCATTGAGTGCTGTTGTTCTGCAGACAGCAACAGATTTGCTACTTAAGTCAGAAGGATAAGAGCTTGAAAAATAAAGTATCCTACAGGAAAGATGACATGGGGAGAAGCCATACGTTATTGTAATTACAGTCTCAGTTCAGGGGCCCTGAAATCTGGGAGTTTAGATCCAGATCCAAACGGAATGATGGTCTGCAAAGCAATTTTGCCATCCTGCTGATGTCCTTGTGGAGAGATCAGAAAGAGAGAAAAAGGCACAAACACTTCAGAATGACAAGTATGCTCTTAATTACACAGTGGCAGGCATCGAGAGAGAGTATGAAATAAGAACCAGTATGTCTTAATTTTGGAAAAAATTATGATATAGATAAAATCGATACTTTTTTCCTATTCCCCACACATCAGCACTTGCATGTGTCTCCTTAGTCTCTACTTTTCTCATTTGGAGACAGAACAATCTTTCTATTAAAAGGATTGCTACAAAATCTCATATCTAATTAGCATGTAATTGTAGGAGGGACTCAAACTGTAACTTTGCTCTGTTGGTTTTGGTAGTAGAGAAGCTGCTGCTCTCTGGGCTACGATCAAAGAGGTTTGTCACCAGGACATGTGGAGGTGAAGCCCATCTTACTCGTCCCCTACCCCTCACCTGCGTAACCTGTTAAAGCCAGGACAGACCCCCCTCTCAACCTCAGCATCCCCTTGCCAGGGCCACTCCTGGGTCTGGAGGTGACAGAACCACATCTTGGAGACATAGAAGTGCACAAGACAAACTCTGAAGTGCATCACCTACTGAGGGAAAAGGAAGGCTCTCAGGGGAAATTTGCAGAGGAGATGAAAGGAGGACAGCGGTCTTCCTCGCTGCTTCTCCGAGGGCTCCTATTCATACCAGGCTGGGATTTGCCAGTGGAGATAGCCACCCGTTAATCAAATCCAGCCTCCCTGCTCACATTTGTACTGAAATTTGCTTTCTGTACATAGACCATTTACTCCAGCTGCAAATCCATTCTGTTAAGAGGGAACAACCAAGCTAAAAGGCAGCTTACCGTAATGGAGTGCAGTCTGGCCTTCCCCATCCTGAAAAAGAGAGTGAGAGACTTGATTTTAGAGGTATAGGTAATGTCGTGGGGATATAAGAAAATCCCAGTTTTAAATAAATAAGCTTAATCCCAGCAATATTTAATTGACTAGATAAACAGCCCAGGACACCCAGCTACCTGGCAGTTAGGCTTTGAATCATCATCCACCATCAATCCATATTGATGGATAATCAATATCTATCCACCCATAAGAGTGCGTGGATCACGTCATGACATGAGTATAATTCAGTTCATAGCGTTATCACTTCCAGCCCATAAAAATGAAGGATTTCAGTCCTACGCTTACTTTGGGACCCTCACTAATCCCGATGCTTTAGTGCAAGATGCTTCTGTGCAAGCCCAGCCTTGGCCATCTACTCGAGAGAAGGGTAAAGCCACCGGGATGCTGGCACAGCTCCGTGCCCTGCACTCTTCAGCACAGGAGAGCCCACAGGGAAAAACCCCACATTTCTTCCAACTGAATAAATCTTAGGTCCTCGCCCTTCAGAATTCAGGTCTGGACAAAGGTGGACCCAAAGCCCAAGTAAACCCCTGCAGGATGAGGGTGAGGAAAGGGGCTACGCAGAGCGCTTGGGAACGAGAGCCGGTTGCTGCACTCATCCTTGTGAAACACCCGCAGCACAAGGGCAAAGCAAAGCGGTGATTTGAAGACACTGGCACACAGCTCCCTCTTCCAGCCAACACATACGCCACCGCCCGTGGTGGTGGCCCGTCCCCAGACTCAGCAAGCACGGGCAGGGCTTTGCCAGAGAGTGTCTGGTGCTCGTGTGGCATGTCCAGCAGTGCAAACCCAGGCACCTCACCGTGCCACAGCCCCGTCCTGCCATGAGAACAGGTGAAATAACAGAAGGAAAGAATTATTGGCCCCTTCGCTTTCACTACCCCACCAGGATTAGCCTCTAATTCAGTTCTTGGCCTCTTTAATTTATTTGCATCTGTTTATGGAGACTTAAGTTTTTAATTACCATTATCTTTGGGATTAAGGTGCAAATTCTACAGTCTGCTGTGGACTCTGGAGCAGGCGAAAGGGAAAAGAAGAACAGAAAACCAGGTAGAAATCCCATGTGTAGCTGTTTTGAGACTTCTGGTTTCCCAGCCTGTTATTCTGTTTGATATTAACTCTGTTCAGCTGAGGAACTAGGAATGGCTTGTGTTTCAGGGTGGGAGGTGCCACGCTTTGCTCTGGGTCACCACACCAACACGACAGCCAGAGGAGCGACAGGGACAAAAGAGAAAAGCCACGTGTAACAGGCACCTGCTGAATGCCTGAACATCCATTTCACGGCTTTGCTGGGGAAACGCGGAGGGTGAGATTTTTCCTTCCACACGCCCCATTTGTGGCACTCACGCCAACGTTTGGAGGTGCCTCATTTTAGGAGCCTGTTTCTGCCCAAATCGTGGGTAGCGTAATGCAAATGGGTGTCAATTAGAAGATACCACAAACCAAGGAACTGAAGGAATCAAAGACGGCATCCATTGATTATTCCACGCTAATAAGGTAACGGATCTGAGCCAGAGCCCCCGAGCGGTCCTTAAGCACATGCCTTCTTGGAGGAGTGACAGGGCCAGTACTGACTTCAGCAAAATACGGAGCAGGGCTGGGGAAGAAGAGGCAGGAGCACTACGAATGAGTTATTGGGAAGGCAGGCTTTCAAATATGCGGGCTGTGTGTGTGCTGGGGGATGGGAAGCCAGCTCACCTCCTCATCGCCGCCTTCAAAATTGTGGCTGCCAAAACCCGCAGGTGAATGGGACTGGAAACGGGAACGGTTTGCTGCAAAACTCCTTATAAAGTACATCGGACTGCTCCAGGAATACTACAGCCATTTGCTCATCTTCCAAAGGCCTGCAGAAAGCACTGCTGCTTCAGCAGCAGGCTTTTGGCTAACCAGGCTTTTTATTTCTCTTAGATGTACTTTCTGGCATTTATTGGGCTAAGAAGAGAGTGCGAGTCCCAGCATACGAAATGCGTCTCTTTAATCCCAGTGTGGTTTTTAAAAAGAACTATTAATCCAATGTTATGCAAACATTGTTTACACTTTATTTACACCGTGGATTTTTTTTTCCCCCCTTTGAGCCTGATGGCTGGCCAAATGCTATTTGTTATACTTCTCAGATGCTATGCTATTTGCTTGTATTTTCTCTGTGACAAATTTTAATCCAGGTAAATGGAAAAAGCCCTAGTGTGGTCACTCACTAAGGGCCTTGAAATGCCCTCTGGAGGCTGCTGATCTCAATCCCTCTTTCATTTGGCTTTTCAGAGCACCGTGGCTAATCGGAGCCCGAAGTGCCCAGCTGCTCTGTGCACAGCGCTTGGCTCCAGGTACGGCATCACTGAGCCTCCAGTGCAAAATGGTCACACCTGGAAACTAATCAAAGACAAGCCGTGAAAGTGAGGATTACAGCTCCCATTGTGGCAATTACGTGAGATGAATGTTGCCTACCAGGCGCTGGAAATGTTCGTTTTACAACAAAACAAGACGTGCAGAAGTGGTCTTAAGATGAACTGTAGCTGGCCTTGATGCAAGGGATATTTCCCAACGTGTGACAGAAAGCAGTGGTTTCTGTCTGACACCACACCTAGGGAAGGTGTGGTGTCCTTCTCCCAGGATGTGCCTCTTTTGGGACAAATGACCCCAAATGGTGAGCGTACAGGGACAGGGACAGCCTGACGCAGCCTCTGCCCTCACCTCCTTGTGCCCTGCCCAGGGCACCGGTAAATGTCACCTCCCAGCCCAGGATTGCCAGCACCAGCCAGGAGAAGGGCATCCTGCACAAATCTCTGCAGCCGGGAGGAACACAGAGATGCCAGCAGTCATCAGTTGGGCCACTCTGTTCATCTGGCTTACAGGCTGGGGCAGCTAATTTTTCCCCATTGAAAACCATCAGAATTTTTGTTGGTTTATTTTATACAAAGCACTGAATTGGAGGGGGGGTGTTTGTTGTGATTGTTTACTTCTTCTTCCTCCAATTTAGTTTTCAGATTACATAAATGTAAATCACACAGAGCTGCAAGTACAACAAGACCCAGAGTCTGTCAACACACACTGAAACCAATCATTTGATAAATCTGTAACGTAAAAACCTGAATACTGTTACCAGTTATTTCAAAACTGTGCCTACGGAGAATTGGGTAATGACGGCGCGTTATCACTTCTGTGCTAAGGCACCTTACAAGAAATTAAGACTATTTTTTTTCCCCAGTAGGTTCTTCTGTAGTGCAAGAGGAGCACAAAGCGAAGGTGTCAAGTAGGGGAGCTGCTGTCAGGGAGCGCAAGAGAAGACACAGGCAGCTCGGGGGCCAACACCGAGCTCTGCTCTGTGCCAAGATGCCTCTCAGAAATGCCCTTTCAACATCACAAACTGGGATAATGTCAGTGCGACAGGTTAAGAAGGAGGCAATCAGTGCTCTGATTCGGTGAACTTAGACACAAAAGGGGGAAAAGGCCAGGTTCAAATCAGTGTCTCTTCACAGCTTTGCCTTCAGCTTGCAAGGCACTGGCGGGTACCTGTCCCAGAGCCCTTTTAGCAATACCCTGTCTATAAAATGGAGGAGCTCGTGGAAATGGCAGAGCCCATACAGGCAGTCAGAAGACAACCAGAAATGAAGGAAAGACCATTACACACTCAAATGTAGGAACGCTGAGCCCCACACATGCGAGTTACCAACCAACAACATCAATTTCAAGCTTTCTTCTTGCCTTCTAAGGCTGTGTGCCATCCCTGGTGCCTTTTATAGCCTCCTGGCACATCTGGCCATGTCAGGATGACAGCCGAGCTCCATGGACTTCAAGGGAGACAAAAGCATTTCCAAAGACTTCAAAAATAAAACCAAATGTCCAAGTCTACCAAAACCATCAAAACAAAGACGCTACAAAATCACCAGTACCTCCTACATTCATGGTCTGTGACAGATGTCACTCAATGAAAATCCAACTACCAGTGGGTAACTTATTGGATAACAGGATTGTGTTCTGCTCCTGAGAAATTTAAGCAAGAGAAATGAGAAAAGATGGACCGAGCGCAGATGGACCAACTGTCTTATCCGTTAAGTGGTACTATGGCTACTGCACATCAATTTTGTCTTATAAGTGATAGGATTATATTGGTGTTGCCATCCCATGTTCATTCCTTGGGAACTTCTGTACCCTGCTTAACCTAACACGAGGTTTTAGGACTGAGGGGCAGAGAAATGGAAATGTCTCGGCTGAGCACTGCTGAGATCCTGCACACGCTATAAAACATGATTCCCACTGCCCTGCCATGGCAAGCAGACCTTGACACGTCAGTGTTTGACTGTACTGGTTTCATAAGACAGTTTTTAAAACATTGTTATATAAACATTCACCTTCCAAACTCGCCTTACTCATTCTTCAAGCTGCATGCAGAAACCTCTGTGAGCAGGTGGGTGACCCTAAGGGAGACACTGTCTCTTCATCTCACGTGTTTTATGAAGCCCAAGCACAGAAAGAGGGAAAACAAAACCGTGCTGGTTACCTTGTGGAGCTTTGGTTCACCTAGACCCTGTATCAGTGCTGAATCTGGGGACGGACAGCCCTCCACACCAGCTGTGAGGGTCTGCACAGGACCCCACACCTCCTTGAGTGCTGGTCCACACTGAGACCTCATCTCTGTGCCTTCAATCGCGTCTCCAGGCAGAGACACCGTGAGCATAAAAAGCACAGCAGAAAACATATACATTAACCTCTCCCTTTTGAGGGATAGCACATGCACTCTTTATTTCAAGGTATTCTTTTCCCAACATCACCTCTTCTTTCTCTTCATTTGTGGCCCCCTTTAAGGTGCACGCTCATTCCCATTGACAGACTCCAAATGTTGGCAGGGTTCGCAGAAGATAAGACCGATGAGGTGATAAGAGTGTTTAACAGCGCTAGGTCCTGGGCAGCACGGATGGGCCAGAGGGAAGATAAATATTTACACTACATCTTTAGAAGGTGAGTGAATAAAAAGGACTAGAATACAGCCTCTGAACAAGCACTGCTGCTTAGAAGCTGTGAATATAAATCTCTTCAGCCTCACGACACACACTCACTCAAGCCAGGGAGATGAAAAATAGCAAGAAAATACTTCCCTCCACTTTTAAAAAGGGTTTTATTTCTCATTTATTTCCACTTTAGACTTCAACTTCCCAACAATTTACTTAAACCTCATCATCTTCTTTTTCTCTCTCTGAAATTTTATCCCCAAGATGACTGAGGGTGAGACTACAGCTAAAAGCGTACCACAATTTACATGCTAATACCCACCAATATGTAAAGGCAGGCAATGCGAGCTAATACAACCAGTTCGAACTCCACCAGACAATTCAGTAGATGGCCCCAACACAGCCTTTATTTTCATTTATGTGCTGCCTGGGCTTGGACACGTACATTAATACATGTAAAATGAATGCTTGTCCGATCGAAGCAGACAGACAAGTGCAAATCGCTGTGTGTGCAAATGCTGGATAGAAAAGCAATGGTTTAGTTTGCAATTTGATATTGTTCTTTTAAAAACCCTACCCTAGACCAGCGTGCACCCATATACACCAGGACTTTTGCTTTTAGCTGCCTCCTGATTCTTAAAGAAATGCCAGCAGCAATGCAATCCGAGAAACAAGACCATCTAACAGCTTTGTGCCAGAACATCTGGAGTCCCAAATAGCTCTGTCACCAGGAAAATGAAGCAGACTTTTATGTTTTCTCCTCATTTCTCAGATCTCGATTTTGCTAAAGCAAAATATACTTGTGATGGCTCAGCTTCACCTACTTTTTTAGACTGTGTCCCCCACAGGAGGATAACTGGTTAGCTGGTGTTTACGAAGCGCTTGTGAGGTTATCGTTGTTAATGTTAAGTGTAGGCTGTTGTGAGATATCATGTTGTGCATCCTTGGTACCTGCTCAAAGTCAGCTCAGGCACTTCCCAAAGACCAACAGTGTGGGACCAAGGATACAGAGCAACCTCCCACGGAAACAAAACCACAATCCACACGCCAATCATGAGCAGCTTATTTGGGGATTACAAATAGCCCAAGCGAACAAGCACAGGGCTTGGATATCCTCGAAGTTTGGTTCCCCAACTAAACCTTCCACCTCCTTTGTGCGTGGGTAGGGACCCCTCTCCAAGAGCTCTCTCCTCTGCCCCCTTCCTCCCTTTCAGACCTTTTCCTGCGCCGTACCGGGCAGATATCCGTAAGGATGGAAGGTGGTAGACAGATCTTTATCATCACCTCTCGGGCCCTTCTCCAGAGCCTACCGCCAGGCTATCATTTGGCCTATCTTCTAAGTGCCTCAGAGATAAATTAGATCTGCATAGAGAAGCAATTATTACATTTCTCA
Source organism: Xenus cinereus (assembly GCA_025774025.1). Lineage (NCBI taxonomy): Eukaryota > Metazoa > Chordata > Aves > Charadriiformes > Scolopacidae > Xenus > Xenus cinereus. The sequence continues at coordinate 2,145,093 of JAOXJK010000004.1, forward strand.
TGGCATGGACCCTTACAGCACAATCTACTACTGAAAGGCAAAGAAAATTGCATTAGATTTTGTTTGATTCAAAATTATGATCAAGGGAAGAGGGATGTTGAAGCCCTTTAAAGCCAAGCCTCCGAGCTGGGGATCTTTCTGTCTGGGGACCTCCCTATTCATATTTGCTGCCTGAGCTCCTACTCCTGGTTCATTTAGGTGTGCTAATTTGGAGGACCCCTCCACTTGCAAAACTGCTGTGAAAACCAGGGCTAAGAAAACTCAGAGAGAGAATACGATGCCCAGGAACTGCCAGTCGCTCCCTCCCAAAGCCTGCATCTGCTAATGCACCCAAACACCACCGGCCTGAGGAGTTCAGCGTGCCAGGGTTACGCTAATCCCTCATCGCCCTAGTTTCTAACTGCTGGTGTACCTAAATTTCCAAGTGCAATTTCGATGGGATTTATCACATCTACTATCATCAGCATGTAGTGCTGCTGGCACAGATACAGACCCTCAATATCCCACCGCAGACACGGCTGTCTTTAATTGCAGAACAAACTGATTTCTGAATCCCATGCAGCGTCTCCGAAACTCTCTGGGCTGTTTTCCTACTGAGCATTTTCACCCCAATCTGCAGCCAGCACTCTGAGCACAGCCGTGTATTTTTATGTAGGTATTTATAGGTTGTTCCAAAGAGTATTTGCTGCTGCTGCTTGTTACTTCCAGCATCAGGCATCTTTTTGGTCACCAAACAAGCGTGTTGGTGCAATATAAAAGCTGCCGGGAAGCTTCCTCAGCCCAGGGATCAAAAATGTGTTTGGGAAGAGCCAGTGCCTGGAGCTGTAACAAGTGTCACGGTGCTGCAGCTGAGCCAGCCTCCAACAGAACTGTGCAAACGCAGTCACAGGCGGCAAACAGGACAATATTCCTAAAGGCAAAGATGCTAAAATCTCTCTTCTCAGGGGGCTTCCCTGCCCCCTCCCTGCGTAAAAGTTAGTGGCTCTTGTACTGCTTTATCACTTTAGCGTGGCTGAAGCAGATACCTGGTTATTTAAGGGGCAGGATAAATGGGCTGAGACAGCTTTCCCATCCCCAATTCACTAGGGAATGCTTGGAAATTCCACCTGACACCAGGACCGCGCTGTGCTCTTAAACAATCTCCCGTCTGATCCGATTGTTCCCCAGTGGGGAGGCAGGCTGCAGCTCGCTCAAGAGTCATTGATTGGATTAACAGCCTAATTCCCAACAGATGAATAGAATACTGATGTCTTGTCAGCCCACATCATAGAAGGAAAACACAATCTGCTTCTACAGCCCCGAAATTTAACCCTTTGCTTTCCTACTCCCCCTTCCCAGGGCACGGGGCTGAATGCATAGGTCCAGCACTTTCAGCTTGAGATCTGACCCATTTGAGTGAGAAGACATATATTAACCTTTGGGATGGTCTGCCTCATCACCAACATGCCACGGGATCATACGTTATTCTCCATAAGGTTAGTTTTGTAAGAAACCCTCTTTTCATCCTTTCTAGACAGAAGAGATTTATACTGTGGACCTTAATTTTTGTTTTTTTCTTCTCTATTTTAGCACCTGCCGTTACAGGAAATACTGTATGCTTCACAGTAAGCAGTTGAAAATTCATGATCTTCATGATATTTATTCTGAAATATACAGATACTGAATATTTTCTGAGTCTATCACTTGATTTGATTAGGAGGACAGATCTGCCTGGAGAGGAGCATCCAGCTTTGCTGCAGGAGAGACATCGCTGCAATGCCCGCTCCCTCCAGCAGCTCTTGGCAAACCGCAGGGCAGGGGAGAGAAGCCGGGCACATCATTTGCTCTCGGAGAGCTCCCGTTCTCCACCTCCTAATGGAGACACTAATGCTTTCTTACCTCATAGAAAGACTGTGATAAGAAATTAATTGCCACTGGTCAAATGTTCACTATTACAGAAGCAGGACTGTGTGCATATTAAAGAGATTCCCCAAGAACTAAATTTATTTATGGATGCCTTGGCACTTTCTGCATTCATTTCCTTGCTCGGGAGACAAGAATAAATAAAAATCATCTGATTTTAAGACACGTATTCAAAATTAACTATTTTTTTCTCAGATCATTGAGGTCCATAATGCTGTGGGGTTTGTTTCCTTCTAACAGCCACCTTTATGTTTGCATTTACAAAACAGGCAGATACACATTTAAATACTGTCATTTTTTCAGCAGAAATCCTAGAATATACAGAAATAGAGCTACAGCACTCATACCAGGACTGTAACCCATATTGAGAGGTGGACTCTGGAGTAACTCTGATACAACAACAGTCTCAGTGGCAATGGCTTACCAACTCTTTAACTGTTTTTCCCACCTCTGTAAGGTGTATATCACCTCAGAGTAGCCAGGTTGCTCTGTGAAACAGAAATAAAATATTTCTAGTTTCACTTGGATTTTACAGCTCACATGCAGAGTAGAAAAATCCCCTCCATTTCTCCTTAATTCTAAAAATTAGCCCAGCACATGACGAATAGGAGAGGATGCATGAAAGGATGGAGGTGAACCCCCTCCCCCTTTTTTTTTTCTTTCTTTTTAACAGTACCTGGTAGCTATGAGAGCTTTCCAGACTTCATCATTTCACAGCATTAATATGCGTATAAAAACTTGCTAGGAAACTGAATGAAAGAAACAGGTCTTCCCTCTCCTGGCTGCCAAAACATCAACCCTACAGAGAGCCCTGCCTTCAGAGAGATGCTGGGTGCTCCGTGTTTGCAATACGGGCAGCGGGGAGGCAACAGCGTGCATTAATGACAGAGCTTCCTTAACCAAAACAATTAGTGAGAGATGCCGCATCGACTCAAACAATTCAATTAATGCAGTGTTAGTGCTAGTATTTTAAAGTAATTTGAATTATTAGCTCCTTTTACAATTTGAAACCATAATGTTTCATTTTCATCCCAGATGTGAATTGTTCCGGAACAGCAATAAATAAATAAGTTAAATGACCCCTAGCCAGTCCAGCCCCTGTCCTGTAACATGGCTGCACTGTATATTCATGAATCCAGGTTAAGGATGGGGACTGGGGCAGTTGTGCCCTGGAACTAGCAGACTGCAGGTTTTATAAATACATACAGAAATAATTAAAATCTAAGGGGTTTAGAAGGGTTAATCTCCTTTGAATAATCTCTGCCACAAAGCCTGTAAAGTCACTGCTGGCACCCTGCCCGCGTGGGACCGGCTGTCGGATATCAGGGCAGCACGTGTGGACGGGAGCAGAGAGATTAAGTGGAAGCGCGGCCGCGGTGGCCCATCAGACACGCTGCTCCCCCGCCTATGGCTCCCCTGGTCACTGCCCAGGGGCTGGAAAACGCTGCCAGCAGGATACGGGATCCAGCCCCAACCAGCAAGTCAACATGCCACTTGCTCCACCTGATTAAAGAGAGAGAAGGAAGCTTGATTAGGATGCTAAATTTAGCAGGTTGGACAGGAGACAGCAGGAGGGGAGAGCATTGCCGCCACGGCTCAGTTCAGCCGAGCCCTTCCTGACTTCAAGGCAAACGCTGCCTTGTATTTATTTAAAGGGATTCGGGACTTTGGAAATAACCTCCTTTCCTACACAGGCCAAGGAGACGGTGCACTTTTAATTACCAGCTCTCGTGGACTCAGAGCAGCCACTCTGCATTACAGGACGTCCTCTTCGTATAAAGTCTCATTTTAAAGCCAACAGCCGAGTGGCTGTTAGAGATAAAGGAATCCACCAAAAGAAAGCAGAGAAAACACCCCGGTGTGGGCTAAGGCAGTGCCCTGTCTGAACCCACAGCTCGATTTCTGCTAATTTGGGGCAAGGCAGGGTGAGCTGAAATGTCCAAGAACACCTGCAGCAGCGGCTGGAGCACTGGCTGGCAGGTTGCAGCATCGTGAGGACTACCTAGGGACCTTCTTCTCTTTTAAGTCAGTGAGGATGAAGACTCTGGAGACTCTGTTCTGGTCTCATAAACCTTCCTGGTCTTGGTGTGCAAAATCAAAACTTTCCACGTTGAGATGGTCTGAACTGTCCTCTGAACTCATTAAATGAGATCTGGGTTTTATTAAGCCAAGCTTGGGGAAGCCTGGGCTAGCACGGGAGCCGAGTGGCCTTCAGTTTGGAAGGCGCTTCTTTTCTTTCTCTGCTCCTTTAGAAACACCCAATACCAGGGACCTTGCTCAGGCATTTTAAAGCATCTCAGAATAGTGCTGTGCCCTGCAGCCTCCAGACAGGCTTTCCTTCCCAAGCACGCCTGTTTCTTAAGCATGCCGACTCCTCTTTGTGGCTAATCTGGAATTAGAGAGGACGTTCGCACACTCGCAGCCGTCTGCCAGAGGGGGAAGGCATCAGAGCCTGGATCCTGCCCCGAAGTGGACCACTGCCAGGGAGAAGCTGACTGCACGTGCTGAGTTAAGAAGCTCCCGTCTCATCACCTCAAAGGGTTGCTGTTTTTGTGACATCCAGCAGCCTTTTAGCAGCCTCGGTGAATTGCATTAGTAGCCGATTTACCATTTTTTATTTTATATGGCATGAAGCTGCTTTTTCATGTGATCCTCTACCACCAAGTACATCCACATTAGACTGAAGACTCCCCTCTCAGCCTACCATCATCGCGTCCGTTCCCTGATGGAAGAAAGGAGCAGAGAGGGAAAAGGTTTATTGATACTGCTTATTCACAGACAGCCAGGTGTCCAAACAGCTACTAATAAAGTGTCAATATAGAAGAAAAAAAAGGAAAAATGTCTGGAGAAAACTGCCTCAGGACATCAAACTATATCAGTAACTGGGAGTTCTTGATGGAGCCACAATGCTATTAAAATAAAGCTGAACTAAGTACTTGCAGTTCGGTCTGTCATTACTTATTTAGTGAGATGCAAAATTGATCTTCACTTTAAAGGGCTCTTTCAAAGTCTAGAGGCAGCACTTCCTCCCTCCTTGTGCTGTATAATAGAGGTGTTCCTAATGAAATTCAGCAGTAGCTGGAGGCAACCAAGGAAAACCGCAGCCAACTTTATAACAGACAGATTTATGTTCAGGGATGTCCTGCTTTTTGAATGAGTTATTCTGCACAGGGCAGGAATCACAGGTTCACCATTCATGGGTCGCACAAGCGTGGCAGAAGGTCAAGTTCCCTGGTGGTGCTCAGTCCGAGCTGAAGGCTGAGGCTGCCGTCACATCTGGGGCTGAGCTGAGCGGGTCCGTCCCATTTCCTACTAAAGCATCCCAGGGAGCCTGCTGGGACCCGGACATCTGTCCTCAGCGCCCAGAACTGGGACCAGCCCATTTCGCACTGGGCGGATGGCTGGGGAGGAAGGAGCAGATGGCAAGTACTGGTGGTGGCGACCGACGTGGGGTAGAGCTGAACCAGTGACCTCGAGGTGAAAGGCTTCGTATCTCCCATTATCAATCCCCAGAGCCCCCTCAGAAGTAAGTGTTGATACATTAATCTTTCCGACTGATGGAAACAGACTGCAAATATAATGTTCCATAGGGGAATCTTTTTTCATTTTGAGCCAAAACAATGCTTAAAAACATAAAGTTAAGGGCATGCTTAGGTTTTGTTCTTTCATCAGAAATGTTACTATTTAATGCCATCCTTTTTCTCTTCCAAGTACCATATTAAAAGAGCATGTCATCACCCATTACTCCCTGAGCACAGCCCCAGTGTGGATTGCTGCAGTAAATAATAAACTGGTGTTTGTGCTTCATCCTGTGCATGCTGTCCTCCTAAATAGTTTAATAACAAAGGAGTATGTTTAGGAGAGCTGCTGGAGTGCCTCGATGAAGCATGTTGTGTAGGATAAATACCTCCACATCAGGACACTTTTCAAAGCCATCAGGCAGAGGGGTCAGTCTGTTGTGGGTTTTTTTAAAACTGCACAAGCTAATGCTTTAAGAGTGTCTTGATGGAATCAGGGAAATTGGATTGTCCCCCCATTTGCTGGCCTAAAACAAGCCTTTTTTTATTTATCCCATTAGAGGAACACAAGAGAAACCTTTTAAATGTCACTAAAATTTTCCCTGCATTGCAAAACCCAGTCAAAAGGGGTTTAATTTTCCCTGAGACCTCTTAAGTAATGCAGTATGTCAAGGTTTAATACATCGTGTGTAGGGGATTGTCTATATTCTGTGCTGTTTCACCAGGGTGACTCTGTCGGGTCGGTCCCGTTTGCTGGATTCGGTCCCTGCCAGCACTGAGGTTCTCAACCTGCCCACACCACTTCAGATCAGTTCTGGTGAAACAGGCAAGTGATAATGAGATGAGATGCCCCTTCCTGGATCAGTCCAGGATGCCCAAAAATTCAGCAGTGCTAGTAACTCTCCAGTAATTTTGCTCTGTGAATTGGGGTGCTCTGGTTTTGGGAAAGCTCGTAATTTATAGGCTTTGTTTGCTTATTTATAGAAGGACTAGAGAGACTTGGCAAGAGGCACTTATGTACACAAGGCTCCAGATTCCCCTGGAGTATTTAATACGACAGACATAAGCTTGCATACCAGAGGCGGAGCCCAGGACTGAAAACTGGCAGCGCACAGAGCGCTAAAGCACACTGCCCAAAGACAGCAACAGGGTCACACACTCTTTAAAGGCTGGGATGGTGCCCACTCAACCCCTGCTGTCCCAATAGCCGTGGGCATTAATGCCAAAACAGCTTCTCCCGGCCCCTCCAAGTCCATCCCTCTTGTCAGCCAGCCTGTAAGCTGGACGTTACGGGTGATCTGTTCTCCCAGAGTAATGCCAACTAGCAACATTTGCTACTAAAATATACCATTATTTTGCTCCTACAGAATAAGGGAGTTCTCTGTCCACGCTGTCTCTGTTTCTTTTTGCAAACCGGGAACACGTTGTCATACCACAGCAGAAGAGGACCTGGGGTGCTAAGTCATTTTGGGCTGACTGTATAAACCTCCCCAGCCCGGGTTTTACAGGGAGAGGAGGAACTGGAGGGCAATGAGCATCCAAGCTGGGGTTACGTGAGCCCTCAGCCTCTTGTCCTCAAATCCACACGTGTAGACTGAGAGCTGGGAAAGGAGCAGAGACAGGGAGAGCGAGGAGAAGGAGGCAGATCCCAGCCTTTCAACTAGTCACAATAGAACACCGCCTGGAGACTAAGACACTGCCTCCTGATCTTCCCTGTAGGGCTGCATAATCTATTTTACAAAATGTCAAAATTCAGCAATAAAATTGGAAAAAAGGGGGGAAAAAAAAAAATAATAATCCCAGACCGGCAGGTTATTGGACCAAGGGCTGTGTTAAAAGGATCAGGAGGTGGTGGGCCGAGTGGTGGGGGAGGGAATGGGATAAAGTAGTGGGTCTAATCAAATCAGTTTAAAAAGCTGCAGCCTCTCCGAGTTAACCTTGCCAATCAAGAGAGCGAGCGGGAGCATGTCTGCGCACATTAAAGCGGGAGCGTTGTCCTTGAACCCGCGGCGTACTCCATCCTCCCCCCGACAGCCCAGGCAGGCTGTGTGCGTACCCGACAGCCTCGGCAGGGAGCGGGAGGAAAGCCCAGGATTAGGCACCCTCCTTAGCCTCCCTCAAGTGGAAGTCAACAACGGCAAAGGCGGCTCTCGGATGCTCCCCTGCGATTAGAGGCGAGCTCACGGGATTAAGCCGGCAAGAGTTGGAGAAATGTTAAAAAAACAAACAAACAGAAAAGGAAAGAGAAAGAGAAACCCTCCCACTGAATGCTGCCGCATTGAGTCTGGCAGCTGTGAGATGCATTACTAACCTTTGCTAATGACTAGGGCACTAAAGTCACTTTAAAATAAATATTCACTAGGAATTACACGGGTAATCTAAAAGGATTATCTGCTGCCTTAATAGGTCCATAAACTAAATGTTAAATGGTCTACAAGTGTTTCCATTAATTTTGACCCAAATCAACCCTTCTGCTAAAAGCTGTGGAAAGCTAGGCTCAAGTTTAGAAACCACTTGTCTGCATTGAGTTAGCAGTCTCACAAATGTCCCCAGATCCTCTGTTTTCTGAGGGAAAAAAAGGACTGAGCTCCTGGAAGACAGGAGCCTGCTAGCAGCCAGGGAAAGGCTTTAGCAGAAACGTACGTTCAGAACACGGAACATCAGGCACAAATCCAGTCTGCCACATAATCCAGTCCCTGTGGCAAAAGTATCCATGTTCAGTCTTAGCTCCAGCCCTTCTTCCCTGTGGAGACAGGGAAACCACAGCACGGGGAGAAGGAGCTCTGCCAGAAACAGCGGCTGAACCCCAACCGTTCTGTGCCTCAGTTTCCCCACCTGTAAAATGGGGAATGTGCCATGTGCCTTCCAGCTGGGGCACTTGTCCCCGTGCCTCAAACTACCAGAGGGGCATCAAGCTGAAGCAGGGCTGCATGTCTGAGGCTCAGCAGCTAGTGTCCAGGCAGGTCAGGAGAGCAGGAGTTGAGGCATATGCTTCAACAATGGGGACTGAATTACGAGATGAGAACGCCTCCTGTGCACCAGTCTGCAGCTCCTGACGGCAACTTCAGTGTCTGTACATGAAAAAATAGAGTCTAAAAACCACACAGATGCCTTAAAGCCACCGTATACAATGCCTGAATTGCATCCAATTCCAAAAATCGTATCAAACACCAACGAGGAGTAAGTACTACACAAGAATAATCAAAAGTACATCGATGATCCCTTGCAGCAGGCATTTCAGACCCAGCCTTAGAAAAAGGACTCAGGGTTATCCTCATTTCCCAGCCTGCGCTGCCAGCCAGGGAACCCGCCAGTGCGTTCAGGGCCCCTCAGTCCAACAGAAACGGTGCATCTCCAGCCTGTGATCTGACACGCTGGGCATGTGCCTGCCTTGCAAACCTATGTAATCTTTTTTAACCGGGACCCCCTTCACCTGTACACCTGAGTCGGGCAGCTTGCACGCTTCCAAAGACAGCTATTTCTCTAAGGCACGCTGAATTCACTTTTACGAACACAACAGCACTAAGAGAATGGAAGAGACATAAACTCCTTTTAACTCCCACTGCTCCTGCACAATCACTAGCAATAAGCTAGAGGCCTCTCGTAGCAAATTAGGAAAGCGAGGGACATGATCAGGCTGCTTGAAGCACAGAAACGTGCTACAGCAATGGATCTGAACAAGCCCAGTCCCTGGAGCCCTTTGAGGTCCACTGTGGAACTCAGGGGATAGAAGAACCAAGCACAACGGGAAGCTGGCAGAGACAGCACAGTCCAGAGAAAGATCAACATTCAAAAAGCTTGCTTTTACTGATAGAAGGAAGAAAAACATTTGCAACCTTTATGTTTTTTAAAGACTTCTTCACGATGTTCAGAATTCCTTGCCTCTTTTTTTTTTTTTAATTAGAAAAAAACCAGGGAAGTCTAACTTGGTAAAAGCTAATTTCACAGGAGATCTTTAAAAGCCTTGGCAATAGGAGTGGAAGTGCTGTCTATCACCCACTGAAGGCAGTGCAGGTGGAGTGCTCTAACAAGAGCGTTTTAAACTCAAATGCCATGCAAACATTAACAGCAAGTAAATCCACAGTTTTACACACTCTCAAATGAAAAAAATCATTCCACTTAATGAGCTTTCTTCCCTCTAAAATACATATTTCTATGAACTCTTAAATATATGCTAGAAAAAAATTAACAGATAAAGCCTAGGACTTCCGTCTTCAAAGAAGATGAATTCTCCCCCTTCCTTTCTAAACCAACAAACAGTTTCAGATATTGTAAAAGAATGATAAAGGGGAATAGATCAACATCCTCCTCAATGATTTCCATCTGCTAACAGTGACGTAAAACAATCTCTTGCAGCTGATGGATCCCTGAGCAAACCTGAGAATATCACTTCAGTCTTCACTAAGCCAGCTCTAAAACAAAATACTAATTGCTGTAAAAAGGCTCAGTTGCTATTTTCACTCCCCATCCCAGCTGTCAAGGGCTGGGATAAGACAGCTTTTAGAAGAAGCTGTCAGTAGGGCAAACCCTTACCCACAGGAGTGACCGTGCAGGTGTAGGACAACTCACCCCACAGACCCCAGCCCCGTGGGGTGGACTGGCACCATCAGCACTTTCTCAATGGGTGTATAATTCACACCAGCTATTGTATTTGCACTTGCCAACGAGGCCTGAAACCTTAATCAGGGATTCAGAGCACCAGGTTCATTGCAGGATTTAAATTGGCAGAAATCACATTCATGTGTCTATTAACAGGGAACACCTGTGGGACTTGGTGGCATTAGCTGCTTTGCACTGCAGCTACTAAGGATGTGTGAGCAGAAAAGGAGACCTCTCAGCAGAGCCAGCCAGTTCTGCTGAAGCCCTCCTGAAAGCAATACAAAGCCTACTAACCGTATTAAACGTGGATATTGAAATAGCAGCTGCTTGTGGAAAAGCTCCTCCAGAAAACTGTTGGTCCCTCCAGAATAACTCACCCTGCTGCACCTCTTGGTCACACCACAAAGCCTCCCAGCACCTAAAGCAGAATGGAAACAACTGCTCAAGAGCTTCAGTTCGTACCAAACTCGGCAGCCCTGCGTACCTAGCATGCAAAGTTCATGTAAGCAAAGCCCTCCCGTGGGCCACATCCATGTCGGATGCCCGATGAAGACTGAATCTGGATATGAAAACGCATTGATTGCTGTATTTCTCTGAGCTGATACAAGCAGCAAGGTAAGGAAAAACCGTGCGGTATCTGGGGGCAAAGTGGTTTGCTGTTTGTTTGAGTTTTTTTGCTTTGTTTTTGTTGTCACAATACCCAGTTATAGAAGATATTTGGGAGAATGGGTGAATGTGGACTTTGACCATCCTTCCCCCTCAGGAAACCTTTTCTGCTGTCAGGAGGACTCCTCGTTCAAACACTCCCTTTTGCTATTCCACAGCTTGCTCTGCAAAACTTACCCCACATCTCCGTGACCCTGAAGGGAGAAGTCCTCAAGTCCCTATGATTTTATGCAGTTGTAGCTGTCATCGGAGCAACTGTGCAACAGCATAAAATTCAAAGATAGACAGCTTCACTTGGTGGCTTTTCACACCTTGAGTGCTCAGGAGACAATACCCTTCTCTGAGAAGAGGCGCAGTACTATAGAGCGATGGTACATATTAATTTCTAAAAGAGGATTTTAATCATGCAACGTCCTCTGCAGTCGCACAGAATTTAATCTCATTGCTGACAGTGGGTGATGGGGGAGCATGTTAAGTGGAAAAGTTGTATTCAAGACCTTCTTGCAGAGATGTGCTACAGGCCGTCCCCTGGGAGGAAGAAAATGACCCAAACTCTCTCGCTGCTGACCACCCTGGGACGTACCCCAGGCACTCGCACAGCAGAAATGCAGGTGCATTCCTAAAAGTTCTGTGCAAGGTTCAAGTACGTGTATTAATACCGTTAGCATTTATCAAGGCTTACTTTGCAAATATTGATTTATTAATCTAGGCAAGACCCAGGGATATCTGCCCATAGTATTCCCACGTTAGTTACAGAAACTGAGACACACAAAAATCCCTCACTGTCTGACTTACTCAAGGTCAAACGAGGAACACAGCCCACAGCCAGGATTAGTTTCAGGATCCTGAGCTCCCAGTGCTATGCGGTGACTATCAGGACATGCTGTCCTTTTCCACGCTACATTTTCTCTCTTCTCGTAAGACCTGTCTTCACCTAAGCCTACATTTAGTCCTGCCTTCATTTAGTAATCTGGGAAGAAAAAATAACGAAGAGCCAAAAGTTGAAAACCATAAGCTGTGAACTGAATCTCTCCCAGCTGCCAGGGAGACCCACCACAACTGGGCTGGCATGTTAGCACATCCCTTCTGGGTGGTTATCCTCAGCCTTGTTCTGCTTTTACCAAGGAACACTCACAGGCAGCTTTACAAGTTTTGGTCAATCAAACAATTAAGTGCTAAAGACAAAAATCCCAAAGGGATTAACATAATTTGTTCCACCAGATTTAATAGGACCTTAAAGCTTATATGAAAATTTGTGCTTGGAATCATGAATAAATTCTTTTTTAGAAGCTCCTGTGGAACAAAAGAAAGCAATCATTGCCTAGGAGGGATAAAATTCAATTATCCCCCTCTCCCCCTGCTAAAATAAAAAAATATTTTCTTATATATCTGAAGTCAGGGTAACCTAAACGATGGCCCAACAGAGCACAATTCCATAAAATCACTACAGGTAAATGAAAAATGATCCATGTTTTCAAGCAGCATGCATCTGATGCCTACTCTCTAAAGAAAGCCGAACTACTGAGCAGGTAAATCACTCTGAAAACTCCTGTAACCGTTCTTTTGAGGTATAATGCTATCTTTGGACTACTAATGAATAAAATCGGAGTATGAGACAACAGATTTACTACCTTTAAAATCCTGAGGAATTGGGAAGAATGACTATATGCTTTTGTATACAATAGCCACGTCTGCAGCATGCGAACGCTACAAGAAGGTACAAGTATCCAAGTGATAACTACACACCATGTCTGAAGGTCTAGCTTTTAGAAGACATGGAATTCAAAGAATACTGCAGAACCCTGCAGGAAAATCATGGCAATGCATTATGCACACTTCTCTATAATTTATGGCACTGAATGCACGGTGTGTTCTTTCCACTCTCAGTTTGCCTGGAACATGGGAAGTGTCCTTCTTAGGCAGCCAAAGTCTCAGGGTAGACAACAAACAGCACGAGAAAAGAGGATAAAACTTTATCAAACACTGAATGCTTAATTACAGAATTAAAGCCTGTATTTAGCCCTCATCTTTCTCCAGTTGCTCCTTGAGTTTGCTGCTAAAATCCTTCATTTTGTTACCAAAACTTGGACAGGAAAGTTGACTACCAGAATGTCCCAGACAACATCTCCTTTAAGAGATATGTTATTCATAAATGTGAAGAAAATTCTATTTATTTGTCCCCTTCCGAAACCAAACCCATCGTATTTATGCTGAAATTTTAAGTTATCTTTAAGAAGTGTTTGAAAACTTCCTTGTAAGGATTTAATTTAAAAAAACCTAATTTCCATTCAGATGTACTTAGACACAAGTGAAAATAAAATGACTAATAGTCCAGCAGAGAAGAAACCATTCATTTGCTGTTTTCTTGCCAGATTCAAATGTAAAATCTAAGAATGTGAATAAACTAGGTTAAACTACATAATTAAGTAAACATGGACAGACACTGTGTATCTGATTAGCAAAAAGAGGAACTAAATTTACTATAAAGGCTATATTTAGCTGCAAATGAACATATTTTAATGGCTGCTAACCAATGAAAATCAACCCTTCCTTAGGAAAAATAACCAAGAACTAGATTTAAATTGATTATTAAATCAATTAAATCAATCCAACCTGTCAGAATCTCTCTCATTAGAGTCACTGTTAGATGCAAAGCTGCTGCCTGTCTGGTATGCCCACACAGGCAAAACACAAAATGCTGCAGTGCCTAAGGTTAGTGATAGCACAGCACCTTCACAACACATCCACCCCAAAATTACGCCAGACACTGCCGCGTCCTAACACGTGCACACACCTCCACCAAACTAAGCGCATCCATTAGTACTTGGAGCCCATTAATGTGTCCTATTTTCCTGTATTAACCAACCAAACATTAAAAAGCGGGTCCCTGTAACGGTCTGACCCATTTTGAGAGTCCAGTGAAGCCAAACTGACTTTTCTTTCTTAGAGGGGGGAAAAAAAAAATATTAAAAATTGTGCTTAAATATAAAGCAACCGGTTTCAGCATTGCGGGATTAGTTGGATGAATCCTTCAGCAGATATAATCAGCTTAATGGCAACAAAGATCACAGTGCAGCTGTGACACTCGGAAGCATTTCACTGAAGGGGAAGGTTTAGATGAGGCTGGAACAGTCCCTTTTATTTCCAGTCCTTTTTCCTCTCTCTCTCTGTGTAGTCAACATCCCCATCAGCTCCATTAGCATGAGAGAATTAAGGAGGCAAATGGGTAGGGTGGAGCAATTTACGTCTGTGGGTCAGCACGCTTACACAGCGTCATATAATTCAATTAAATGGACAAATAAAGTGGTGCTAGTTGTTTTCCAAACTCAGGTTAATTTTAACTTAATTCCCACGCTGCTGTGGGCTAAAGGGCTGCCTGCTGTCTGAGGCTGCCTGCTGCACGGCTGAATGACCAGCTACGTATTACGGAAAGGAATGCTGTGGGAGCCCTCCTGCTCTTACTGTTAGGATAAATCCTGGGAGCATCTTTACTCTGAGGATATTCTTGGTATCCTCATCTTCCCGCAAAAAGAGAGACTGAAAGTAAACATTTAATTCCCTTCATTATAGCTCTATTTGCACCAGCAAATCCATTGCTTTATATTACACCTGTTAAATTGAAAAAAAAAACAACAAACAAACAATCCAGTAGAACATAATAAAGAGATTTTAGCCTGCCCTGTAAGAAATTAAGAAACACTATATTCTGGGCTTCTTAAATGAAGACTTTAATCATTAAATCCAGTGATCTACCTCTGGTATATAGCATTAATGCACACAAAAATAAGGAACTAAATCCTAATCTATTTACCACTAAGTATTCTGTTTCTGGGTTTTGCTTCCGCCAGGAGAATTCCCCTGAGATGCAGGTGAATGCCCTAATGCCTGAAAAAAGCTGAGGATAAATGCAGAAGACCCACAAATCTGTTATCTGGAGTAAACTGATGGATAGATACAGCAAAAGTACGGACTCCTTGGAAAAAAGCCATTTGCTGGTAGATCTTGTTAAAGTCTTCTGCTCTCCAAGCTGGTAAAACTCAAGCCTGCGCAGATGTGTTTTGGAACAAGAGCTCCAAAGACAAATTAATTTCTGTTCTGTTTGCAGAATAAAGACCTTTTTAAGTGCTGCAATGTTTTGAAGCCTTTAAAATAAACCAGCGCTTGACGATCCGCGCCACTTTCCATAAATAACACGCGTGCCTCCTCTTCCTCAGCCAAAACTTCCTTTGCTTTCTCCAAAACGTCAGTTCAACACCCTGCTGTCATTCTCCCCACCAGAAATACTTGCATTTCAGCAGTTCTGCATGGACATAATTTGTAAAGTGCTAGGCACATAAGCACACTTTGAAATAGGAAACGTTATTGACAGACTACCTGGCACTAAGCTTTCAAACCCACCAGGAACGTCAGGAGGCCAGATTTGCACATGTCAAACCCATCACCTTAGGAAGCTTTCAAAATTTTGCTTTTTGTGACTCTACAAAATGCATCTCTGGAGCCATTATATGAATTAGTTGGAAAGGGGTGGGGGGGAAGGAGGAGCGGTTAAGAACAGCAATACACCCCTATGAGGACATTTAGAAGCATCTGGCTCAGAGATATTAAGAAAGGAAAGAAAAATTAATCATGCCGGCTGGGAAAAAAAGCCTGGCATCAGCACAGCCACCTTGTCATAAGGCAGATATTAATAATGTGAACCTCCAGGGAACACTCAGACATCTGAAAGATCCACTTGTTGGCTATCACAGAGCAGGCAGGTTTAACTGATGCCTCTTTGAAACCTTCTGAATCTTACACTAAAACATTGCTTAGGATTCCTTTTCTTTTTTTCTTTTTTTTTTTTTTCAGCAGAAGGAAACCCTCAGTGCTAAAGATCAGACATTGACTGCATTTCTCTCTTTTCCTGGATGGTATCAAAGACAGCACACAAGGGAGGACAATGCATCTTGATGCTTATAATCATGTGCTGTCGGCCACAGCAGAGTGGAGCAATGCCTGGTAACTGGGTGCAAAAATGCTGGAGCTGTGGAGATCAGATGATTAGGAGGTTAGGAAAAAGAAAACAAAAGGATTAATTCCTGGGGATACCTAGGCACCTCAACTCCAACAGACTTTGACAGCGGGAGGCTCGGTCAGGCGTTAGCCACTTAATGTTTTATAGACCTGTAGCTTAGCTGCCCAGTAGCAATGAGGGACACACAAGAGAAATGCAGGTGAAAACTGACTGGGTATTTTGGAAAGTGAAGAAGCAAAAAGGATCTTGCTGGAATGAAAGACAAAGGGAAAAACCACACGTGGCCAAGACACTGCGGCAATGGGGGCATGTCCTGCTACCACATCTCAAATACAACTCCTCAGGGTTAGAGCGGGATGTAAAGTTGGTAGCAGCAACAATAACTAGAACTCACATGCTCAAGAGAATTTATATAGCCAACAAAACATGGCAAAAACCTCCTTTTTTTTTCCTACCTTGTTACTTCTCCAGAGCTACATCAATCTTTCCTGCCTAAAACACTGAAAGCAAACACGATAAAGGAACCACTAATCTGCTTGTATTTCGGAAATGAGGAGCGTTGCTAAAAGCACGCCAGACAGCCCCAACATAATCTTATACGCATTTGCAGATCTCTTGGGCCATCTGCGACCAGCTACAACTCCAGGTTCACAGGACACACAGCTGACTCACTGAAGTGTAGCACCAGCTACAAACTAAGTGTCTCAAAGGCAAAATGATGATTGAAAAGCACCGAGTTGGGTGTTTATATGTTATTTGATGATGCAGGAGATGCTACCATAGGGGCTAACAAGCAGTCACGTCAAACAAGATGGGTTGTGGCTGGCAAATCTAGACAGGTAATTCCCAAGTTGGGGAACATTGCTCAGATATTCTCAGTTCAGAAACAGCACACTCCTATGTTTAAATGGAAGATGACATCCTGGAGACCAGCACTCTACCAGGTGTTTTCAGGAGCTGGGCACAAGGTTGGGAGTTTCATCCATCCAGAAATGCAATGCCACTGTCTGCTTAAATCAGAAACAATTTTGGAGCTGGATGACTGCGTTTCTAAACTACCCTATCCCAGGAGGAAACATTTTCTGCACTGGGTACAGCTGTGATACATTCCTATGCAAATGAAGCAATTTTCTGTTTTTCTCTATGAAAAGTCTCCCATTTCTTCCCCATCGGTGAATTTATCTCCCAATGGACTTGATAAAATTCAACAGTTGTGGGTTTTTTTTTTAACTGATCACAGATAGGGATACATTCAGCCCTAAGATACTTGCCAATTAAAGTCCCACTGACTTAAGCAGGGAATTCATGTGCTTATCCTTCATCAGAAGTCCCCAGTAATGACACCTTACCATCCTTTAAAATCTCAGTAAGACTACTTCTGCCATGACCCTCTGTGTCACCGCTCCCTGGCATTGCTTAGGGGAGCCATGAGCCAAGAATACCATTTTTCTGCTGATCTCTGTTTTGTTCTTTTACTTCCATTCACTCAACCTTTCCATTTGCACTACCTGTTGTGCCGCATCTGATGCCAAGATGATCTCTTTGGGTTAGGGATGGTCTTTGCTCTTGCTTGATGCCTGGACTGACATTTCTACTAGACAAAACAGACAAAATAAGGTGGAAGAGCTGAGGGCAAAATTAAACCTGCCGTTGCCTACGTGCCAGTTTCCAGGTTTGCCCTGCTGAGTGCATGGAAAGGCACTTCAGTCACATCCACTGCTCACATGCATCTCGGGAGAGAACTGGGCAGAGCAATGAAAACTCGCGTTTAAAAATGTTTTAAAAGCTTGGAAAGATTTTCTTTTCTACTCAAGTTGGGCTTTCCTTTCCCCCAGCCAAAACAAGACATAACACCTTCTCTATGATTCTGTAGTTATTCTTAGGTAAATTCAGATACCTTTTCATGTTATAATTTACATGAGTACAAGAGGAGCACTTGAGCTTACAGGCAAAAAAGAAAAAAAAAAAGATGATTTAAAACATGCCTAAATTAATAGTTTACATCATCCTCAATGTTAGGCTCAATACACATTTATAATCTGTCTTTACATTGTGGTTAATCCCAAGCAACTAGGCTCCTGTGATATAGCAGGTTGTTTCTTACCAGCTGATGAGTGCAAACTGACCACATCTGCACTTAACTTTTCCATCTAAGAAGTAAAATTGATGATTTGAAGTCACTATAACTCTAAGTTTTTCTGCTGCTGTGAAACATCCAGATCGAAACTGCCTTCATGGTTTAAATTAACCTCTTTTACTTTGCAATTAGGACCGGAGGTGAGGGTGTGTATGATCACTTCCCGTCATTCAAAAAACAAGCACTCGGTTATTAAGCTATGAAGAATTGATCATTTGCAATTGCTGAGCCATAACTTCACAAATCTCTTCTGAGTTTGACCACTGGAATTTAAAGTGCAATGCTCAATTTCATACCACTTCAGAAGCCAAATTACCATGTAATCTGTGAGCACCGCTTGAAAATATCCTAACAATAGCATCTGGAATAGGGCATCACAGAGAAGGTAACCAGGCAGCTTTGCAGACCTGGCTTCTGACTCACATTTCATCTGTAGAGTCTGAACGTAATTAAAACCTGAGTTTAAAAAAAAAAAAAAAGTAAATTGAAATTTCCTGCACACTCTTGTCTCTGGCTGTGTCAAGGTTTCTCTGTAGCACGTTCCAGCCTATAGCTTTCTGAAATACTTCTCTTGTCTTCCTTCTGTGTTGGAGAAAGTCAACCAGTCAAAACTCC
The DNA here is from genome assembly GCA_025774025.1 of Xenus cinereus. Taxonomy (NCBI): domain Eukaryota; kingdom Metazoa; phylum Chordata; class Aves; order Charadriiformes; family Scolopacidae; genus Xenus; species Xenus cinereus. The sequence goes on from JAOXJK010000004.1 coordinate 2,163,544, forward strand.
TTCCTTACTGTTTTGTTCATTAATCAGTATTTTCCTTTGAGAGCCATGCTGTACGGGAGATATTTCTCATCGGACCACCAAGCCAGGGAAGGAAAATGCCTATAGATAGAGCTGGTGCTTTTTGCCTCTCTCCCAGCATTTCTCGCACACACAGAGCTCATCGCTAACCGTGCCCAGCCTCTCCGTCAGCAGCAGGGACGCGTGGGGTTTTCTCCAGCATGCAGCTGCATGGCAGGTTGGCCTCAGCAGAGATGCTGCCCGGAGGTATGGCCGTCTCTGGCCACTTGGCTCCATTTGTGTGCCACCCTTCACCACAGCTGCCCGGGGTGCGTGCGTGCTATGAACCACACCTCTGAAATGGTCCTGGATGAGAATAACCTCTAATGTTATTCCCAGTTCTTTGCCTTGCTTCACAAAAATAATGCTGGATGTACAGCAAAGAAAGGAAATACCACGGGGGGGGAAAAAAAATCAATTAAAAGAAATTTGCAAACCATTGTGTTACAGCATCTCATTTAGAGCAGCCACTTCTCATCTTTAGGGCAAGTAATTGTAGTACTATCGCAGCAGTAGCATCATGCTTCAAAGAAGGTGACAACATTTTTAGGGGTATTTATTGTAAGCATACTAAATTCAAGGCTGTACCCCGTGAATTAATTTTCAAGGGTGACAGAAGTCAGTTGGCTAGAGCTGCTATTGCTAATAGCTAGAAAAGACCCACTTAATCACTTTGCATTTTTATTTGTAGAAGATAAAGAAACATTTCTTTCACTAATAGTTTCATGCTTGTTTCATCTCATTTTATCTGGACTGCAAGATCTGTTTAATTTCATTTGATCAGTTTTCTAAGGGTCTTAGAAGTACCATATTTTTATAATCTTGTTATATCCATGAGATAAAAAACGATTATTTGCCCCACCATTTCCCAAATGGGAAACCAAGACAGAAAGAAATCAAGTGACTTGTTCAAGGTCACGCCAGGATTCTGTAGCAAAACTGAAGAATTAGAAACCTTAACTTGATTCTGAAAATAGCCATAAAGGGAATTTCCTCACTGAATCAACAGGAATTCTACAAATCTGGACATCTAGTGCTATGCTTTTTAATAACATACATAACTGTGGGTAACCCAGCTCTGAATGGACAGATCCTGTTATTTCTCTGAGCTGACAAAAAAGAAAACTCTCTCACCAATAGATAAAACTAGCCTACGACCCCTACCAGACAGGGGGATACTGAAGTTTAGCAAATGCACCTGAAAGTATACTATTTGCTGGTTCTGAAAATTTCAAATAGCAGGTCTGCATCACAGGTGTGTCTCTATGAAGAGGAAAAAACCGGTAATATTCATATTTTAAATTTTTTCTCCCAAGTGTTAGCACAGCCATAATACAAGCGAAAGGGAAATATCCATTTCAAAGTTCTGTACGTTCAGGACACATGTTGCTCGTGACATTTTACTGTTAGGTGGTGAATTGTTCAGCACTGTAGTACATCTGGATTTTTCTGTTAGTTTCCATATGCACACGAAATAAATTACTCAACCCTCCTCTCCC
>JAOXJK010000004.1:2165199-2177977 GCA_025774025.1 Xenus cinereus
GCACCTGAAAGTATACTATTTGCTGGTTCTGAAAATTTCAAATAGCAGGTCTGCAGCACAGGTGTGTCTCTATGAAGAGGAAAAAAATGGTAATATTCATATTTTAAATTTTTTCTCCCAGGTGTTAGCACAGCCATAATACAAGCGAAAGGGAAATATCCAATTCAAAGTTCTATACATTCAGGACACATGTTGCTCGTGACATTTTACTGTTAGGTGGTGAATTGTTCGGCACTGTGGTACATCTGGATTTTTCTGTTAGTTTCCATATGCACACGAAATAAATTACTCAACCCTCCTCTCCCCCTGGTAACGGGGAAAACAACAGCTGCCAATGCAGTTTTATTTGCAACTGGAAGTGTCTCACAGCCTCAGGAACTCTGTTTTGCTCCTGTCCGGGCTGGGTAGGAACGAAGCAGGAGCACACAAACAACAGAAACAAGGAGAGTGAAGCCACCAACTTAAAAGGTAGAGGTTGAGGTTGCGTTGTAATAGGACATGAACGAAGAAAGTAAAGTAGTACATAGTAACAATGGTATATTGTAATAGCAAGTGTATATACGTACTGAACAGCTGCCTTGTTCACTACATGCTGTCCATATGAAGCAAATGTCCTGCAGTGGAAAACAGGAGGTGTTTTCCAGAGACAATTTCAGCAGAAATATCAACAGTTGTTCATTATGTTAAAACCCAAAATCTAATGAGACAAGACATCTAACCTAGGCCTCTAAACCTGAACAGTGGAGCTGAAGAGGTCTTCTGAGTATTTTTGGCAAGCTGGAGGTTAACAGATGCTTTAGACTTATGCAGTGTTAATGGGAGGAGCAGGTATGTCAAACTAAGTCACTGGCTGCGTCCAAGCTGCGGTTTCCATCTCTCTTCCAAGCTGTGTTGAAGTACATTGGCAGAACAACATCCATCAGGGATGTATCGAATGCTGACCACAGCAGTATTTGTCCTCTGCAAAGAGGATACGAGCAGAACAGTCAAATCTGCATAAACATTGCATTAATAACAGACCGGGTGAAGATCGTATTTTAATATTGAACTCAAGTTGGAATACCTACTTATTTAAAAGTTCAGAGAAGCTCCTGCAGTTGCTAGTATTGACGAATATTTCAGTACCCGCTCCTAGGGAAGGCTGCGTGTACAACGCAATGCCACAGGTCTCAGGCTAGGACCTCCTGCTTGTTCCCCTGTTTCAGGAGTTAGGGGATCAGTGTTGTGGTCAACACCCAAAGTCACGCTGTCCTTGGGTAAGGACTTGCAAAACCAGCCATCACCAGCACATACAAACCCCTACGAACAGAACATTTTGGAGGTCAGAGCACAGACATTGACTGCTTTCCTGAAGAAACAGCAAGACCACAACTGCCTCTGCTAGTTTCTCTCACACTACAAATCTACCTTAATGATTATTTACACTTCTCTCTTCCAACCTTCCTCTCTCCTCTTATGTAAACATACTATAAATACAGACTTGGCATAAAGCCCATCAATCTACTGCTCAGCTTCCCCCAATCCTAAAGGTCTTTCTCTGGACAAGCTGTGATTTAGCTCCAAGTTCCTGTAAGCCTGAGCAACTTCTTCCAACCTCCATCAGCACTAATGTGACACATGCCCTTGTGCTACCGATGAGAGACCCGCACCTTGACAAACCAAATGCAAATTTCAGTGTGACTCACGTGGACTTCTTTATGGGTGTCCTTCTTCTGTGGTTCCCATGAGGTCCTTATGGGTTCTTGGGGGCTTTGGAGGGAACATTGACAATAGTCACCCTACACTGTACATGCTATAGGACTTTGGTCTGAACAAGACCAAGACCTCTGGCCAGTGTCAGATAATCCGTCACTATAAGCTACTTGTATCCAAGCCAGATATTTATTGCTATTGATCTGCCTGGTCCCAGCGAAAGACTTTTGTTCTCCCAACCCGGGACTTTGACCTCAATTAAGTTATGAATTTCAATCCGATAGACTGCTCCACTTACCCTGCTGCTCTCCCTGACTGGATTAATTAGAATTAGCTAGGCTGGGAGTCACCCCGAGCGCCTCATGGATCATGTTATTTTAATAATAAATAAAGAGACGGCAGCAGCATACAAGGAAGGATTTTGAAAGATTGTTCATCCAAGAGCATCATTCAGGACCTGCCAATACTAATTTCTCTGAGTTTGATTACCTCATTTACTTCTTTTTATTTCTATTCATTAATTGAGTTTTATCCCCCATTACTTCAGCTCCCCAAATGTGCCCTTCCTATAAAGGAACCAGACACACACTTTGCTGTTACAAAGTTTTATTACTGCAGCTCATCAAAAGTATGGTTAGCAGGAATGGAATAGTCATTAAGCATTTAATAATCTAATAGTGCTGAGAAAATATATATTTAATAGGGGAGGGGGAAAGGAAGGGAGAGGGACAAGGCAACCCTGTCTATTGCCATAAAGCGTGCACTGAGGGCTCTTTATACAGATGGTTAATTGGCTGGTGGACAAAACCAAGTGTTTTCAAGAAGGTAACATCTAACACTGGAGAAGATGCCTATATTCATCAGGACATTTTCTGACATCACAATAATGCCTTTGGAACAAGCCTAAAACTGGCTGAATACTGAAGAAATTTGATTGGCAAGGGGAAGTTTCTGAACTAGTGAGTCGGGGCCTGATAGCTACATTATCCTTATTACTTCTCTTTCCCTATAAAAGCAATTACATACTTTAATATGTCAGGTTGCCCAGGACTGTACTGAAATGGATTGTCTCGGCCAGCCATGTCACAGACATACTACGGAGTTATTGACCCATAAACGAACACTTATTTGTCATGCTCATTTTAATGTTTAATTGGCTGGAACAGCAGAAATGAATTTAGATGATGGAAGTTTACCAATTCTTCCAACACTGCTACCCAGCTTGCAGACAGTCAACTCCTAAACTGAGAACAAACACGTCGGACAACCTCAACACACCTTCCACCTTCATGTAAGTTCAGGCCTCCATCTTATAAGAAACCCTTCTCAGGACAGGGTGATTTATTCCAGCCAATAAGAGGACCGAAGACACATTTCAATGTGGGAGGTCTAAGTTGTGACAACCAATTGGTTTGCTAGATAAACCAGAAGGTTACTCCAGGATTTACTTGCTTTATTGCAAAAGGGAGCAACTGAGCAGTCTCTCCATGAGACACAGAGGGAGGATGGCACCAGCCTTTGTCTCCCTACCCAGGCAAGCACCGCCGAGACTTCTGCTGTCCCTCACACCAGTGGTGATGCCTGTTCGCATGGATTTCCAAAAGCCTTGTGATACGTCCTCTCAGCAAGAACTATTCATAGAGCAAGTGGGAAGGCCTTTGCGCTGCTTGATAACTGACTACAAAAGTAAAGACTGGACAGGAGTGAACAACCAGCTTGCACAACTGCTGGTGATCGCTGGAGTCTCTGAGGGATCTGTGCATGGGCTTGGGTTGTTCAACGCACATAAATGAAGAGGGGAAGCAGGCTTGAGAGTGAAGCATCCCAGTCTGTTAAACCACAAGCCGACTGTAGAATGCTACAAAAGGATCTCAGAGTGACAGGGTGAGAAAACTGCCGATGAAATTCAGCACTAAAAAACACCAAGTAACGCACATGTGGAAAAACAGTCTTTAGTCTAAATCCACAGTGATGGGCTCCGAACTAGCTATTACCTCTGCGGAAACAGATCATGAGTTACAATAGACAGCTCTATTATAACACCAGCTCAGTAGTCAATGGTAGTTAATATGAGGCAAACAACAAGGACGCATTTAAGGAAAAAAAAAAAAGGAAATAAGAAAACATCATTATATTGCTTCATTAAACCTCATATTGCACTTACAGCTTGGGTACTGAGAGAAATGCCACTGCTACTACCCTCATCTGAAAGGAAATAAGGAAGAACTAGAAAGGATTCAAAGGGTGACAAGGAGGAGCAAAGTTACTGAGCAGCTTCCAAATGAGGTACGATTAAATAGATTAAACTTCTCAGTCTGAAAAAAGAAGTGATCAAGGGGAATCAAGGAGGCCAATAAAGTCAACAGCAGGACAGAGAAGGTAACTGGGGGAACAATTACTGTTTCTCATTACACAAGAACGATGGGCTCTCATGTGAAATGATCATGGCAACTGCAAAGCAAATGCACAGTTAAACTACTGAACTCCCACTGGCATATAAGGTTGGGAATCCAAAGAGGGATGAGAGAAATTTATCAAAGGAAAATACAGGAACGCAAAGATAATACCAATGGTTCAGAAAGCCTCCAAGCCACAGGCTCTGGGAAAGTATACGAAATTATCACTGTATGCTTACCTTACTCTGTCCCCTAAGCATTCACTCTTCCCTGCCTCTGGAGACACGATACTGGGCTAGAAAGACTTCTGCACTAACGGCTACTCTCATGGATGCACAAGTAAGACATACATGTTGAGAGACGGGAACCTCCTAAATTAGCTTTGCCATTTTGAATGTTGTTTTACCACTTAGTATTCATGAAGCCAAGAAATAGCTATGATCATAAAAAAAATCTTATTTAAAGTCTAAACAAAATAAGCATAAAGAGTTATTCTCCTGACATCTAAAGTGTTAGAACAATCTTGTTTAGGAAAACAAACAAAAATACTTTGCACCAAAGACTGCAAATTCAAGATGCCCCAATGATGCACTCAGAACTGCCTTTTTGTTGTGTGTGGATTTGTTGTGTTTTAGAGCAAACTGGAAGATATAACTGTCAAAAACAGATGAATACAAAATTCCATTTGGAATGTAAAGCTGAACTTTCTCATATTGAAAAGTCTTCAAGGAGAAGGTGAGTGGCAGAATTTAACTCCTTCAAAACAGGGAAAGCTTTTTCAAGAGAATGAATACCAAAATTAAAAAAAAAAAGAAAAAGAAATGTTCTAGGAACCATCTTTCCTGAGCAAAGAGTAGCTGACTGCTTGGCAAAGGTGGTTCCTCTGGCAGGGAGATGTGACGCCAAAGCTATCGGAAATGAAGCAATGCTGGAGACCATTCCTACAGTGATTAGAGACCATTCCTATGATGATGTGTTCACCTGAAAAACCAGCTGGGCTGCCAGTGGTATCCTGTTTGCGCAGTTAACCAAATACCTTAATGAGGGGCTAAAGCATTTCCAACAATGACTTCACAAATTACAGGTGTTTTAACACATGCTTATTCCAAAGATGACCTGGAGACCAAGAGACAAAGGGGCATGGGACCATCCCATGCCCTCGAAGGGAGGCATTCAAGGTAAGGCTCTTTCCTGCCTCTGCAAAGACGTATAAAGACAGTAGAGAGTAAGATACCTGTTTCTCCTCTGCATCAGAACACCTGACAGCACCATGGTGCCACTTGTACTGACCTCAAAGCTCACTGTTGCTGGCCTCTGTCCACTGTGAGCATTGGCAGAGACTGCAGCCATTACACCACAAAACAGCTGTGCTGGTCAGGCACAGAAACAGGCGCAAGGTTCCCCGATGCGGAGGGCGGTCACACTCCCTGAACTAAAACTACGTGCCTACTGCCAGACCGCATTCCTCCTGCACCAGCACTGGCCACCAAAGTGCCTCCCGCAGCACAGCCCTCGATACCAAGGCCCACAAGCCACGCAGTCTCACAGCGATCCACTAAAACGTTCTGCCATCCTCAGTCTCCGGCTTTAAACCCTGAGTTTTGATTACCCTGGAAGCAGCCTTAGATTTTGAGGGTGAAGCAACAGAGACCGCTGCTAGTTTTTTTCAGGACCAGCTCTTGGATTTCACTTTTTCAAACACTGGTTTTGCATGTAGCGGTTGAAAGGTGCACGTGGACCCTGAAATCGCTGCTGGAACAAGACAGAAGCCCGCAGTTGCTCTCTGGGCTGGTGAGCCTGCTTTGCAGGCAGTGCTGCACGCGTACCGCCGGAGCGAGGGTGCCAACTGCTTTGCTGGACCAGCAATGAAGCAATGATTCATACGTCTACAGGGAGCAGAAGAAACAAAGACTGTACATGTCAAGCTGGAAGATGGGGAAGAAACAATGCAAAAAAGCCCAGCCTGCACAAGCAGAAGGAAACATCTCATTATCTGTATAACCTACAGTTTGTGTTGATGAGGCTTGAGGTGTCTTCAGAAGCTGAAGATGAAACCAGGAATAAATCTGCATCTTCCAGCATATCTTTAGAGCTGCAAATATTTTGCAAATGTTTCTGCTGAAAGGGACTTTTCTCCCAGTAGGTAAAATCAGCATCTGCTGAGTGGTGACCATTTAACATTCAACCTGCTGCCAATCTACATTCCACAGAGAGACGTGCAGGAGAGACATGGAGCTGTGCCACTTCTAATAACTGTGTGACTGGCACCATGTCAATGCTTTAATGTAGAAAGCTACCCTCTGTCACTAAGCAGATCTCTCCTTTCTTCTGGCTAATGGCTTTCACACCCATTGGCAACAATGTCAAGACTGAAGGGGTATGAGCCTGCAGAGTCTTCTGAGATCTGCTTGGCAAAGCTGATTATAGAAATATTGAGACAGGGATTGGGGGGGGCGGGTGTGTATAAGGGAAGAAGGAAGGAAACTATTGTGGTTAATAATTCTGCTCTCATTGCTTTGCTTTTCATCTTTGTTTAGTGTCTTCATCCATTTGCCACTGTACCTTCCCACCCAGCAATGGTCAATTCAGCAGTACCTGCGACATCCTTTGCTTGCTGTGAGCATCACTACGCCAAAGCCTCTGCAGCAATCATCAGATCCAGGACAGGGTCCCTCCCGGCTTTATGAGCCAGGCTTTTAGTATATTTAGGGGGAAATTTATACTAGGGACATTAACTGCAAGGGCACAAGGCTCAGACATTTTTCCTTTTCAATCCCAGCCAGGTTTAGAGAACAGTCGTTAATGGCAGAGCACTCTGGCAGCTGGCATCCCACCTACAAGCGTGTTCGCACCGATCAGCCTGCGGCAAAGGCGGTGGGCTGCGTGGACACACACACATATTCACCGGGGAGGGGGAAAGCTGTGCAGATACAGGCTGTGGGCTTCGGTCCTTGGTCAGAACAGCCAAGATGCCCACACTGATTTCCTCAACACGTCCCTATAGATACAGAGAAATGAGGGCATGACCGATATTCTGTGCAGGAGGCAGGGAAGGGATGCATGTTTGCTGAGACCAGCTTCATTTTTAAACATCTACACCACGCCTCCAACACAAGGCCCATGCAGAGACTGAGGCAGCCCATATTCTTGTTGTGAAATTCAAATGAACAAGACTGAAAAGAAAAAAACTGGCAATGACAGGTAGGCAAGCAGGCCTGACTTTTCCTTGCTTCTTTTTATCCTATACAGACACAATCCTCTTACAGTCAGGCAGGAAAACAGAAGAGCCATACAAATAAACCAAAACCAACAGACCACCTATCTTAGCAATCTTTGACGTCTGTAATTTCTACTTCATTTTCAGCTAATGGTGGAAATTAGTCTTTGGATAGTTGATAAAAATCAACCTGTCTCTGCTGGGTTAGTACCACGATCTGTGGCCCAGCAACTACTTCTAGTACAATTGATTTTCTTTTTTGGCAACCAATAGGCCAGTCAATAATAATGTTGTTTGAGAAGGATTGAGTCATGAGGGAGATGAACCCTCCCTGCCATTTATTATGTTTGTATTGTCTTCATTTGAAAAGATTTTTTTTTTTCCCCAATGAGGCAGTGAGTAAAGGTATTACAAGGGGAGGGCTACTCCACATCCCCATCTCCAGAAGCCCTCTGGCTCCCAAATGTGTTAGCATGCAAACAGAGGGGAGGGAAGTGAAGTGGCTGTCTGCTAGAGGTGGCAGGGGACTGGGAAAAAAGACAAGCTCGGGAGGCAACCACACTCCTCCCACTACTCTAGATGTCTTTTAGAAAAAAGAAAAAAAAAAAATCCAGCTATGTCAAAATCATACATCCTAAGAAGCATGACTTGAGACAGCTGTGCTGCCTTGCGTGAATCGGTACAAGACACAGATACAACATTGGAACCAAAGAGCAACCAACTTCCTCTGCAGACAATGCAGCCTCTAAATGTTTTTCACTGAAATTACCAGTGTATATGAATAAATAAAACAAAATCCACATATACTAGCAACAGATTTCGTATCCTCATGATTTTCAGCTTTGGTTCTCAAGTTTCCTTCTCAAACCCCTGAGGATTCATGGGTAACCATTGAGAACTCGCTGACAAGAGGTTTAAAGTCTCAGTACAGTGATCTGCACCTTTACTAGGACAGTGAAAGGTCAACAAATAAAAACTGAAGATCAGGTATAGCTTTTTTATCCTTGTAGTCATAATTATAGTACAATTTTAGCATACACAAGTGACTACCATAACATTGATGAGCTGATTGACAGAACTGCACAATGATGTAGCTTAAAAATCATAAAATAATTTTTAGACAATTTTAACTCAGCTGCTCTACCCCACAGATACGTACACAGCCCCTAATTATTCTGCATGTCAAGTGATACAGTTCCACTTACAGCCAGCAGTACTTATTTTAAGACTTGTTCACATGGCCAGAAAGGCTTGAAAAGCTTTTCCACAGTAAGCTGATCTGAGGCAACCACTACAGGATAGTTCCCCAAGCGTTCCCAAGGGCACAGATTATTATTTTGGAGTAAAGAGTATCCATGGAACAAAGTGCAGCCACAGCAAGTCCAGGAGGAGAGCCTGTGGTCTACTGTTTTGATGTTACAAATGAGAGATGCTATTTGTCCTTCTCTCTCTCTCTCTCATTGGACAATTACTATACCATGATGCCCTTCATCTTTCTTAAAACAGCACTAGTAATTTGTATACCTGCAGTGCTCCCTGCGTAGGACAAGCAATCACGTGGGGCCTTTGCACCAGAGCACAGAATCCTTCTTTTCAAGCCACTTTACTTGCCTTGCTCTTGCAGAAGAAGGTGACCAGACTTAGACCCTGCCCCAAGAGCGCTTTTCCACCTAATAGCACTGAAGCAGGACACTGTGCCTAAACTTTCCCCTAAATACACTAAAGGAGCTCCTCTGAAAGTTGGTTGAGCAGCACCTCACATCCAGGAGAGGAGCCGAGTTCTGCTGTCTCCTCCACACTGGCACTGCACCACCAGATACAACTGAGGACAAATAAAGCCTCTGACCAGGACAGCTTGCTGCTGCTGGCATGGGGAACGCCGAGGATGCCATGGCACGGCCGCCGGGTAGCACGAAGCCAGGGAGCAATTCTGTGCAGTTTGCATTCAGTGCCTCCCCTGGCCCTAGAAAAACTCCTTTCCGAGGCCAGAGGGAACCGCAAGGAAAAACTCCCCCTGTACGGGAAAAAGGTCCTCCTTTGTTGCTCATCCTCTGCAAGGAAAAATGGTTCACGTCTTCATATATTTTAAGCTAGAAATGGATATTATAATCATGTTGCCGAGCTCCTTCATAACTTATGAATATACTCCCCTTCCTTTCACTTCATCACTCAATTAAAAGCCTACAGGTTAGGCAAACAGTTCCCGTGGAAGGAGGCTGCTTTCAAGACTAAGCCCCAAGCTGTGGGTATTTCCAGCAGAGCTCCAAAATACCATACCACCACCCACTTCGAAATGGCCTCTGGCTCTGAAGATTTACGTAATTCAATTACACAAATGCCCCTTTTCAACAAAGTAGAGAAGCCTGTTGCCTCTCTCTATCACCTTGCCCATGGCAATTGCTTACCACCTCTTTTCAAATGTGCTATTAGAACTAATTATGAACAATCAGAGAACTCAATGGCTGCAGCTTTTCAGTGACATTAATGAACGACCCTTTTGAAACTGCAGTACCACTGTTTAAAACAAAAAGCACAGGCGCTGGACCACTGCAGTCCAGGAGTGTGTGGTTATTCCCAGAACTGAAGCTGTTTTGAGCGTGCTACAGGAGCACAGCAGAGCCAGGCGACCTCTCCTCCTGCTCCCAAGCTGTCTGTTTATCAACAGATAGCAGTTAAGTTGACTCTTGCAGAGCCTCTCCATCCAGAGACTGTAAGTAGCTGGGCAATGGGCAGTACAAATGTAACTAAAAATAAAGGCAGCAAAAAGTGAGTAAGGCACTTCTACAAGCACAGAGAACTGGTACGACTTGCTCCAGGTCACCTGGAAGAGCACCACTGTCACCATCTGCTTAGGGCAGCTAAATCCTTCAGCACACTCCAAGAGAGCCAAGATGGAAGAGCATTTATTAAAAAGGCAATGGAAGACAGCATAAATCTGCCATACTGTTTGACTAACTTTTTAGAAGCATACTGAAACACAGGCAATTTAAAAAAAAAATAAAAATTGGTCTATAACATTTCTCTCCTTCACTACCTCTCATCATCCCTAATTTATTCTTTCTTTGATATGCTTCCTGCATGCAGGTACTGCTGTACAATGGAACAAGACAGAAAAACACCAGAAGATCTGAGCGGTGGGTGGAAATCGCAGCGGCTGCTTGCACGCTGGGCTCTAGCAGAGCAGCATGCAGCCTGCAAAGGGAACCTCTATCGAGGGCACATGACACTGAAATAACAGCAACACTGATTCAAATCACCAGAGATTCCCTGACACTTAACCCACTGTTTTTTATAGCCTGCACATTAACTGATACTGCATTTGGTAATGTATAATAGCAGGCACTATGGTGTTTATGGCCTGTTAGAAAGCCAGAGTTTTTCCCCTCTCCCTTTTTCTTTTGGTCGCTCTTAAAATTCCTTCTGCTCTTGCTTTGGATGTGAATTCTTACAGGGTAAAGGTCAAAATAAAAAAAAAAAAAAAAAGAGAAATAAACACTAGGTCACAAAGTCTTGAAATGTTATTGCAATTTATATATGGCTGAGAATAAAAATGTATCTGCCTTCTCTGGGAACACAGCTACGTGTGAACAAAGACCTTTATAAAAAATTCTCCTTTATTACCTTGGTGGAAAAAAATATTCAAAGATTGATTTTTTTTTTTTTATGGCTATTATTAACCTTTTGTTACTGGCCAAAAATAATCTGGTTAGAAAATGTGCAATACATCAAATAGAAAAAGAAAAGAGAAGAAGAATTTAACAGAAAGTTATTGTTCAGGAAAAAAATAAGATGACTTTCCCTTCAGCCTTTTCTTCTGAGAGTCAGACTTTACCTCCAAAGAAGTGAGACAAGCATCAAATCGAAGTGACTTTTTAAACTGCTGCAGCGGTACAGCATCCCGGATAGAACCATCTCCCTGGCTGCCAGGGCAAAGGGGACAGGAAGATGTCTGATCCCACTCCTCCTGGATTTCAAGGCAAAGATGTTCTCGCATTTATCCTACATGTCGCTCACCAGCTCTGACTGAAAGGTGACAGCCTAGGCTGACAGTGGGGCATGCAAAGCCCCCCATTTATACTGGCTCCACTGCCCCTCTTCCATGTAAGGAAAATCTCCTATAAAATCCGTTACAACTGAAATCCCCAAGGTCTAAGCATAAAGATACGTCTCTCACCAGCTACTGCAGAGCCACACTTCCCAATACCTGTTCCACCTGCAATTCTACGCAGGCAAAGGCAAGAAAGGCTTTTTTACAAAAATTTCATGTGTGTGTAAGTACCAAGATAGCTATTTGTAGTCTGTGAATGCTACAGGTCTGCTGACAAGCCTTCAGATTGCAACTGTACTTCAGGTCCACCACTTACCAATTCCTGAAGCATTTATCGCAAGGCTGCTTAAGATCTCACCGTTAAGAGCTAGCAAATTTGTCAGCAGAGGTGTATCTATGTCCAAATTGGGCAGGAGAACGAAGCCAGTAAGTGCCACGCTGGTAAAGAACAGTCAATCATAATTTGACAGAAATATGTTGGACAATTATTTCCGAACACGACTGCATTTACACAGGTCAGCCCTTAATTACAACAAGCTGACAAAACTCAGAGCGTTGACTCATGAGTACAGGCAGACTCAAGCTGTCTGGCTGGAATGAACCACTTGCAAAGCGGTTGCTGAGCAGTTCACAGCCTGGTCTATTAAGGTACCCTAAAACTGCTGCTAGTTTAGCTCAGACATGTGGGCTGCTAACTGCAGTGGCTAAAAAGTCATTTTATGTTAAGTCAAATTGTGCTAGAAATGGTGACCCCCAAGGGGGTGAGGTGGGGATGGAAATGGCATAAACCGTTTGACTTTGCCCTCAGTCAGCACTGAGATCCTACTGTCGCTGTCACACGCCAACCACACCATGACCTGAAGCATCACCAAACCCTGCGGGATGCTCTGCCAAAACCAGGCATTTATTGGACCCTTTTCTGCTAGGCAAAGTGGGATTCTCTTTCCATTAATCCAAAAAACTCTGCTAAGAGTGTAGTGTTACAAAAAATACACTGGAGAACGCACTTTATGTAGGAACTACCAAACACCTCACACGCTGGAAATCCTTCTTGCCATCAGTGCCACAAGTCACACTGGAAGCCACAGCCAGTGATCCAAAAAACTTTACTCCAGGGAGAAGTTTCAGCAGGAACTGAAAAAGGCCCCCTATGACTATATCTTTCATGTACCAAATTCTGTTATTTTTTCCAGGTTACCTTTTTGGATGTTCTTCTCTGTGATAAACGCCCTGAGAGAACTTGCTATGCAGTTTTGGAAGAATTCCGTTTCATCTGAAACATTTGGTCAGGAGGCTACGTAACACATCAACCAAATTCAACTTTTTAATCTTTTCTTACCTGGCTGTTAACGTCAGCAGCATGCTGTAAAAGTACTGAAACCAGCTCCTTGTGTCCTCTGTCGCACGCCCAATGGAGCAGAGCCC
>JAOXJK010000004.1:2178077-2204139 GCA_025774025.1 Xenus cinereus
ATGACTTCAACCAGATGACTTTTCCTTTACCTCAAAAAAAAAAAAAAAAAAAAAAAAAAAGCTGTCGCTGCTCCAAAACGGTATCCTTGCAATGGATGCTGGAAGCAGCTCTTTAAAATTCAGCAGCCTTTGTGCCTGACCACACGCAGCGACCTCTGGTATTTTCTGCCAAAACAGTTCATTTGTCTCACACAACAACTAATCAATTCCCGAGGCCATCCATCATGGGGGCTCGCGCGAGCCGGCCCGGCAGCGGGGCCAGATGGCGGCTGCGTTAGTGGGATTAATACAATTCTGATAGATTACACGGCATCAGGCGGGCTCCCAAATACCAGGGGTGCCCGCTCTGCACCCCGATGCGAAAGGATGCCCCGCTTGTGACCGGGGTCACTCCCAAGCATTACAGGAAAGAGTGGAAGTTTCTATGAGAGAAGGGCTTCTTCAGCATCCCTCGGGATGGCAGAAGTGTAAAGATTAGCTCAGGGAGGCCTCCGTGCCACCCTGGCACACCAAGGCCCCATGGAAGCAGCCCATAGAAGAGTGCAGGAGGGATCCTCCAGTGGAAGGGGAAAGGGACACGGATGTTTGGCAACATTATTTTGCATTTTCCATCTGCCAAGTCAATGCTTTCGTTTCCTGGAAACACTTGTAAACTGCCTGCCCCCTCATCCCCGCTTTAAAGTTGAATTTCCAATGCTACAGTATTTTTGGCATCTCCCTCGGCTTGTGTCTTAGATTAGATTTATATTGGTGACACATCAGTCAAACTCATCTCACTGCTCATTTCCCAGGTTTGTGAAACTGTAATTATAGCTATTTGATCATGAAAGAGCTCAACTACTACTGCTTTTGTTCTGGTAATAAGATCAGAAAACAGACATATAGCTTTATCCAGCAGTAAAAAAACACCACCGCTATCCCCAGCCTGAAATCACAGACAATTTCTAAATCCTTCCTTCCAGAGGAACCTCCAAGTCCCATCATCAGTCACCAGCACGCATTATTTTTCTGTAATGCCCACAGTGAGATAAGTGATTTGCAGAGAAACACAGAGGCAGAGCACTATGCTAATACATTCTGCAACTGCTCCCCATTAGTCACTGGGGGTACTTGAGCTCTTTATTGCCAGGGTTTATTAATGACTCCTAATTGATGACCAGTGCCCAGCACCCCAAAGTAAATAACTGCTATGCCTCATTAGCTCAAGAGACCTTATCCTGATTTGGGGATTGATCTATGAACACACAAATTGCACTGATTTAACCGAATCTCTTTCTAAATTGATTTAATTAGATCGGTATAACCTGTTTCTATGGATGCTCTTGAATTTATTTGGAATCAGTGCAATGTACTTCTGTGAGCCAGACTGACCATTTTTCTATCTTGTTCTCAAAGCAGAAACATTTGAGATCATTAGTGATAAGGCAAAAATCAGCCCTGGCACCATCCCAGTTCCTCCTACTTCTGATCCACCTGACTTTAGGGTAGGGTATAGTTACTCCACTTGTCCAACATCTACAGATTTGCACACTAAACCCCAAGCATTTCATTCCATAAAAGGACTATAAGCATTATTTACACATAATTTTAGACACAGTTTGAAAGCAACGACATTGCTTCTTTGCTTGGTAATTTACTGCTGATGGTAAGCTAGTGGTTTACACTGTTTAAAACAGGACCTCTCATCTTCCTATTACACAGCAGCAGCTTGGAGGAGGTTAATAATTTGTTAAACCATTCAAAACCTTCCCCTAAGAATAAAATAAGTGAACCTGCTTAGGCAAACCATCAAAACTCTGCACTTACATTCTTGTCTGTCTCCTGGTGCAAGGCGAGGTTGTGAAGATGCCAGGCTCCAGATAAATTAGACAGCCTTTTCCTGCCTTTGCATCAGCGGAATCCTAAAGGGCACATGGTAGGCTGTGTTTGGCAGAGCAATGCCTACTGAGAAATTGCTTTCAGCAGTCTGTCAGAACCCAGGGCTGATGAGGACTCAAGTTTTAGTTTTTAGTACACAAAAAAGATTTTTTTTTTAATTTTTTTTTTTTCATATTCTGGACTTCCTCAATAGGATAAATATTTTCTAGTTACAGGATCATATCAACAGCCCTGGGAAACAGAGAATACAGTGGTTTGATTTATATTTCAATTTTTGAAAGCTTGTTGTAAAGCTTCAGTAAGGCCCACCATAACAACTGAGTCAATAAAATAGTCTGCATCAAAGTTTCTTTTCTCAGATCTTGGGTTTCAAAGTAGTAGATGCATACACACCGAACTTTCAGCACGGGACTTACCAGTAACTGTTGAAGTGTTTAAGTTCATGCTGGCTCAAGCTATTAAGTTTTCTTTCCCCTTAAACATTTTAATTTTTTTCCTTTACAGAAAATGCCTTTTTTTTATTTTAAGACTACATTCTATTTACAAATGCACTGAAGTATTACTGAATGCCAATCATATGGTCTTGTAAGTAACCATTCACAGCCTCAGAGGAGTCACCCTTCTCAGGTGCTCCATGCTTTAAATAAACTTGGATGCCAAATTCAATGTCTGGGGCCATCCTTCTTTGGCTCACCTGCTTACAGATTTTGTACCAGTGCAATTTTGCTGTTTAGGGCTTTTCCTATTATAATTATCACCATTAGAGATGTGCCTTTACTTGCACACATTTATTCCCTGTTATAGTACGAGAATGAACAGTAGACAAAAGCCATAATACATGGGCAACTGAGAAATCTCAAGCTCTACAACCTGCATGTGGGGGAGACAATGATGACGACACTTGTTCACTTCCTATCGTGCAACTGAAGACCCTGATGCCCATGAGCCAAGCTGTGCTGATGGACCACACGAGTTTCCATTCTGCGAGCGCAGTCAGGAAACTTCATTTAACTCACTCTCATCGAAATCACTCTATGCCAGATGTGTCAGAGGCTACAGCTGCCTACAACCAGTATAGCTATGCTATACTAAACATAGAGCACATGTGTTCCTCATGGTATGTTTGGAAAAAACATATTCAGAGCTGTATTCAGAGCTTCAAGTCCTGCAAGTCATTCTCACACAAGTAAAAAATCAAAAATATGACAAGAACACGTAGACTAGTCAAGCCAACCAGGGAAAACTCTGTTTTCTTGTATATTGTACTGTATTTCATATCCAAGAAGGGGCACGGGCAGTACTTGGGACAGCCAAGCCTCCAAAAGCACCGTAGGACTACACATAGCTTGTACTTCGCACCCAACACTGGGTAGCACTGCGTTGTTCCACTCCTAAAAGAACAGCTTGAACAGGATTTAAACCACAAGGTCAAACTATGACATGAAGGATATCGGCTGAGACCTACGTTGACAGAGCAGGGAAGAAAAGAAGCCTGTGGCTAGCAGAAGTGCTATTCCTCAAACAATGTGTTAAACCAAGGTCATACCTGACCCACCTCTGGTCAAGGTCCAGGCGTAAGTTAAAGATGTGTTGGCTCTCTACAAGAGGCGAAGAAGGCTACTCCTGGCCAACTGTTCCATCTCGCTATAAAGGAGATTGCAACACCGAGGGAGGTGCCCCCACTACTGCCCAGCACAAAGCTGCCACCGTATTTGCTTACTCAGAATGCAACCATATCAATTTGTACCCGAGTTCCTTGCAAAGAGTTTGGAGCCACCCGCTTAAGATTTATTTTTCATTAGTTTGTGACAAGTCAGAGAAATGCTGTGTTGGAGTTTTAACACTTCAGGAAAGTTCCCAGCAAGCTTGGGAGGCTGTGTGCAGAGAAATCAGTGTTTATCTTTTAATTTCCTGGGACTAAAATGATGCAAGACATTCAATAAAACAAATGGGATCACATACACATAAATGGGTGACTGCAACATGACAGCAAACACTGCTCAAAAATTTAGTCTTCCCTGACTGTTCATCTTAACTAAAAATACGATGCTGCATTCTGAAAGATCCTCCAGACAATCATTTAGGTATTGGAGTTAACATTATACCCATGATTCGTAGTCTGTAACGGTAAAAACCAACCAAACAAGAAAACCCAGCTGTCCTTATTCAGTAGCTAACGTCACTTACTACTTGCACCTTGACAGTTTTTAAATAGCAGCCATTCTAGTTCAGTAAATGCGTTCCTGCCATGTGAGCTGAAGAAGCTAGAAAAAATTAAATTTGATATAAGGTACAAACTCTCCCTGAAAGCAAACATTGTCCAACATTAAAACCTTCTCTGAACAATCCTTAATGAGTGTATTGGTAAAGAAATAACTATTTGAGAAAGGTAATGTCTGAATAGCTTTCTATTAAAAATATCCTCTATTACTTTTTTTTTAGCCATATAACTGAAAAATGGGAAGCTTTGCCCTTCCCCCACATCTTGCGCTAGGGAAAGGTTACTACCTGGCAGTGATACAGGCAGTTATTGATTTAAATGATTATGGACCTGAAAAGTTCTTTCCTGTCATTTATTATCCTGTTGTAATTGCCACCACACTTGTGCAATATTAAAAAAAAAAAGCTTAACAAAATGACACTAGAAAAATACTGTTTTAACTGAAGTTCAGCACAGATAATCACCTGATTGTTTCTTCTTGATATAATGAGCTGACAACAGGGCCTCCAAATGCAGTTTTGCTTTCCTTTCCCCTCTTCTCTGTCACCTGAAAGAAAAAGGAAGATTGGTCCAGTATCCTGGCTCCCATCCCATTCCAGCCTGTGCCACCCCTCCACCATCTCCCACCCCTTCCCCTGCCCAAGAGATGGGATCAGCCATCTGGAAGCCTCGTCTTCATGGCAGATGGTACCCCATGACACTACTCCATACAGACCAGCTGGATGGATCTCTCAAACCGGATCAATGCTTCTCTGAAGGTGGCTCAGAAGCCAAGCCTACCTTTAGGGTGACCCATCCTCACCATCTTGCTCACAACAAGCCAAAGTGCTGCCTCTGCGTCATTCCCAGCCATGGCCCCTTAAGACCCAAAAGCTGAGCCTCTGTGAGGTAGCATAATGTTATGTTACTAGATTGCAAAGCTCGCCTTTATAAATCTATTTAATATAGATTTAAAATTAAATTTTATAATGGGCAGCATTTCCAAATGATTTACTCCGAGGAACTCTAGGATTCTGCATGTTTCCCACCATAATAGAAATGAACAATTAGAATAATGATTGATCGATACAGAGCCTCAGGCCTACCTTTTCAAAAAAAACATCTTGCAGCTTGGGATCTTCAACTGGCTGACTTTACACTGATGCCAGACTTTTAGCAAAGGGTAAGCGCCCGCTCTCTGAAAGCCTGACCCTGTTAGGGGGTACAGGGCACCAGAAACCCTAACTCCTCTAGGGCATCTAGTATCTCGGTCTTCAGGCAAGCAGTCAAAACTGGTTTGCAATTCCCAGCAGTAATTCCTTATAAAACCAGCCCATTAATCACAACGCGCTGTTGTCAGTGGACAGTTCTGTGGTTTTCCCCGATGAGAGATTATCACACCCAGGGTGAATAAAATCAGAAGCAAAGGGAAAGCTGTCCCAACCTCTAACAGTCTCTCAGTCGCTGCAATACGTTGCTGAATACACCAAAAAGCGTTGCTGCCTCATCAGAATTCTACCTAGAAAGATGTTGATTTTTATTTTTATTTTTTTTCAATAAAACCTGCTTACATTTGTTCTTCTTCCTGCTCCCTTGGCTGCTTTTGTTTTAAATCAATTTACTGTTTTCCCATAATACATTTGCTTTTACATTCTGCACAATTTGAGCCAAACAGTTCCACCTTTCAGCCCTCCTGTACCAGTCCAAAGCTGTAATATTTGGGTTTGCAGGTATCAGACATACATGTTTATAAGAAAAAATGGAAAGGAAATTGGCTTTGAAAACTACTCTACAGCAAGCAGGCTTTCTCTAATTTAGAGTAAAAGGTGACATAAAGTTCTCCTTTCCTGAAGGGAAAGGGCTTCAGAGTCTTTACAGTGCAATGCCCCTCTTAAAAAAATTTTTATCAGAGAACCTTACTGTCCATTAATTATTTCCACACCACTTATAAAGAAAATTAATTTCAGATCACCTGCTAGTACATGCAAGAGTTATTTCAATAAAATGAAGCTATACTCACAACTAGTCTATCTTCTTTGATACTGAGGGATGGTCATCATTCAACTCGTTTCAGAAACTACAAAAATTTTTTAATCTATATTCTTTCATCTCTTCCCACTACAGTTTTTGGTTATTGCTTTTTTTTTTCCAAAGTCAGAAACAACACTTGAGAAAATAAATTTCATCTTTTTAGAGGCAGAAATTGTAAAAAAGGTCTCTTGGATTAAGTTCACTTTCTTTGCACAACCGATGCATTTCTACCAAAGATTAATCATGTTGATTGAGTGCACAAGGTCATTGGGAAACTTAGCAATAAAGGCTTTCCCAAAAATGCTCAGGCAAGAACTTTTCTGGCTTTTAATCCATATACAGGTTACTTTGTCCAACTAGCTTTTATCCCACCTCTTTCACACAGAAATAGGTAACTCAATATTCAATTTATGAATGTTGAACCAAGCTTATTTCATCACAGTCCTCAATATGTAGAACAAGTTTATGAAAAACGTACAGGAAAAGTCTCAGCTATCCTCTCAGCATTTAATGTGCTCCTCTGCTCTGCAAAGCCATGAAAGACAGAGTTGTGACTCCACCATTCATCACCACCAGATTTCCCAAGGGGAATCTGTCCAGGCTACGAGGAATGCTTCCTCCCAAAAACATTAACTCTGCCTCAACACAGATATAAACTGGTTTCTTTCCAGCCGCCCTTGACACCTTGCCTATACCATGAACTCATCTGCCCGTTTCCAATCTCTGTACTACCCAGCCTGCCAGGGACTCGCAAGCAATATCTGAGCATGACGTACCCAACCAGGTAATGAAAGAGGTGGGACAAAGCAGTTGCTCCTTCCCAACCACGGCACAGCTATTGCACTAACAGGAACCAGCGTTTTTATTTGTCGCTCACACTAGCTGATGAGATGAGTAACACGCAGACGCACTTTCCTTCTCAAGTGTCTTGACATTTCTACAGCAGAAAGAGGCTTTTAGGGCTGGAAAGACAAGGGAAACACTACGTATACACAGATAATGACCAGTGAGTTTAAAGTCACATTAGCTTGCAAACCACAATGAAATTAAAAACTGACACTACAAAAATCTCTCTCCTCCTTTAAAAAAAAAAAGACAGTAATAATTAACTATGTGGCTCTCAATTACGCCAGTTTAATTTCTTTCACTGCTGGCAGTACTGTCCAAAAGCATTACAGATACCCATATAACTAATGATAGTTAAGAAATAACATGATCCCAGGCTTCCATAATTTGCAACCTGAATTCAAGAGAGATGGCAGCAACATTATCTCCAGTCAGGACCACGCAAGGGAGATGCTGTGGAGAGGGCAAAATTACTGTGAGCTCCATGAGCACGAGGGGATTGCCTTCAAACTGCCAGTTAAAAACTGTGTGAATAAAGGGGAGTTTGTGACAGCATGGGAAGAAACCTTGGAGGATTGTATTCTGGTGCCAAAGCACAGGCAGTGGCACATAAGAGATGCAGGAAGAGATGGCAAAGAAGTATAAGACATGCCTTAAGAAGCATTGGAATTTCTTGTGTCTTCCCCTAACTCTTGCCCATTGATTCTTTGTTGCTTGTGTACAATTAAGGCTGATATCAAAGTCTCTATTACTCTTGACAGTTAACTTTGGTAGGTGGATCTGGTTGACCAAAGCTAGCATAAATCATGGGCAAGTATGTGCTTCAGTATGCAGCATACATACTCATTAAGAGACATTTTCAACTCCCCTGACTCCCGATGCGCTCACAGACTGGTGCAGGGAACTCAACTAAGCCCAGAACTATCCTTCCCAAATGTCACCAGGAATGCCAGGAGAAAAGCCACACTCCTCCCAGAACAGACAGCAGAGCATCCTCATCCCTGCCTCAGTGCACTGTATTTGTCAATAAAAGACCGGCTCGATTCAAGGTACAATTGCATCTCGACTGGCTGTCACTGACAATGCTGCTCCAGACAGCCTCAAAGCCTGACAACCACTTTCTGAACAAAATGGAAATACAGGGACTAATATTTGCTAACATCATTAATTCATTTTTTTCCTCCACTCCCCCTTCTTCCTTTATCCACGATGTCAAGATGTATACCTTTAAATTGTTGTCAGCCATAAAACAGAAGTCGTGTCCCAGTTCAGAGGTTAACATATAATGACAGACACATTAAAAAACCCTGTCCAATGCCTCACTGACAATTTCAGCTCCATCTTCTCTTCAACGAGACAGTAGCTCAAACTCACTTATAAGCTTTAACAACATTAAAGTCTAATCATGATTGAAAAATAAAGGAGAAAGAGAAGATAGTTTTATCATACTAAGCATTATGGAAACAGAAAACAATTAGAGACAACTATTTTCTTTGTGAGGGTTTTGAGTTCACCTTCTATTTGGGTCTTGGTCTCCCGTGATCACAGCATGATCCATTTCTCTTCTTGCATTTTATGAAAGCAGGAGGAAAATTATTGTCTAAGAGGAAGAGCAGTAGTTTCCTGTTGGGGGCCGGTTTGGTGGGCCAACCTCTTGCTATATCCCGGAAGACAGGACAGGAATTTATTATTTTTCATCTCTGAGCTCAAGCCTTGTTCCAATCCACACAAAACAGGCTACAACAGATTTAACAAGATGGCACTTTAACAAGGGGCCTTCTGATGACTCACTTCAAACTCACGTGCCAGAACTTGTTTTAGAGATGCAAGTGAACTTACCATCGGTGATCAGCTGGGACTGAACTGGACCGAATGGTCGACAGCTACTTTATATGTAGGGGAAGGGACTCATGAATCTGACAGAAGGAAAGGTACAGAGAAGTCTTACAAAGATACTACAAAATAGCAGGAATAGCACAAGTTTCAGTAACGTTTAGGAAAAAAAGCCACAAAACAAACCACCAAACACATGTCTTAAGAGTTATCAGAAGAGCTAGATCCTAGTCATGGATTAAACGCAGGGCATCCCAGTTTTATCCAGAGTAAATTGAGAACTGCCTGGCTAGTTTTGCATGTCTAGACACCCAGCACACACAGCAGTAATAACTGGCAAGGCATATGGCTGTGTTGCACAGCACATCTATCATCCCCCCAATTCCCTCGCATCTCACTCTGGCTTTTATCCACACCCAAAACCTTTAAGTAGCTTCACATAAATATATATTTAAGAAAAAGAGAAAGCCATTAGCAAAAAGGTTCATCTAATCAAAATACTTATCCCAAAGTTACACTGGCTAATGCCTTGAAACTGTCAAGACTTAAATTCTTCATCTTGGAAACGGAAAAACGAGGAAACTTAAATGAGATCTACGCATCAGGATCTCACACCGAGCCACCGCAGTGCATGGAAGAAGTCAGAATGGCCTCTGAACATAACCTGACTACCTTTTCCTCTGAGCCTGATGCAACTTGGAGTCAGAGTAGCAGCTGTAGCTGCCTTTATGGGATGGAGACAAGAAATACTCCCAACAAAATTAGTACAAATAAAACTTCTCATGTGCCTGCGCAGCAGCAAATACATAATACAGATTCCAACCTGCATTTGCTCTGCATAATTCACCTTGCTACAGCCCGTGTCCCAACTCCCAAACTACACCTGGGAGGCGATCAGCAGCTCCAGTCTCGGCTGCCACAACAGGTCAGGCATCATCCTGTGACCCCGTCAGGCTCACATGAAGGTACGTGTAAATCCCTGAAGTGTGCTGATGGAATTGTAATTAAGCTGGCATAGTCTCAGGTGACAAATTTTACAGAAGACACTTCACAGAGTTAACCCAATAGCAGACCGCGTGGCCTGCTTTGCTGCCTGCCATGTCCCCTTAATGCTCTGGATTAACATTTCTGGACACAATTTGAGGAGTGAGGATTATTAGGGAGGCAACAAGAAAACATAAACTCTCCTAAAGTTTCAGGCACTCACCCCCCTCCTCTCCCTCTGTGCCATGGCCTGGCCATCCCCCTGGGAAGGGAACTTGGGCAGACACTAATTGTATTTGACAGCAGCAATTACACGCAAGGCTGGAGATTAGAAGCTCGTTAATTGTGTGTGCCATAATTGCTGCCGTCTTTTCCTTCGCTAGTTAAGGCCAGTGCCAGGAGAGCCAAAGGGAGGAGGGTGCTCTCCACCCCAAATGCAGGTGGTCCAAAGATGAGAGCCTTTGGACAGGGAGGAGATGTCCCCTCTCCCTCAACACCGCGGGAGGCTCCTGACCCCGTAACAATGCGGGATGGTCCTCCAGCAGAGCGGCTAATGAAGCATGAAATGAGGACAAACTATGTCCTCTTCCAAAGGTATTTTCCACCTGTTTCTTTCTTTCTGACTTCACAGCTTAGCTGAACTTCATGCTACCTGCAGCGGGAGGGAAGGTAAATATTAACCCTTCAGAGATGATGCTACTAAAGGATGATTTTTTTTTTGTTTAGCCATCTATAAAATTAGGTGCTGTATTAAACATTTGAACAGGATTCATAAAATCCTCTCTTCCCCACTAAAGTGTATGAGCTCAGCATTTCTTGCCGCTCTTTACAGTCTAGGGGAGGCCAGTTATACACAAACAAGATAAAAATACACGCCGGCTGAGGGCAGCCTCCGTGTTAGACGCTGCTGCAAAGCCACCTTTCATGAAAGGCTGCTGCACCCTCCGCACCAGCCGTATTAATGGCCGTCATAAACAGACTATTTTAATATTCCTCTCTCAACAATCCTTCTTGGCTCCCAGCAGCAGCTCAGCGAGAGCGTGCACATGACTCAGCACCTGGAGTATTTTCAAGAGACCACTGAGGATCTGTACAATTTGAGCAAACTGTCCTATAAAAAAAAAATAGCAGCATGCTCTGCAGGATAATGTCGGGTTCTTGGGTTTTTTTTGTTTGTTTTAAATATTGCAGAGAGTTTTGCTAATATTCCATTAGTGGTTACATTAAGAAAAAAAAAGTTTTCTAGCCTTTTTAAATCTCATTGCAGAATTTCCTCTTGTGAACATGATCTGAGACAGGGAAAATATTTTCAAGATTAGATTAAAAAATAAAAACAAACATACTATAATTAACGTGATTGTGCTGCATAGTTAGACAGTGCTGCGATATAAAACAAGGCTTCGCAGATTACTCATTTAACCTATAACGAGTTAATTAATAACTGCACCATAATCACAGTTGGAAATTAGTAGTGAAGACAGCCAGGGGAGGAGAAATAAACATAAAATGCTTAATGTAATTTTGAGCAACTTTTATGCTCGCTAGTAGCTGTGATTTCATGGCTCACTATGTACATTTTAACATATGCATGGAATGAAATAATATGCTCAGTCAAAAAACCTAATGCAGTGGGTTCCAATAGTTTTTGATTTGTGGAGCTTCCCCCCCCCCCTTTTAAATGGAAAAACAGATATGGAGGTGGCAAACACAAGACTGACAGCAGACTCCACTCTTTCCTCATCTCCTTTTTGTGGACACTGCAGTAACTTGCAGGCTCCCAATATCTGCAGAGCAAAGGGTGAAACGAGCAGCCTGTTTGCACCCTTCCAGCGTGAGGCAGCTTCCAGAAAAGAAGAGCTTTCAGGAGGGGAACACAGAGCATTGCATCGTCGGTCCTGGAAGCAATCCATCACTTCTGTCACATCACCCATAGGAAAATCCACAAATGCCAGGGGGGCCAAGCTATAGAGACAAACACAGCCTGTACTGTAATTGCTGGGTTTTATCAATCTAACACAAGATACTCATTTATATAGACTTACATTTGTACGAGCAAGAAATATATTCCGAGCCAAGTTGGAAATACTGAAAGGCTACATAGCTTGGGGTGAAACATGTGCCCTGAAGCTTGAAAGCTGAAGGCAACCCTAACTCTAGAGAAATAACGAAAGGACATCAGCTGTCACCTCCAGCCTGCCCCTTGACATATTCATCCTCTGCTTCTTGGAGCGACCCTGGACCGAAGAGCATCACAGCACCAGCAGCGGCCAATTTCCCCATTCGCAAAAGGAACAGCTCCAAGGCTGCTTGACCAGCGCCACGGAAATTTGTTTCCTCCAACAGCTCTGGGTAGTGAAGGCAGAGGGTGGATTTATGAGCTCTGCAGACAGAGAAATGGCAGAATGAAGAGATCTTCACTGGTCCCTGTCGCCACAGACTCAGGCAAGGGAAGGATCAGAGCATCCCAGCAGGAACAGAAGGTTTCTGAAGTTGCGGTGTAACCCTTCACAGGCTCAGCCAGAAGGATGCAGCAGGATCTGGAGGCAGCTGCCTGCTCAACAGCCTTGAATGCTGTGCAGCGAGGCTGTGTCTGAGCCTTTACATGCCTCTGCCTTGGTTAGTTCAGCTCAAAATACTTATAGGATGCTCTAGAGACATTTAAGAAGTACCTTTTTTTCTTACAGTAGAATTAATTGGGTACGATAGTGCCCAAGTATCTAAGTACTATACAATACCTGCTCTTTTAAAGGATAACTCTTTTTCCACTCTAAGAAACAAACGGCATTTATAAGACATTAGCCGATGTGTTAGCTAACATCCAAACAAAATCTTTATCTGCAGTAATTACACTCAATACCGCCTTAATACTTCATGTAAAGAACAAACTAAACATAACCACTTAAGCTTTTTCTAAGGCAAAAAAGCTGTATTTTCACTAAAGAAACTGCTTAATAGCTTATGTTATACACAAAACAATTACAGGGTACATGGACCCTTCCTGTGTCTGAATATCATCAAGTAAATATCTACAACTCCACATCCAAAAATCAAAGCATTACATACTCCACAGTAAGATAAACGTGTGATTTCTACTCCAAGTTCCTGATTTTTTCATATTTTTACAACAGCCTCTGACACAGCAAGTTGAAAGTTCTGCAACAGCTTCAATTACTTTGAAAAATTGGAATTTTTAATTAGATGTTGCACCCTTCCCCTTAAAACAGTAGCGCTGCTAGCACAGTCTGGTGGGCTGCTGGCCAAATTAGGAGCAGGAGTTTGATGAGAGGATGCCACAAGCTCCTGAGCAAGCTGTAGAGAAAGCCAAAGCCCACTTTGTGTCACAAGCAGAAGAGGCTGACCATGCTTCTCTCACCCTCACTCACCACCTTGCTTTAGTACTCAGACCCAATAGACTTGGGTCTATTAAATCAGGCTCTTCTGGGTTTCTGGGCACTCCAGGAAGATATTGGGGTCCATGGATGTCAGGGAGGCTCCGTGCTGCTTAAAAAGTGACCTGGCCAGCAGGAAGCTAAGACCAAGCAGAGAAAGCACCTCTTACCCTCCCGGTCTTCCCAACCTCCCCTTGCAGGTTCCTCTTTGGCTTTCCTTCCCTTTTAGACCCTGTTACATCAGGCTGAGGTTCAGCCCCTCCACTTTCTGCCTCTGCCCCAAGCTCTTAACTGCATCTCACCGCCTGCATCTCTCCTGCCTCCATGGCCCCCGACAGCATCCCCCTTGGTTTAACACCTCTCCCCTCTGTCAGTCCATGCTGCAACCCCCCACATCCCAATTCCGTAATGTTACCCAGCGCTACCAAAAGTTTCTTTTTCCAGCTTGGTTCAGCTGCTGGAGTTCCAGTGCAAAAGTAAACCTAACAAAGTTTTGTCTGCTGGTGGAGTAATTTCTCATGCCACAACGCTGCTCCTTTCCACTTCCCGCCTCACACAGCCTCTCACAAAAACAAGCTTTTCAATACTTTTGTTATCCACATTTTTGCTGCTGGGGAGAAGCAGCGTTGCTGCTGAGGTGTATGACATATGAAAAAAGCCACACATGGGAGTTAAAACCCTTCCTTGCCTTGCCAGAAACTGCCACCTCAAGGCAGAAATGGCAGAGGGCAATACATGGTTGCATCTCAGCCACTTCAGCTTGCAGTCTGACATCTTGACAAATTCAACCTTGCATCTCAATTTAAGCCAAGATCTTGGGCTCTCCCTAGATCTATCAGCACCTATCCATTTTTTATCAACTCAGCCATAACCTCAACAGCCTTCAGGAGGGGATCAGCAGCAACTTAAACCTGATCCAGGGGCCCTCCTCTGATATTAAGATGCTCTCTCAGCTAGATCACTTGCTGCAGGATCACAGAATAAGCAGGTGCTGTGGAACTGCTACTTGTGCACCACAGCCACACAGCAAAACCTGTTACTCTGGATATCTGTTAAGGGGGAAAGAAAAAAAACAATTTGGTCCCTGCTGCACAGAAAGTTACACAGTAAAATAACTTGCCTCATGCTGCTATAGCTTGTCATCATTGAATGCCGGGAGTTTGATTTTTATTTTTTAATTATTTTTTTTAAATATAAACAGGCTTTGTCATTTGGTTGTGGTTTTTTTTTTTTCCAGCTGCCTCTGGTATGGCCAGCATGCAGTGTCTTAATCTACCAGTAAGCCAGGAATCACGATGCCACATGCATCGCTATGCTGCAGCCCCACACACAGCATCAGCAAGGCAGAGCAATGTCTC
Source organism: Xenus cinereus (assembly GCA_025774025.1). NCBI lineage: Eukaryota > Metazoa > Chordata > Aves > Charadriiformes > Scolopacidae > Xenus > Xenus cinereus. Next base: position 2,192,597 of record JAOXJK010000004.1, read on the forward strand.
TAATTATTCTTTTTTCTGAATACATTCCAGATAGTAAAAGATCTTTTTTTGAATTAGTGCAAGATGATGAAAATTAATCCATTGACATATTCAAAAGGAAAAGTATTTCATCTTTGCTTAAATGTTTAACCAAAATCACTGCACTGGCAGCCAAAAACGAGGAGCCCCCCAACAATTTCTTGTTTGCAATTCCAGAAAACAACTACCATTACGTTCTCAAATAGCTGCAAGAGAATATATTATGCTGCCCACAGCACACTAACAACATAGCACATCAGCACTGCTGGATCTGAGGTGGAAAAATAGGGGCTAACATCATTACAAGCAAAAGTTAGCCTTGCAGGGCTAGTAAGATTGTATACTTAACATACCAAATGTTTTTAGCAAGACCAGGCAGCTTAAAAGGAGAGAGAGATGAGGCACAGATCCTTGTCATCATACTACTTTACTTTGAAGAAGTTTAGGAATATAGAAACACGAACAACCTCTGTACAGGATTCCAGTGCAGCTTTCAATATGTGACTGTTTGCATCGCTGCTGTGCTTTCTAAACTTCAACCTTTCTAAAATACAGGCTTGCAGCTTGGCACCGTTGTATTTCAATCAATCGCTTGAATGAGGATTGCAATGTCATAAATAAAAGGAGCTAAGACCATAAATTTCTGCGGAGATGTAAAATCAAAGAGAACAATCCAATAGACTCCCAGGGGGTGGGAGGCTGACACGTATTCCAGCTGTTTATATTTCTACTACGAGACGCTTGTTCGTTTTAACTTTTCACTTATGCACAGCTTGCCAGAGCCACAACTCCGAAACCACTGAGAATCTCGCTCTGGATCTGGCATTACGTTTTGTGCCCTACAACAAAATGCAGCTGCAGAGGAGAAGAAGCCCTATCATTTATCAAGCTTGTCCACGGGCACAATCCCAGACCACCACAACTGACAGCCCCACCAGCACAGCACCCCAATGCCTGGCATGCAAGTTACTTGCTAGAACGACGCATCCTCAGGACATCTCTGACCACTCCATCCTCAGGCCACGGGCTCACGGCAATCAACCGCCAGCTCCCATCTACGCTGTCATCATTACAAACAGAAGTTACACACACTATCTTATTTAACAACAGCCAAGGGACGGCAGTGGTATCTTCACAGTGCGGAGTGAGGACTTGCGCTGCCCATGAGCCTGTGCTGCTTTTAAAAGCAGTAAGTATAAATAGGAAACTAAATTTGATTTGCTGCTCAGAGCATAACAGTCTATGCAACAAAGCAGGTAGGCAACACACTAACTCCTGTTTGGTGTGCCAGCGTTGAGCTATCTTGCATGGAATAAAATTGATAAACAGTTACATGTGCAAAGACAGGGACAGAAAGGTAGCAAATAACCTATGGACAGCTTTGTTTATGAGTAGGATCTATATCAAGTACGTAAAGCATCAGCACACTTTCTTCATGGAGAGGTACAGAGACACTTAGTTCATGTTTGTAGTCTGATATTTTACCGTCTTACACAACAGGAACAGGAAAACATCCCCTTGCTAATAAGAAAAATTGGTTCTGAAAGCATGCTCCAAAAGCAAAACACTCAAGTCCTAACTTGTGCAGCTAATAAATTGTCATTTTTTCCAACTTGGATAAAATAAGTTGGTCGTTCTGCCTGTAGTCTTGCATGTATGAGTAAGGTGTACACAAACTGTGAGCTTTTGTTAGCCACGGATGGCACAGATTACTCTCTTCCACTGGGAGGCTGTATCTACCACTAACTCTGCTTGAGTGCTAGAGAATCCCTCACACAGCTGGCAAAAGGCAGCAAGGCAGAAGAAACCATCTGTGTTAAGATCAAACCTCTCTCGGGACATATACCAAACTATCACATACCCCAAGGTGGTTCACAAAAACTCCCAAACTCTCCAGTTTGCAAGGCTGCCTAAACCCAGAAGACACTACAATCTTAAGCGCCCCAGAGCCAGAAGCCTGGGGTGCATCATATTTTTGCTTTTGTTTTTAATTTTTAGTGCTTCCTATTCTGTTAAAAGAATTAGAAAAAGACAAGCTTACTGGTGGATTTTTTTAATGGTTTTGTTTGTTTGTTTTAAAAGGGGAAGAGCTTGATGAGAGTTTGTGAATTACCTCAGTGTTTTGCTTCTTCCCATGCAGTCATCCATTGAAATAAGAGCTTTCAAAATACATATATATATATATACACACATAGCAAACAGTGCAGTTTGTTTTCTGCGTTTTGTTACCGTTTTCATGCTTAAATTATTAGTGTTTGGGGAAAAACAAACAAAAAGCTAAACGTGAAATTCACGAAGGGTGAAGTGACGCACCAGGGTCCATACAAACCCAGAAAGGGAGGGGAGCAGCGAGGAGCGGAGATGCTGGCAGCGCTGCTGTGTAGCTTGCGAGAACACAGGAGGCTCCTCTCCCCCCTGCACTGCGTTAGCACCGCACAGGAAGGCAAGCTTTAAGGAACACAGCCATAATTCGATTAGTCCCCACTTTACACAATGCAATTAAATTGCTTTTATACTACAAAAGAAATAAAGTCACTATTTTCAAAGTTTTTGACCTCGCGGTAGAGCAAGCCACAAATTGAGACATTTACCCAAACTAGCTGCAGGGCAGGTATATGAAGACACTGCTGCTCACGACAGGCAGAGACCCAAACAGGTCTTCTCCTTTCCTGCTCTTCCCATCCCCCTTGTAATCCTGCCCACAAAACTGTGCTGCTTTTTCCCAACGACAAATGGTGGCTGCTTGGACAGATTATCAAGGGAGACATCTGTTTGACTGATAGATAGACAGAACAGGAAAACATTGATGGGTGCACTCATTTTGTTTACGCACTAGTTTTTTTTTTTTCTAATGCATTTCTAAATTTCCAGAAGAAATTCCATCGGTCTGCAGTACTAACCAAGAAATCCAGAGATTTCAGCCTGAAACTACAGTATGATTTACCATTCACTACTGTAACTCTTAGAAGTTGACCAAACATAAAACTGCAGGAGAGCAAAGCTGCTTGCTCTGGACACAAACAGGCCAAATTTGAGCAATGAAGCCAAATTTAAGCAAAAGTCAGCTTTGGATTTCCAAATGCCTGTTTTAATGTCATCAGACACACAGCTTGTATTTGAGTCGCTACAGAAATGTTAAGTTGCCCTGGAGATCCTACTTAAAAACATGAGGTTCACGAGTTCAAATCAATCATGAAAATATCTCAGTAACACCTAGTGCAACCCACAAGAAGCATACCTACCAACTCAGCTCCTCTTCAAATTGGGAAGTTGTCTCTCCTGCTTTTCACTGTATCCTCGAATGGCAAATTCCCTTATCCACATTTTATTTTCAACTTGCTTGTTGTATTCAAAATGTGATCGAGAAAGGTTATTTCAACAGAAAGAAGGGGGGATGGAGCCCAGCCCTGTGTGTAGGGTAACTGGCCACCCACCTTATCGAATATTGCCCCCTGCAGTACTTCCCGCAAAAACACCCACTGGCCACTGGACAAATTAATTTGCTTTATTCCTGCAGGTTTTCCAGCTTACTGGACTGCTCTGAGCCAGCAGCAATAGTGCATTTGCTATTTTATTCACTCTGAAGTTGTTTTTCTTTTTCATGAGACTGACCGTCTGTTCCCCTGGGGTCCTCTCAAATGCTGCGAGTCAGTGCTCCCACACCAACACAGCAATGGAGGCATTTCACTCTTATTTTCACTCTTTCACTGACTACTTGGTCCAGAGTACAGAGAAATAAATCCTCCTCTAGTCAAACAAGGCACAGAACAGTAGTTGAAAAAACACAGGCAGCTTTGTCCCCTGCAAACATCAGCATTGCAATTTCAAACCTCTGAGAGCTTAAAAAGATGTTCTGTGAATGTCTCTTTTCTTGGAACTCAAGCTCTCTTCCTGCTTTGCCTTCGAGACACATCTCTGCTCTTCAGATTCCTAATATGCAACTTTCCTCATTACACAGCAGAAATCTTACTAAGTGTAAGACAAGTCAAACAAGTTAAAATGCCATTATTTTTTTTTTAATATAGAAATAGAAAATCATTAAGTCCTCCTGCGAGTTTCAGTAGTCAAAGCAAATAGAAAAAAGGCCTCCAAATGTTTGGCAAAGGATGCCACAGAAGTTAGTAGCGTGACAAGCTGTTGAGATTGGAACTAGTAAATGTGCAATATAAGAAATAGGAAAAGGAAATATTTAGAACCAAGAGATGCCAAAACTGCAATCAGCAAATGGAAGGCTAAAACTGATGAGCAAATCTGGACGCTTTCTTTTTTATTATTTATTTTTATTGTTTAAGCTGTGCCATATAACCGTCTTGTTACGAGAAACAATCAATAACAGCTCCTAACCACCTCACTGCAGTGCTGTGTACACACCTCCACCGCCTCCCTTGCGACATGAACTCACTTGAAGAGATGCTGAACAAAAGAGGTTCTGTCCCGCTCCCGCCTCCGGATGGTCAGTGCCTGTGGACACAAACTCCCATATCAACCAGAGGTTTGAAAAATCTGGATGCTTAAAGCCAATGGGGATTTGTGACATCAAATACGTGACAGATTAGAATTTTAGAGCGTGTGGGAGAACGGAAATATAACCACTCAGAATGTCACAAAAACTGCAGGTAGTAGAAGTGCCCCATTATACAGCCGAGACAGTGATGTACAGGAAAACAAAGTTATTGCATAAAGATGCAAGACGACCAGCTTGTGAAAATGAACCTCCCTAAGTCACCAAACCCATCGCTGGGACATCAGGACAGCACCACCACAGCGGGTATTGCAGAGCCACGGCCTGAGAGAGGGCTCGGAGAGAGGAGCACACGTAGGCAATAAGCTGCAGGTGGCCGGCAGGGAGAGCAGATGAATACCGTCACCAAACTCAGACAAACATCAGCAAAAGCCACCAAAAGCAACACGTCATTTGCTGCCAGGAAAGCAGGAAAACGACAGGTGAACGTACAAGAAGCAAAGCAGCCAGGACACATACTTCTCGAAAGGACCCAAAGCAGTGAGATGTGTTGACGGCATGAAACATTTCTGTTTAAGGATAGAGAACGCAAAAGAATTGCTTCATAAATTATTCTCTGTTCTGGAGGAAGAGTGAATAGACTTGAAGGACAGGTGATGTCTCTGAAATATGCAAATAGAGCTGAACTGGTCCAAGCAATTACCTTTCTACTGCCTGGAATTTCAGACTGAAAGGAATGACTCACAAGGAAGAAAAGAAACAAAAGATGTACTAAAAGGTAGAAGATGACGAAGGAAGATTGCATCAAGAGGAGAAGGGAGACAAGCCTGGAAAAGTATAGTCCTGACCTCCTACTAACAGTTGTTCTTGGGAAAAGGAACAAAACAACCTACGACACAAAGCAGAGAAGACCATGCCAACACAGGAAGACCTAACTGCAAAGCATCCAGAAAGGCAATTGTGATTATTGGTTCTAGACTCTTGTGTTTAAGATAAATACAGCAAGGAGATTCCTGTAGCTTCATGAATGTACGGACAACAGATCTCTCCTCAATATCCTTTAGGTTCTGCGCTATTGTAAAGATTTCCTAGCAAAAAAAAATGCTAAAAATAAACGCAGCATGATCATTTCTTTCCAGTTTTAGACAAACTATCACACAACCTGCTAGCAGCAAGGTTGAAGAAGAAACTAAAACACATTGGAAACAGCCATGGAGATGAACCAACAGATGTGCCTCTAGAGTCAAAAGCGGCAGACCAGCTTCATGGAGCAGAGAGCAGCTGTGCCACTGCCTCTCCACATTCAGTCATCTCCTAATAAGGTGCAAGTCAGATTTTGGCTGCTACTGGTGTTCTCATTGCTTCTGAACACGAATTCAGGGTGCTCCTACTGCATCAGAATGTTTTTACTTTGGGTTTTTTTTCCCCCATCCAAAACGAGCAGAGATTACTAAATTATAGCAGTTACAGTCTGATGCTGAAAACGTACTAATACACAGAAACTGCAAGGTCAATATGAAAGAATGAATCAATGAAGAATCAAGAAAAGGGAATGAAGAAGTGGATCTATTTGGACTGCATTAAGAAATCCTGCATTTAGTTCCATTCTATTTATTAAGAAAAATACTGACAGCCTGAAAGCTGCAGAACAGCAGCAAAACTGGTGAGAAAAAAATGAACCTATGAAAAAGATAAGGTATTTCTAAGTTTCAAATTTTCCATATTTAGTACTAAACAATCAACATATAAAAACCCCTTTGCAAGTACACAAAACAGGAGACGGAAGTATTTAAAATCACACACAAGAACAACTTTAAGGGCTGAGATGAACTGATGAGGAAAAAAACATGTAGGTAATACTGAGAAAGCTTTACAACAGCAAAATTAATGAAGTTGCACAATTTCAACACCCTTGTACTGTAATTACTATTTAGGATTCATAATGATCTGAAAGACGAACTTTTCCAATTCGTACCAAGCACTTTATACTGCTTTTAACCAAATACTAGGAGTATTTCATTCATGATCTACTGAATGCAAGAAAAATCCAAAGGAACTCAGCAGATGAGCATGTAAAGCAGACACAATGACAGTGATGAAGCACTTTGTAATGTACCCACAGATCTTTTCTATAAATCCACTTTGAAATTTGAAGACTAAAATAGCTATTTTATCTCCGTCCCCTGACACACGCATCTCTCCATCATTTTAAAGAACAGAGCTCCCTCTCGTGGCTGCAGAAAGTGGATTTGGTAGGGGGGAAAACCCAAGAAGTGCAGAGCAGCATGAGACAGATCAGAGTGAGAGGACTCGAGAGCATTTTGGTCATCCGAAAGGGGAATTAAAAGGAATACGTAGTAGGAAGGGCAGGTGGCTTTTAAAGAAAGCAATGTCACCTGGTTTTTAATCCTAACTTTTAAATTACATTCTCTGCTAATGTAACTTCCACTGCTGAGCCTTTATGGACCTGAGCATATTCCTTCAATGTAGAGACCTCAGATCTCTTAACAAGTTTCTAGCTTGGTCATAGGCAAGGCACAAGAAAAGAAAAAAGAGTCATGACAAGAAATGTGGCACCTGTGCAGCAGGATGCAGGGACAGTAAACCAGATAACACCCTACAGATTTTCCTCAGGATTATAGCTCTGTGCACTGAGACCACACAGAGGAAAAAAAAAAAAAAATCACTGGCTTCAAAAAGCCAAGAAATATAGGCACAGTTACATGAGTGAGAGAAGCACATCTATTGAAACACCGGAGCGAAAGCATCTGAAGAAAGGTCACGTTTCTTTAAACTGCTGACAGGTTGGCCCAGCCATCTTCACAGCAACTTCTGTTCAAGCTCCAGCATTGCTCTCCTCCTGCAAGCCCTCACTTCTTGCATTGACTATTCAAAAAGGGAGGATGGAGCAATGCATGAATGAGCAAACGCGCTGGCCCAACAGCATTACCCTGCAGGGTCTAGTTTCTGCCGAGTCCTGGGGACAGGCTTATGCAAGGACAGCAACAGTAAGAAACACGCTTACACGTGTTTATTCCTCACCTTAGGAGAAGGGGGAGGAGCAGCGCTGCAAACCAGTCTTTGTCTGCTATACGGCTTCTTTAATTTTTTTTTTTTTTTTTAAACTAACAGATTATTCCACTTTTCTAGCTGACAGTTTTGTAACCTGAAGGTCACACCTGTGACAATAAGTATTTCTCTGAGGCAAGAAAATGGAGTACCCAAAGCCAAGCTTGTTACCATGCATGATAACTCTTTTTATGAACAGAAGTTCTAGCCATAAAAATTCAGGACACTGTTGGGTGTTTTGCTTTGTTTGGTTGTTTTAAATTGTTTAATGCATATTCTTATAGAATCATAGAATGGTTAGAGTTGGAAGGGACCTTAAAGATCATCAAGTTCCAATCCCCCTGCCATGGGGAGGAACACCTCCCACCAGACCAAACCTCCTCAAAGCCCCGTCCAGCCTGGTCTTGAACACTTCCCGGGATGAGGCATCCACAACTTCTCTGGGCAACCTGTTCCAGTGCCTCACCACCCTCAGACTAAAGAATTTCTTCCTGATATCTAATCTAAACCTACCCTCTTTCAGTTGAAAATCATTACCCCTTGTCCTATTGCTATACTCCCTGATAAAGAGTGCCTCTCCATCTTTGCTGTAGGTCCCCTTTAGGTACCGGAAGGCTGCTGTAAGGTCTCGCTTTACACTGCTAGATACTTTCTTCATTCAGGATCGTACAAGGATTCTTTTTAAATTATTTTATTTCTGTACAAGAATTTTAGATTGGACAAGAATTTACACCGCATGCAGCTAGCTTTTGCCAACTGCACTTCAGAGCATATTGCAAAGTGCACTGCACAGCATATAAACCTATTTTCCCTGAGGACATTAAAAAGGGTTTCCTCTAAGTGACAATATTTGTCTTCTGTAAAAACAGGATCAACACCATGAAACATGAACTAGTGAAGAAAAAACAATTACTCTTAAGTCTCTAGGAGAGCACCAGAAAACAACTGAGAACCAAATTCTCGATTCATAGGCTTCTGCTCACACAAGATTTTGCTTCCAAAGCACAGGACTAAAAATGAATCAGTTTCCTACTATGAAAAGAAATTACCATGCCTTCAGCATTTTGCTATTAGTAAAATATCTCCACTATCTCCAATCAAAGGCAATACTTTTCCTAAAGAGCAATCCTCTTTAAAAATTGTATAAAAATCAGTCTACAAAAAGGGAGATATCCTTAAATATTCAATCAAGTAATAAGCCTGGTAGATGAAAGACAGATTAATTAAAATGACAGTACAGCCCCCTATAAGACACACATACAGGATTTACAAATACACTTGTTATGTTGGAGTACCTAATCATAATCAGATTTGGTAATTTGCTGCATCGAAACAAAAAGGAAACATTTTTAGGATTGATCATTCAGTTCATGTCACTTTCATGGAGATTACTTTCTATTGATCAACATTTAAATAGTAGTTGAAAAGAGAAAGATGAGAAGAGGATAAAAAGTATCTTTACATGCTAAATACAGCATGAACCAATAAAAGCAAAATAAATTAGATCACCATAGCCAAATGAACCCTGTGCATGCGCTCACTGTAATGAAGATAATTATGAATGAAAGAGATGGTTCTTCATGTTTCAGTCATAACAAAGGCAGAGTTTTTAAAATGAATTTAGAGTTTAATCTGCTCAAAATGAAGTTTGCCATGCAGCAATTAACATCAGTGTGAAGATGAACCATTGCTAGCTTTACAAAGACACAAATGCTGGTTTGTCTGCTGAACAGTATTTTCATGTTTCCTACCTGTGGATTCCAACTGGGGTCCATTTTTTTCACTGTAGCAATATACTCCTGCATAGCTTGATGAGGGCTGATGTCTCCAAGGGCTTTCCAAGCCTCCCTAGGAGAGAGAGCAAAACATCAGCAAGCCACTCGGAGACAGTACAATGTGTTTTTATAGTGTCATCAGTGGAACACAGTGAACAGATCCATCCAAACATATTCAGGGGGCGTAAAGCCATCTTTCATTCAGTTTGAAATAGTTGACTTTTCTCTGAAGCCATGAACGGCCACTGTCAGTGCAGCACTCTGCTCTGAAAGGACCTTTCAGAGGATCGTGATCCAGGCTGGAACATCACTTTGTGTTCACAAAGTAAAGCTGTTTGTAAAGCTATAGCTTTTTTCATAAAATTTCTGTCGTATGCAGGCTAATCCTGGGTAAATAAGGTAAATACAGGAGTCTGATATTTCACGTCTGCATCAGGCATAGCAGCTAACATTTCCCTAATAGACAAAGGATTTTAAAGTCAGTTCAGTGGCATCCTCTAGGTCCAGAATCTGTCAACAGATAAGACAGGATGCAACAAAAAGCAGAGCCAGAAGTTGCTGGGAATTACAAGGATTTCCTCTTACCATTTCTGCTTTCCCTCAAAATCAAAGAAGCTTGGCTTGGGAGTGTTACAGGTTCCAAATTTCACCTAAAGAAAAGAAATTTCCTTCTGTTAGAACAAAGCAAAGGGCAGGGACTTGCATAAGGAAATACTGGGTTCTGATGGTTTCAGGGCAATCTTGTTCTTGTGCCAGAGGAAAGGATTTTGAGGGAAAGAACTGACGGAACTCAACCTCCTTTTACCCTCACTTTAGCTCTCACAGGTATTGGCGCCTCTGCATCCCTGTGTTTTCTTTGCATGATGCAAGTGAAGCAATTTTGTTATGCAGCTCATTTCTTTTGCATGCATCACCTAACAGGGATAACCAGCAAGTGATTTCTCACTTAATGTTATGTTTATTACCCAGCCAAACGCCTTATCCTCCACCAGGACCAAGAAAAATTCTGTTGATTAGGGTTTCTACAGAGATGATTATTCATTAAGGCTGAAATTCACCTGCTTCCGTACAAAGCTCAAGTAAACAGACTTTGCTTAATTATTTTCAAGGTCCTCTGGAAGGCAAGGGGACAAACTCAGAGCAAAGGAATGCCAAGCAGCTTCTGAATTTGCTCCGAGGCATCAGGCTGCATAGGAAGCACTGCGTGAGAAACAAGTCAAGGCCTGAGCAGAAACACCAGAGGTGAACCAGTCTGTCAGAAGAAAGAAATTAAACTGTGTGGGGAGAAATAACAAACAACACAAGGAAGCAAAGGAATGAGCCAGAACTGGTGGAGAGAAATACGGTAAAAAATGTATAGCCAGTGTAAAATGGACTTGGTGCCAGTGGGATTCAGGCAGTTTTCTACAGGGTGGTATACTGATGGGACAAAGTCCTTCCTCTCATAGCAGGGAAGTCTAGCAGCCATATCTCCTTTATAAGGTAGCCCACCAAGGGGCACACAGAGGACTGACAGAGGCTACACGTGCCATGGGGTCCAAAGGCACAACTATGTTCCTGCAATAAGGCCAGCGCTGACAACTGCCTCAAAAATTGATGCAATTAGCAGGCTGAGATTTGGGTAACACATGCTTTGTTGAAGCTGGCTCAGGAGAACGTGTAAGCAAGTGTGCCTCTGTCCCTGCCTGGAAGAGCCAGCAGTCGAGACCCACCAGATCTGGCTGCTATCAGTGCCCTTTTCTCATAGAAAAATGAAGCCCTTTGTACACAGGTGTCACCGGTAAAATGAATCTCACCGAAATGCAAATATCATTGCAACAGAGAAAGAATTTCAACAAAACATGGGGATTTTTTTAAATTTTTTTTTTAAATGAAAGTGCTATATACCCTGCAGGGATGACAGAAAGACTGTAGGAACCAGAGGAGAACAACAGCTCCAAATGCAAGAGCCCCTGGAAAGCAGTTACCACAGCAGGTCCCTGTTAACACACAGCACAGCTCAGTGCAAAGGAAGCCCGGCACGGATGAGGTATTTATACAAACCCCAGGGAAGGAACCTTCTGGAAATGACCAAATGCTGCTGGATGAATATTTTGTTAGCAAAAATAAACTGCATTAGTTGTCCCAGGGTCCTTTACCTGGTGTGCAGAGGCCAATACACACACAGAGTAGAGGTATTTTCTATTTATTGCATTTCTGCAGAGGTGGGTGCTGGGTGG
>JAOXJK010000004.1:2210188-2222209 GCA_025774025.1 Xenus cinereus
TTTTGCACCGAGGTTTTAGAGGCCCCCAGCTTGCTCCGGAGCACTGGGTGTTGGATGCAACCTTTATTCCCCTGGATGCGAGGATGAGGATGAAGTTGCATCCCGTGTGTGACGTGGTCCGACTGCACGGCTACTTGCGGCCTCCTGGCCACGTCCCAGATGCTACGGACTCCTTCATGCAGCCTGTGAGCAATGCACGCACCCCTCTTTCCAGCCTGGGACTCTCAGGGGGAAACGCAGGAGCTGTGGGGAGAAAAAAAGACCTTCCGTCAGAGCCAGAAATGGACTGGCCTTTGTTCTCTTACTCCCCCCACAGCCCCTTCCCCGCCTCACTGGGTGTGAGAGGTTTTACTTAGGGGGAAAAAGCCTCAAAAGAGCCAGTGCAGCAAGCTGGAGCATCACTGGAGCCCCTGGAGATGGCCCTGCAGGGCAATGACTGCTCTCCTACGGGGCCACCAAGCCGTGACAATCTCCCTGTTCCTGGGCCGTAAGATGGGGGTCAGGCACCAACTTGTGGGAGCGTAGCCACGCTGGATCAGCCCTGCACAGGGTGGGAGGGGACCCCTGCATCCCAGCCTGTGTGAGAGGGCTAGTGGGGCCCTAATCTCTGCACAGTACCAGAGCAGAGATGGGCTTGGCTGTGCCAGAGCCAGGAGTGTGCCTGCAAGCACCCACTCTGCCTGGGGCTGCCTGATGAGGAGATGAAGGATGCTCTGTGAGTGGGTCTGCAGCCCCCATAGCCTCCTTGCCTGTGCAGGGGGGGATGAAGCCCCACCTCAGACCAGAGGCTGAGGGCAAGACGGAAGCAGCTTGGCTCTGCTGCTTGCGAAGTAAAGAAAACAATAACTCCTCTCCAGCGTGTGATTAACACCCAGCTTCATAAACAGACCGCAATATTTACAGCGAACTTGTCTTTCCCGCTGCTCTCTCCCAGAAGCCGACCGGCTCCGTCCAGCTGGCTGCATCGCCCCGACCAGCCCCGCTCGCCGTGGGGAAGCATCGCCTGGTCCGAGCTTGCCGGCACTCAGCAAGGCACAGGCGGAGAAGGGCAGGCTGGCAGGATGAAACCTTCCCTGAACAGCTTGGAAAAAGTACTCGCAGCAAATAAACCAAGGCGCACAGCCTCCGCACGCTCTCCGGCTTGTCTCCATGGTGAGAGAGGCCTCGCTACCTTGCTGGGTTTCTTTGCTAGAGCACTGACAGCTCCTACTAGATCTCTCTTACTTTTTCCTTGCCTTTTTTTTATTATTTTTTTTTTAAAGAGCAACTGCACCGGGGGCCTGATCCTTCCTTCCACCCCCTCGCTTTGGCAGGCGTGGGAGCAGGTTTGATGCAAGGCACCCATGGAGGTTTTAGGAGCCTGGCATGGAAACACTGAGGAGGGGGATGCTGGGCTCAGAAATGCTGCGCCTACTCTGCGGGATGCCATTTATTTGGTTGCTGGACCCTGGCAGCCTGGGAGAGGGCAGGACGGGTTCTCGGGGGATGTCGATGCCAATGCCCTTGTGCTGGATGCACCAACCACCCCCTGTGAACACGAAATGGTGCTGGGCTGGGAGAGCCCATCATCGCAGCCTGAGCTGGGCCCAATTCAGCCCATTCTCCCAGCCCCCGGCTGCAGAGCGCACAAAAGCAGAAGTGTTACAGGCTCTGAGCAGTATAGGAATTTGTGCAGGGTCCTTGCACAAGCTGCGCGTGTGGGCCAGACCCATATCCTGCACTGGCATCACAGAAGCACAATAACAGCTGTGGCCAGCAGTGCCGAGCAGGGAAAAAATATCCCTGTATAATTATCATATCCATCCTCTGGTCAGCTTGGAGACCTGTCATTGTCCCTCTGTAAAGGGCAGAGGCCACTGCACACACCAAATCCCGGGCAGCCTGGACACAACATCTGAAGGGATCTCTGCAAGCTAAGCTATGATTACTTTTCTTTTTTTTTTTTTTTCCACAACAAAAGAAAAGGAGCTGGGGGAGCCCAGGCGCGTTCCCCTCCCACAGCACAGCTCCCAGCACGCCTCAACCTGGGACACATCACTTACGGGCAGAGCTGTGCTTCTGGTTAATACATGTCCCCTCCTGTCCCCTGAGCTCCTCCAGGCTACATGTTGTATGTGTCCTCGTCCCACCGCTCTCAACTCCCTCATCGCTTCTTCTTGGGAGATTTGCCCCCTGTGCCCATGCCCGGGAGGGGAGAAGCCTCCTCCCCATCGTGCCTCCCACCAAACCTTTGCCTTTGCCAAATATCCCCATGGGCCACCACCAAGCCCCCCCCCAAGACTTTGCCCAGTGACGAAGCCTGGAGCTGCATGGGTGGCAGCTACCTGCCAAAGCCTCCTCTTGGTGGGACATGAGGCTGATGGTCAAGAGCTTTCCTGCTGGCCCTCGTTGTGGAAAACCAAGCCGTGCCGTGAGTTCCTGGCAGGTGGCATGCCAGTGCGATGCTTTGGGCTCTGTGCTTTATCTTGCCTTCTCCTCTGTAGTGCTACCACCTCTTACATCTATTCTGAGTCCTGCACCAAGAAGGTCCTTTCAGTGTTTTGGTGGCTCCCCAAACCCCACATCCCCCATAACGAAAGTAGACCCTGGAGCACAGCTGCCTCCCTGCGTTGAGCAGAGCCATCATCCTTCCCTGCCGAGACCCACAGGAGGAGGGCTCGCATGGAGCTCGGGCTGGAGTAGCACCTAGCCCATCAGGCAGGGATGGGGCAGCGTGTGCTTGCCTTGAGCTATGATTTCCACCTGGAATATGGACATTTTTTACACGTATTGCTACACACGATAAGTGTTGCAGCACCCAGCTTCCCTTCACCCCTGCGGTGGGAGAGGGAGGAGGGGGGACAACCACCCACCGCTGCCCCTCTGCTCCACACGCTCGCTGCTTTAGCAGAGACATGAAAAAAAGAACTGTTCATTTTTCACCCTGTGCATGTGTCCTCTGTTAGCGAGACAGAGCAAATGCACACCCTGCTCTATATTTTTGGGAGCTGGTAGATGCCATAGCAGCCAGGAGCCCACGGTGTGGCTGCAAGAACTGTGCTCTCCTGTCCCTGACAAGCGAGGTAATTTCCATGAAATGGAAACGGAATCACAGGCAATGGGTAACCAAAATTCAATACTGGGCCAGGGAAGAAGCTAAACAAAGGGGTGAGGTCTCTGTCCCGGCATAAGCAAGTCTCCCTTGGGTGCGTCACCTCCATGGAGTTCAGCTCCGTTGTACGTTTTACCTGCATTCATTATACTACCGGGGCCATTTGTTTGTGTATAATAAAGGGGATCTGGGAGAAAAGCGTGTAATTAGCACATCCATCATGTAGGTTTTTTAGATATCAATAAAACATTGATTCCCTCCTTCCATAAATTCCTGTGCCGTGGTGAATACAAATCAGTCGCCGTGATGGAAAAGGAATGCATGACCCCCCTCAAAAGTGCATAAATCTCCCCTCTCCCCAGCATATCATTAAACCTCTTAAACACGGATGGAAAAACTCTTCTGCCAGGTGCCAAACGCTGCTCCCCAAGCGTGCCTGAAGCCTCGCTGGGCAGTGCGGGCAGCAGGCTGGGCTGATAACAGCAATAACGTGGTTGCAAAACCAAGGCTGGTCAGCGGTTCAAAGGTTGCAGCTGGAGCTGTGCAAATAGTGGATTTTTCCGTGGAGAGAGGTATCTTACCACTAAGTCTTTACAGCTTGGGGCAGTCAGCTGAAATTTTGTATAGTATTTCCTTTTCTAAATTCAAATGGAAAACATAAGGAGAAATTTCAGTTTGGTTTGACCTGGAGTGTTTTCCTTGGTATGAAACAAACGCAAAATGCTTCTGTTATGTTTCACTTCACTCAGCCTCCTGCTCCATCCATCCTCTTTCCAATCTTTTTTCCCATGTGCAAAAACCACACCAGAGCCCTTGGTTTTGAAACAAAACTTTCGGTGTTATTCATTGAAAACAGCAGAATAAAAAAAATCCCTTCTACTGTTGTGGTTTTTTTTTTTCCCACCTAAGATAATTATGAAATTTAGCTCACTTTTGATCGTTTCAGTTCCCCTGAAACTGCGTAGAGAAGACAGAGCCGAGGCGTTCAGCAGGAAAGCCCGCCTGAGGTCTGGCTTCTGCAGGGCTGCTGCCCCTTGCTCCCCTGCCTCTTGCCAGCTCCCCCCTGTCTCACATCCCTGCGCGGCAGCAGACAGCGAGTAATGGCTCCATTTGTCACTGCCCTGTCACTGCAAGGCCACAGACGTCCCTCATTTTGCTCTCCATCTATCTCCCCCAGGCAAGGTCCTCTGCATCCCTCTGGTACCCAGCTCCCCAATCCCCTGGCAGCTCCACGGCTGCTGCGGCTGGTGACACCCCGGTGCCTACCTACCTGGCACGCACTGAACATCTCACAGACAGGAGATCTAGAAGGTGGTGTTGGCAAGAAGTGCCCGGCAGTGACCTGCTTGAGATGCTGCCCTCACTTGCAGCCCACCTGGGGGTTATCTGGGGCCACCAGAAGCATTTCTTCCCTGCAAGTGCTTTGACCCACCGTCTGGCCCTGCACAGCCCTGGGGCAATCCCCCACCCTGCCCATGAAGGTCATCACAAGTCGTTGTCCTCACGGAGGTGAGCACCAGCTGATGTGTTCAATGTGCTCTCCTTACTGGTGGGCATCCTGCATCCCTGCCAAACCCTCCTTAGTAGGGGCTACTCCCCATCCTACCTCCCTGCCCGAAACCCTCCCTGAGCACTGCCTGTGGGTGACGAGGTCCACCAGAGAGGGGACACAGCTCCAGAAAAGCCTCTCCCAACCCCTTCCCTGCTCTGGCGCTGGCTCCTCTCTCCCCCAGCGAGGAGCGATCGAAGGGAGTGCCTGTAATTGCAGCTGTCAGCAGTAACAATCATGGTGCTGCCGTTATAAATGGCTCCAGCCTGACTTTTACTTACAGATTTCCCTCACGTGATGCTACAATTTGTGCAAGAAAAAACCTACACCGCAGAAAAGCAATTGCACCTTCCAGCTCTGTGGAAAGAGATTTATGGCTTGTTTTAGCCATAAAACGGAGCAGGCAGGGCTCGGGTTGCAGGTCAGCGTGTCCTGACCAAGCAGGCTGGGGTGGTTTAGAGGAAGGGGGCACCTGGCATCCTCTCCACATCTCCCCACCAGGGATGAGCCTGGGCATCAGAGCCCCTGCCCGTTTGGTGATCCCTTGGTGCAAGGGAAGGGTTTTAGCCTAATTCCTGCCAGATATATGATAAAATCACGACAATGTCTGGAGCCAGAGAGGAACTGCAAGAGGCAGGGGTCTCAGGCTGTAGAGCTTGCCAAATCCGCCGGCATCAGTCAGAGGCACTGAGGAGCGCTGGGGGGTTTCTGCATGCGTGTGGTTTGCAGCACCGGGACCAATTTCTATGGCAAGGACAAAGCCAGGCTGTGTCCTGTCCATGGCTGCTGTTGGAGACCAGAGCTGTTGTTTTCCGAGCAGCTGGCTGGGAACAGATGTGGAGTCACCAGCACAAACTCAGCCCAGCTGCTCCCCAGCTCACGTCCAGCTGACGTGCCACCTCTCACTCTCTGCCCTGGTGGCACAAGGACTTTTGGGATGTGTCTCCACTTGCTTTAAATGATTCTTTCCAATTTCACATCTGTCCTGACGTTGCAGGACCCGGAGCTGTGTTGTTACAGCACCTATGGACAGTTCACACTCAGCCCTGATGCATAAGGGAATGATCTGGAGACACACGATTCCTTCCAGGCCAGGCAAGACCCTACACAGAGAAACAGCTTAGCCACGGTGCTGTCCCAGGAGATCCCCAACTGGGCTCACCGTGGACAAGGTCCATCACCAGGAGTCAACCACCCTAAGGATGCTAGTGATGCAGGGCTCAGCGGTGATGCTTGGAGCCCAAGCAGCAGGGTCAAGCCAGCTTTGGCAGGAGCAGCTGCTGTTTTCCTAACGTGGCCCTTGCAAATAGGAAGCCTGTGGCCTTTTGTGCCCTTTGACGAGGTTCAGGGGTTGGTGAAAAACCACAAAGCTATGGCAGGATTTCCAAAAATTCCCAGAAAGTCCGGCCAGCTTTGGAGATTTCTGTCATAGCTATTACCACACACCTCAACCTCGCCTGCACTTAGCTTTTTATTGCTGTTATAGACATGCTGGTTAAGGGACACAGGTTTAGTACGGAGAATCACAGTGACACGTCATCTAGTGTGTGGTTACACCAACGCATGGTGTGACACATGGGTACAGTCTACTGTCCTTTCCCAGCAGGGACCACTCGCCAACCATATAGCATCTCTGTACCAGCCCCAAGGCACAGCCCTGGCGTTTGTCCGTCCACAGACCGTTGTCTGGGGGGGGTGGCACAAAAAAGGGTGGTTCCCCCAGCCCTACCCCACGTCCCTGGATCCAGCCGGCTGTGGAGCAGGGAGAGGGAGAAAGCATCTCGGTGTGGGCTCCTGTCCCGGGCAGTGGGAGGGAGGGAGCTGGTCACCCGTGCAAAGGGCACGGTGCCACTGCCAGTGCCACCCTGCTTGTGGCAGCTTGATGCCCGCAGCATTGATACGCTGAGATGGGCTGATATCTCCTGTTTCCTCCACAACCTGCCACGAATCCGGTGTTGACGGTGGCGTTGGCTGCGCAAGCCAGCAGCAGCTCCGGGGACGCTGTTTCTTGTCCCAGGTCACCTCCCTTCCTGCTGTTTGGTGGGTTGCTGCCCCCCCCTCTCTTCACCCTCCTTGCGTGGTGTATCCCCCTGGGAAGGGGCCAGCAGCCAGGATGGTGATGGGGAGGTAAGAATGTGTTTAACGAGGCAAGTGAGGTTGGGGTAAACAGGACGGGGACAGTCCCAAGGCCACCTGGCACTTTACCAGTCCCTGTCCCCTGGAAAACATCCCAGAGGGATAAGGGTCCATCCTGCCCCAGGGTACAGTGGGACGATGCCACCGTGCTGGGGGGGGACAAATGCTGTGCATTCCCCTGCTGCAGGCGGTGAGGTGGGGGATTTAGCAGTGGGGCAGCCCCAGGGACAGAGCAGGGAGGGCAGAGGCTTTTCCCAGGGCTCTCCTGGAAGCAGCCCAGGCAGCACCAGGGCTTGGAGGAAGCAGCTCTTGTTTCTTCTCTAATTTTAGACCTTTTTCGGGGAGTTCAGTTTGCTTAACCACTGGTCGGCTGCTGGCTTCTCGCACAAAGCAAGCGTGCATCAATTAAACCAGACACATATATATATGTGTTGGAAACGATTCAGGAGCAATCACTTACATGCCAGCGAAGGGCGTGAAACCCCCCATCTGCTCCCAGTTGTAAGACAGCGCAGCGAGTCCCCAGCCCAGTCACCACCAGCACAGCTCCCGAGGGGCTTGTCCCTCTGTGGCGGTGGGGGACACGCTGCACTCCTCATATTGCAGGAGCAGGGATGGCAAGCAACCTGGCAGGGACATCTTGACCTAAACTCTCTGGGCAGATGGGTTTCTTCTTACTCCCTGGCTGAGTTTCCGGGCAGAATACCCCTGTGATCTCAAGCAAAGAGGAGGGGACGTGTGTGAGCAGCGAGGAGCAGACGTCAGTTGTGAGTCAGCCCTGGAAAGGTCAGCCTTCTCGGGGATGTCAGGAGATGAGTGGAGGCAGCCTGGTTCCCCCCATGGGCCAGGCTGCTGGGCAAAGGGGAGTTGCTGCCACTTTGGCTTTTTGCTCCATTTTTCTGCATCCCTACACGTTTCGGCAGTAATCGTGCCTCTACACGTGGATTTGCAGCCAGGGGTATGTTGTTGTCTGACCTGGTGGTTTTTAACATCAGGCACGTTGACACTGGCCGAGCAATTTAAAGGCCAGATCCTGCCCTGGAGGGTGCAGGGGAGGCGATACATAAGCCTGGTGGGGCATGGTTACTGCCCACAGACCCACATGCCCACGAGCTGGCCGCTGAGGACAGGGCTGCCCCATCCCTGGGGCTGGCTGTTGGGGACCTTGAGTCCTAAATCCACCTCTGTGACGCGCTCAAGTCCTGACGGATCAAATTCAGCTGGTGGGTAAAGTGACCCACCTGCAGCCAAGGCGGAGGCTGGCACGTCCCGTCCTGGCAGGTCTCATCCTGCCTCCCGCTGAAATGGGGCTGAAAGCATCATCTTACCCAGCTCGGAAGAGCTGCAGGAGGTTCTGGCTGCTGGGACAGAGCTCGGAAGAGCCCGGATCAGTACTGACATCCCTGCTGCTGGAATCAGGCCCATCCAGTGCATTATTATTGCCTGGAAACCACTGCTCCTCTTGGCTTAAACCTGCCGCAGGCAGCTTGCCTGGGTGTATAGACATCCTAACAATTCCCAGTGGATCAGGCTCCGCTGCTCCCGGTCTGACCCTGCGCACTGCCTCTTCCCTGGGGACTGAGACCCCTCCCCGCCTCCTGAGGCTCATAATCACACCCTCATCCTCCACTGGTACCCAGTGGGGAGGGAGAATATATGAAAAATCAATGGCTCCAGCACAGGCTGCCATAGGATTTATACATTTTGCACCACTGTCTCTGGGAAATCCAATATATCGATCACGTTTCTCAAGACCAGTAATGATGAAGCAGATAATGTGAGCGTTCAGGGCTGGCCGACGGATGCCGAGGATGTCTGAAGCCCAGGGCTGCTGCTGTATTTATTGATCCTGGCAGGCAGGGCAGCATCTTCTGGCGTGATTTACTAAATCCCCTCGTTGTTCCACGCCAAGCTCGCCTCTGACCTGTTTTCACTTGGCTATTTATTTATTCCTCCCTCTCCTTTCTTTCCAAGCAGTGGCAGTGAAGCCCCTGCTTGTCTCTTGGGAGCAGGAATTACCACCTGGGCAAGGCAGGGCAGTGGAGGATGCAGAGAGCAGCCATTCCCCTGGGGATGTCCCCACCACCTCTGTGGAGCAGCTCTGGCCAGCACAGAGAGCAACAAAGCTGCTCTGTACTTTGGGGCGCGCTGCTCCTAACACCCCCCCCAGGCTCAGGCATTATTTCTTCTGGTTTCGATGGAGAGGAGACAAATTTATCTTCCCAGCTGCCCCTGATGATGACCCACCTAGAGGTCCAGGGCTCAGCACGTCCTGCTGTGCTCGTGAGGCCAGGGAGGGTCGTGCTGCTAAAGCATCCCCTCCCATGACAAACTGAGCCCCTAAGTATCCAGGCACCTTAAAAGTCAGCTGCCTGGGGAGGAGGTGGGAAGAGAGATGTAGGAACGGTTGTCTGTGGGTGTCCTGCATTGTCTCCTGCTATGGAAAGCCCTCCTCTTTGTGATTTTATGTATGCCATTAAAGAAAATTTTCCCTCAGAGACACTCTTTTTCTAAAGCCTCTTTTGAAGGCTCCTTCTCCCCAGCAATGCAGGATCTTTAAAAGAATAATTATATTTCTTTAAAAAAACCCACCATGCTATTTATAAATTATTCTATATGCTCTCAACAAAGCAAGTGCCAGACTGCACTGGCGGAAAGCCCATTCCCGACTTCTCCTTGCTGGGCTTAAAAATGCAAATAATGTTGCTTCTTTTATTTTTTCCTAGCTACAACAGCATGGGGGAAAACCACAATGCAAACTCTTTCCTGGAAAAGAGCGAGAGATGAAGGGAACGTGGCAGCCTGGTGCGAGCGAGGCGTGGGGACCGGGATCCGGACCTGAGGCGCAGGGACCGGGATCGGATGGGATCGACATCCTCCCTCGGCTGGGAAGCGTTGCCTGCATTTCCCTCTCCCTGCTCCCCAGCCTGGCCACGGGCAGAAGGTGGCAGAGGCAGGCAGCGATGGCCTTTCCTCTTTCATTTAAGGCTTCTCCTGCCCTCTCTTCCTTCCTGCCTTTCTTCCGCCCCAGCCCCCAATGTGCAGAGCGTTTTGAAACGTTTCGAAGAGTCGGAAAGCCCCGAGTCCCAGCAGAGCAGTGAGACGCTGTCATGAAGCCAAGCGTGGTCCCAAAGCGCATCCGATAACGGGAGGCAGGGTTTTGCCCATCAGATATTTAACCGGACCTGTTGCCAGAGAACATGGCAATGGGGAGTAAGAAGGAGTCCAGCCCTTGCTCTGCCTCCCCTGCTATCGTCTCTCTTTGTTTAACATCAATAAATAGCATTTATTGGTATTAAATAAATAGGATTTATTGGTGGGTAAAAAACTCTCCGAGGTACAAAGGGAAGGGGAATCACTAGTTTGTTTTCAGTTGCTGAATTTGCAAGCTGTCGTCTCAGAAGATATTCTGTGATTACACATCACGGTGCATATTTCACGCGATGCACCCAGCAAGTAATGAAGAGAATATTTATTTCTTAATCCGTTCTCCTCCCCCATGCTGCACGTTATCTCTGGAAGCCTGACGGTATTCAAAGGGTCGAAGCCGCAAAGACCCACCTCCTGTCCGCTCCCGCTGAAGTCGGTGCCGCTGATTGGGGTGGGAGCGGGCTCAGACCCTGGGCGATTTTATCTGGTACAAGCCTGCAGAGGTAATGCATTAAAAAGCTGGTGACCTGCTAAATGTAAGTCAAGCTGTGACATAGCGGTTAGCTCGCTCTGAGGTCAGTGCCGGGCAGGTTGCTGAGTGGGAAGTTTCAGACGAAGGGCACTAAAGCTCTATTCATTAAACGGTTTTCTGCAAACATAATTAAGAGATGGTATCAGTGAGCATCACTGCTGCCTGCGCCGCCGTCGCTGCTGGGTAAATCTCAGCGCGGGTAAAAGCGCTCGCAAATCAGAGGTCCCCGGGCCTGCGACAGGACCCCCATAAATCACCGCCGCAAACGAGCTCTGCTCCTGAAGATGTCAGTAGGAGCGATGCTCCGGGCAGCTGCCTGCGGCGGTGGGGAGGAACGCTGCCGTGCCGAGGGGCTGGCCGCTGGGACGGGATCGGTCCTGCTGCGGGCAGGGGAAAAATCTGAAAACTCTCATGCGAAGTTGCGCCGGAGGGTGGGAGGCTTGAAGGAAAACCCAAATGAATCCCAAACGCAGCAAATTGCCAAACTCTGGGAACTGGGGATTGGCAAGAGTAGGGCCACTGGGGTACCCCGGGATAACCGGGGGCTGCAGCCCTGCTCCGAATGGCTCCAATTTGGTCTCTCTAGGGCACAGTGGGTACTGAACCCTCCAGCTTCTGGAGGTGTCTGTATTTCAGGGCAGTCGTGTCCCTGCGTGGGTGGGCTTGCTCTTAGAGCTGCCCTGGCTTTCCCTGCGGTGTGCACGGCACCCTGCCAGTAAGCATGACAAGTGGAAGGGCAAGGGCTTCTGTGATTATGCAACTTTTGGAGAATTTTCCCTTTTTTCCCCCTCTTTCCTTTCTCTCCCCCTCCTCCTTTTCCTTTGCACTGTTTTCTCTTTCTTTTCTTCCCCCTTGGCTTTTTGTGGCCTGTCAGCCTAATTTCCCTCCTCCCTCAATTCTTACTCATCTTTCCTGTGTCCTCTACTCTTCCCCTCCACCTCCATCCTTACTCTCTCTTTTTTCCCTGGCTGGTACCTCCCCATCCCCTCACCTCTTCCTCGCCATGCACACTGATCTCCCTGAAGCACTTCTCCCCATCCCTCCCCATGCCATGCCATGCTATGCCATCCCATTCCTATCCCATCCTCATCCTCATCCCATTCCATCCCATTCCATTCCCACCCCCATTCCCATTCATATCCCCAGGCATTCCTATCTCATACGCATCCTCATTCCACTACCATCCCATCCCAATCCCCATCCTCATTCTATCCCCTTCCCATTCCCATTCCCATCCCATTCCCACTCATATCCCCAGCCCACTCCTATCTCATCGCCATCCTCAACCCATTACCATCCCATCCCAATCCCCATCCTCATTCTGTCCCCTTCCCACCCCCATCCCCATCCCCATTCCAGCCCCAAAGGGTTCAGGATTCTAACCGGGGCTGTGCCAGAGCTGCCACCGCTTACGGTGGGGCCGGCCTGGAGATGCCCAGGGGCGAAGGTGCCACGTTTGCGCCCAAACCGCCCCTAAAAACGAGCAGAAAAGACTAAAACGAAGCGGGGCCTCCCTCCCCCGCTGGGGGCGCACCGGCGCCACCGCCCCCCCCCACTTCGGCC
>JAOXJK010000004.1:2223661-2244046 GCA_025774025.1 Xenus cinereus
CCCCCCGCCGCCGCCGGTCGGTACCGGGCGTTTTTCAGCACCACCGGCAGTTCTCCCGGCACCGGCGGGCAAGGGGGGGTGGGTGACTTTGAGAGGCGGCCCCCGGGGCTGCGGCTCCCAAGGGCGAGCCGGAGGGGCGAGCTGGCCGGGCAGCACCCACCGCCGCCGGGCTGCGGGGCGAGCCCTTCCCTTCCCTTCCTGCGAGCCCCGCAGTCGGGTTTGGAAATGCTAACGGCTCGCCCGAGTGACTCAAAACAGGGCAGTAAACCTGGCATCGGTTGCCTTTTTTATTTTATTTTATTTTATTTTATTTTTTTTAAATAAGGCCAGTGAGGCTTTGCACCTGGCTATTTCCTACTTGGTTTCAGGTGAACCGCTTGAACCGGGACACTTACACGCCGTTTACACAAAGTTCTGCTGCGTTAATCGTGAATTATCTGCAGAACAGAGTTTTTCAGCCTTTATTACGCCAGCTTTCTAAAGGTCACGCTGATTGCTTTATTTAGTTTCAGGTTTCTCACAGGGGTGCTGGACTTCAGTTTAACGAGGTGAAGCTGAAGGTGGTTATTTGTAGTAAAGCCATTTCCTATATCAAGGCTAGCAGTAACAGTGGTTGGTGCTAGTGATGCTGGTCTCTTCCACAAGTAATAATTAAACCTAGACAACGGAATTAAACCCGCACAACTGATTGAGTCAGTCCAAACCATACAACATTTGTTATCATTTTGAAGGCCTGTATTTTCTCTCTAGGACTATAATAGCAATTTATTTCTAGTATCCCTAGTAATCTGTCTGTATTTGCAAGGAAAATCACATTTATCTTAGCTTGCTTTGTTATAATGTTGAACTTGAAAAGTTTATATCTGCCCTTTGGACTGTTCCTTTGTTTTCTTTTACCTGACTGCAAAGGAATGGATGTTTAAATAAAAACTGCAGTCGGATTTGATTTTTAAACCAAAATTGTGATCTCTTTGAGTTATGTGGAGAACTAGATGACCAAATAATGTATCAGTCTTTGAGAAGATGGAGATCCATTGTCTTGATAAAATAAAGTACCAGCGTAGTTCTGCATTGTCTCTCCGATGGGTTATCCACGCAAGAGTTCTCAGAGTTATTTTCTGTTCCTGGAAACAGAAAAACTTGGATATCTTCCTAAGAGAAGGTTTGGAGGTGGGTTGAGGGTAAGGCAAGGAGGAAACACAAGGGCAAAAGATTTGGCTGCCTGCTGACCAGACAGGTGTAGAGGAAGGGTAAAGGAGACCCAGTGAACTATGACACCTTGATTAATGTGTGAAGAACTCTGCTGCTTATCGGCTGCTGTTTGCATTATAGGAGGTTAATTTTCAGATGTTTTAACTGGGGCAGTATTATTATGTCATTCTCCCTTCCCCCATCCCAATTTAAAATAAAGGCAGATTTCAATAAAAACTTACTTCAAGTTGCTACTCTTTCTAGAGTTTGAGTAATCTCCTCCTTGGATAGATAGCTTCACAAAGAGTGAATTAAAATAAAAACCCCACCCTCCTTTTTAGAAATAAGTTTAAAAACTCTTTGTTTCCCTTGTTGCAGCTGCCTAAATATGAGTCAGCCTCCCGCTCATGCATATTACAGTAATGGAATAGTCTGGCATTTATTATTTAGTAACTGGTGGTCGTGTGGGTGCGGTGCATAAAAGGCCAGCGCTACCTTGGTTTACTTGTTGATTATACTTGAGGCAAAAAAGCATACAGCCCTTCTTTGTCAAGAAAAATTCTTAGTTGTTGACTAGCAAATGTAATGCTCCTTTTGTTACTTGTGTGCAATATTGCTTACAGCACGCGTCATGGTAAAATTTAAAAATTTTTACTGTGTATTTAATAGCATTACAAAGTTTCTTCATTTGACAGTTTATATCTTTTCCTTCTTAACTAAAACAATAATCAAGCACTGTTTCAGAGTGAGAGGTCTTGTTGTGTAGGTTTTTAACTCTAAAAATATTATTCCTATTTCCAGGGACTTCCCATGTCAAGTTCAAGATACTGATGAAAGGGCTAGAAGATGGTATAGAAATTGCTTTAAGTCATACTGTATCATAAAGCTTATGTGTAGTCATCTTATTTTTCTACTCTGATATTTGTAGTTATTTCCACTGGAGAGCAGGTGACTCACGCAGGCAGACAGCCCCGAAGTGTGGTAAGACCCAGGTAACTTGAGAGATCCTCTCCAGATGACGTGAATCTAGTTTGATAGGATGCACAGCAAGTGTGCCTGTGAGGAGCTTTGCCTCACATAAATTGCCAGTCAAACTGGGAGGAGGGTGTAATCTGTTGCTGATAACGTCATGAAGAAGAATGAGACTGTTGTGTTTTGAATACCTAAAAATGTAGTTTCACTTTTAGATGGTCTTTAGCAATTTACAGTCCTCAAAGCTCTTACCATTAATGTGATCTTTCCCTCCAACAATGATCTGTTCAAGTATTGTAATGAAGTATGGAAGTTGTCTGGGCTTAAGGCAGATACTCAAGTAGTGGAAGAGCTTTAGAGAGGGAAATACCCATTAATTTTCTTTAAACAGGTGAAAAGAAGATATGCTTTGATAACGGTGGCTTAGATTCTTAATTTCTTTCAGTAAAAGCTCTGCAGTGACCATTACGTCTGCTTTTTGAGAAAGAGCACTTGGCTTGTAGAAGAATGATGACGTGTGCTATTCTGTTTCATTCAGCTTTTTGCAAAGACATTTACCATGGCTGAGTCAACGTTAACATGGAGCTTTACACAAGCCTTGACTGATTTGATTTGACTTCCCATTCCAAATTTCCATTCTAAAGATTGCATGAAAGCATGCAAATTTTATGTCACGTTTACTACGTGAACTCCGTTCCCAACGGACGGTTCTTGAAACCTAAGTCGGTGCAAATGATTAGGAGGGTTTTATGTGAGGACCAGCGGCAACAAGGTGATACGTAATCCTGATGTAAAGGGACATTTTTACTTGAAGTGCTGAGTGTCATTATCAGGCTGCTCCCTGGGTGTGACTGAGTTTAAAACAACGTATTGACAAATGCTTAATTTGTGGAAATGATTGCTAATTGTGTTAAATGCTAAATATGCCAAAATTTTAAGCAACTTTGGTCCTGATTTCAATGTCTGTCATCCGAAAACTTCCTAAAAGTAAGGTCTCGGGTTTTTGTACCCTCTGCCTTCTCTGCCCAAAGCCCACAGCAGAGGGGAGCAGCAGTTTTAGGGGGTGTACCAAATCTGTGGGGTGCCGGATGCCTCGCACACCTACCTGGGCACTCGGCTCCTGCATCTTCAGTGGTTCTCACCGGTTCAACCGGGAAAGGACCCGTGGATGATGCCCTGACCCAGGCACTGGGAGTGAAAAGGTTTGCTCACCTTATTTTAGGGAATCTGGCAGCATATCTTCTCTAAAGTTAGCAGCCTTTTCCTAGCTGGTTAAATGATCGCTGTGGCATGCACTGCTTCAGTGCACTTTTTAAAACCTTAAGTTTTCGACCATTCATTTACTCTCCAGTTTCTTTTGTGTAAAGATAAAATACAGAAACAAATAAAATCCCACTTTTTTTTGTGTCAGGCAATGGAATTCTCTTTTTCACATAGTCAGTACTGAACAAATTAAGGTAACTCTTAGATGAATTTCAGCTGATGCTTTTTTGCTAAGAAAGTGCTTCACTGCATTTAATGCATATTTTTTGATGCAGTGAAATTGTTGGGCTGCTAGTCCTCTGTTTATCAACAAATCATGCTGCAGGTTTCCTTTACGCTTGTGTCCATCTCTGGAGTGCTTGTAGGAGAAAGAGGAGAGCGTTGCTCCGTCTGCTCAGACTTCTAAACGTAAGTGTACGTCTGCGCGCCTGGCTGATGGAAACTCAGTGGAGTTTTATGGTTGCCAGATGGCAGTTTTGTTTCAGTTAATCAGGCCTGAATTTCTTTATCTGGATGCAGAAGTCTGATGGTGTTTTTAAAGAAAAGGTGCTTAATGCTTTTGAAATTGCAGCATCTAAGGAAGAAGGAGAATCAGAACAGTTATTACTGGTACAACCTTCAGGTGAGAGATGGGTAAAAGGTACGAGCAGGTGACTTCCCTTCCCTTTTCAGGAGACTCCAGGTTTTAAGCACTTTTGCCTTTGCAGAAGAGAAACGGGTTGCTAAGTTTTAGAAATCATTTCTCCGAAACACAACCTCCATCAGGAAGTAGGTGGGGAAAACGAAACGGATAGCTGAGGTAGCCTGCTCGCCTTTGGAGTCTCTCTTCCAGAAACAGGCTTTCAGTCTTTGGGAGGTGGCCAATTCCGCTCTTCAATCCCTGCTTCATGATAGGCAGTTCACACCCAGGCTTGCCACCTCCTGACACAAATCTGTTGTGCTATTTCACTATTTGTCCTTCTGGGTGTTAACGGACGAGCTTAGAAGAGCGTGAGCAGTTTGAAAGCTACTTGTTTGAAACAACAGTTTTGTTCAAGCGTTTTAAGGTTTTTGTCCTTGAATTTGTTCACTGTTAAGGTTTGACAGGTATATTTTTAAGTGTCTTTTCTTTCTGCCCCTTTTTTTTTTTTTTGTTCTCTGATACGCATTTACACAAGTTTACTGCAGGTGCAAAGTGTATCACTAGAACAATTTAAAGTAAGGAAATAATCCTTTTTGTCTAGTTTGAGGGCAGAAAGAGTAATTCTTAAACATTTGAAGTTGACAGTGATGGATAACTCCTGGAAACAATCATTTCTAAAATTCTGTGGTCCAGAGGACTAAATACTTTAGGTGTGAAGGAGCACTAAGCCTTTCACTTTCAGGTTATTCGTTTACTTATATAGGTCAGGAAAGCAGTAACAAAATCTGCTGCCCTGCAGCTGCCAGATTGTAATATGTCAGTCTGCATGGGGAGAGGTCTGCGGGACGACCGGCACCTTCAGCTTTCAAGATTATTTAGTGCAGGGCTGTCAGTGGTGCAGTCCTTTTTAATTTGTTTTTTTTTAAATGACTGATAAAACCAGAGGTAGGAAGTACGCTGCAGGTTTACCTCTAGGTGAGTTAAGGGATGGAATTCTTACCACAACGACTTTAAATTTGCCATCTCTTAAGGTTTGTTTATGCTATGCCCTGTGGTTGTGGTTCATGGAAAAAGTTACAGGTAGGAGAGGATGATGACCAGGATGAAAAAAGGGGGAAGCTTTTTCACCACTTGATGCATCAAGGCAAATCATGCTCTACTGACCGGTGAGTCATGGGGGGAAAAGGAAAGAAGTGGCTAGTGTTTGGGAGGAATTTTAAAAAAGCACTGGGGGTAGAGGAGAGCTGTGCCACTGGAATGAGGATCATTCAGCAGTGGCTTGGTTGGGAAAACAATTATGCAAGTGACCTTTGTTGAGACCTCTGTGGACTCGGGAATCAGACCTTTGAGAGATGTCTGAGCTGCTGGTGTAGCCTGCCACCTAGGATATCTTGTGATAAGCAGACATGTCCTTTAGACCTTATATTTACTTAACAGGATCGTAAGCACCATGTTACAACAGTGCTGGGTTTCCAACTGCTGAGCTTGTGGTTTTTGCCTTGAGGGTATTAGGGTATTTGTTATTTAGGCTGTGGTGTTTTGACCTGGGGTATGACAACACACAAGATGGTAAATGCAGAGCCGTAGGATTATAGAAGTGTTGGATATGTTGGGAAACAGGCAGAACAGACAGGAACTATGAAGACCTGGATGACTTTTGTGTGTTAGATTTCTGTGGGTTCCAAAATGAGGGAATAAAATCTAGTTTTTGCAGTAGGTGCGTGTGAAGCACACTCATGTTCAGTATGTGCATTGCAACATCTGTCTTTATCAAGTGATGGGGGTGCATGTGTAAACACATCACTCTGCAGTAGGATTGGGCCCTTCCTGCTGGCTTCTAGTTCCAAAATTATGGTTCGACCTATTCCTCCAGCCACTGAGCTGAATTCAGTTTATTTGATTCTTGCTTTCACTTGTGACGTGAGGGAGCGAGCAAATCTTTAGTCTATGACTGGAATGATACCAGCATCTTAATAACTGTCTGAAAAGAGACCTTCTGAAAAGGAGCTGCAAGTGATGAGGTTTCTGATGTGGTGCCTCCCTCCTGGCTCTGGTAATGGAAGAGGTTACTACCAGGGGTGCTTGGTTTTTAGCTGTAGGACCACCTTGCCTCCTCGTCCTGCTGCCTGCACTGCTCATCTCTTGCACCAGCAGTCTGAGCGTGGGTGAGCGGCTTCTTCCTGCGGTCTCTGGGAGGCAGCTCATGGTGCCTCTAGGTCCTGAAGACCTGGTTAATAATTCCGGTTGGTGTTAATGTTGTCCTTCGGTTTCCACCTCAAGAGAAGGCCATCACCTCTGGTTCTCTAATCTTCTTAGTCATGTTGTCTTCAGCTTTCAGAATGTATGTGTAGTTCTGTACTCCTATATAACAGTGATAAGAAATCCCTGAGGCTGCTTTTCCTCCACTTGCCTTGACAAACTCCTTTCTGTGTCACGCAAGTTTTTGGTTTTTGTTTTTTTTTTTTTTCCAATGTAAAACCTTTAACCTCTTACCAACAAGGAAACGTTTTTCCAAAGGAAGGTGTTGAAAGATATGGTTGGAATAAATTTTATAGATTAGTAAGGTAACAGGCTTTAGAGAAAGCAGTCAGTAAATGTGAACCAGTGTTTCTTTTGTTAACAGACATACCTGTGGTAGTGTTGACATCACTTACCATAGCTTTCTGTGTCAATATAGAGGATAAAAGGGCTTTAATTGCTTTTGTTTTCAAACAGGCATATCAAAACAATGTTAATATTTTTATTTTTTTTTTAAATACTTACTGTATTCCTTGTTCTTTTCCTCTCCCTTGCAGGCTTTGAAAGAGATGCTATATGCTGCT
This sequence comes from Xenus cinereus, assembly GCA_025774025.1. Classification (NCBI taxonomy): domain Eukaryota; kingdom Metazoa; phylum Chordata; class Aves; order Charadriiformes; family Scolopacidae; genus Xenus; species Xenus cinereus. Next base: position 2,230,532 of record JAOXJK010000004.1, read on the forward strand.
GTGGACCAGGCCCCTTCTATAGAAGGTAAGCAAATTGTAACTGAGAACTGTGTTTTTCTTGGCATTGGGTGCTGGGTACATAGTCCTGCTACTTTTCTGTCCTCAGTCCTCCTAAATTGGTAAACTTAATATACTGATGGGCAAATGCCTGGCCTTTCATAGCCTGCATGCTATTTTTGATTGTTAGAACTCTTTGTCCTCTGTCATTAGGACAATAAATGTCTTTGTATAGTTTGGGACTTCAACAGCTGGATTCCTCTTGCTTATAAGGGCATTCACTAGTGGAAGTACTTTCATGACCACTTGAGAATAGACCCTTGTTTTCCTGTGACAGCTAACCACTTTGGGAGATAACTGTGCTAGAGAGATACTGGTTCCTGGTTTGTTACCAGTGATTTGAACTGGAAGAGTCTCGTCCTTTTGTTCTGTGTCCTCCCTGAATGCTGTGCTACCTTTCGTACGTGGACATGAGTATATTTTCTGGTTTGCATGCATTTATTGTCACTGAGTTCTCTCAATTATTTTAGTGCAGCATTTGGTTCTAAGCTTACTGCATTTTGAATAGTTTGTTTAATTAAGTGATGATCTGTGCAAAATTTCTCAATAGAGCCCTCTACTTTCTTTATCTTTCTTCTTCCTTTCATGGTCTTTGAAGTACTGAATAGTTTTTGCCTTTCTGTTCCTTCACTCTCTACTTTCTTGCCCTTCTTGTGGATTTCAAACTGTTTTTTAACCTCCTTACCTTTATTATTTTCACTTTGATTGCAGTGCAGTGTTAATTTCACTAACCTCTTTGAATGCGGCTCTGGGCTTCTTTCTTGCATATTTATAGAACAGAAGAACAACTGCTGCTTCTAGCGTAGTCAGTTGGTTAACATGAATTATTCTAGTCACTATTAATGTTATCTTATTAACTACTTTGTTTTGTTTAAAATTGAGAAATGGGGTATGACATAGTTAAAATAATGTGGACTATTATTTTTTTGAATTTAACTCTACCTCCTCTTTGATAACTATTGCAGTTTTTGTTTTAAAATTCTTAATAGACTAAGTGTGTGTGTGTGATAGGGCAATCTCACCTTATACTCTTCAGGTGTGCAATCTAAGCCAAAAACTTCATTGAAGCAATGCTCAGATAGGTATAGTCTTTAGGTTTAACCTGACAATTAGTTGCTCACTTGACTTAGCCTGATGATTTTGTTAAATCAATCACCCTTTAATGCTCAGGTCCTATAACTAGGTTTCTAAAGGTTATAGTCCTAGCATCATCTAAAATATATGGGTTGTATTTGGAAAATGGAGGAAAACTTTGCAGCAATATGCTGGCAAAAGAGGAAAATCTTGCTTTATTTTTTTTTTTTTTGAGTGGCAAAAGTGGTTAAAACCCACACAGAAGTCCTTCTTCCTAGCAGCACAAAACCAGTTTTCTAGCTAAGAGCAGTTCCAAGTGTTTTGTAAAGCCCAAACTAACTATTTTTATTAACTCTTAAAGACAAGTTAATAATTTTGTTGAAAATCCAGCATTAGTTTTATGGAAGACTGAAGCATTTACAAGACTTTTTTCTGTCTTCTGTCAACCAGTTTATTACTGACAATGGAATCAAATGATGTCTGTTCCAATAAAATTTTGTAGTCTCATGTCTGAACATGACTTACTAGGCTTTGCTTACGATGCCTAGAATTTCAAGGTGGGCTTGAAGTTGCTAGCCGTAAAACTCCAAAGTGTTATAATTCAGCATTTTGCTTTCCTTTTTTCCATGCCTATGCTATACTGATGTTCTGTAATGCGCTGTGATGTTTGTAAACATATTTGGCAAAGGAAGATAAAGTGAAAAAGGTACAATATTATATTTATGCTCTTTTAAATGCTAGAAGAATTTTAACACGTGCTTCTGCCTCCTTTGATGCTTTCAAAACCTCAACAAAAGGAACGTAATGACTTAGGACAGTTTTCATAAGTAGAACAATGTTCATTTTTTTGGGATTGGGTCTCTACCTCTGTATTGTAGAGAATGAAGTAATCCAAACTGTTTTTGAACCACTCATTTAACTTTGTCTTGCCTGACCTGCTTTTAAGTAGAGAGCAGCTATGCTAATTCTTTCACCTTTTGTTCATTAAGTGAACGTACGTGTGTGGCAATTGGATTTTTTTAAAGTCTGTATTCAGTGTGTTCTTTCCCTCTCTTTTTCTCTCTGCTTAGAGACTATTGTCCTTTTTTAGTCTCTGGGTTCGTCTCTGAAAATTGTGTGTGGCTCATGATGGGGCTGGGCTATTTGGGCTGGAGTGACTGAGCTGCCTGTCAGGGCAGGGCTGAGCCAGTGGATTCTTCTGCCATTGCCCATAAGAGAACAGGGGTGACAGAGGAAGGCAGATGTCTTTCCATGAGCTGCAGCTTTAGGAAAGGTTTGTCCTGGAAATGGATCAAGACCAGGTATTTCTCCATCCTTGTTGCTTACTTCCTTCTCCGTTAAGCCCTTCTGCCTTGGTTTATAGAAGCCTTAGGCCAGGATTAGTGTGTGACTCCATACAAACTGTGCCCAAAACACTGCTCTGGTCCCTACCAGAGGAGATGGAGCAAGTACCTTGAACTTTGCGGGGGCATACGGTGGCTATTGTCAGGAGCTGGCTGTTGGCCTACATCTTTTCAGTTTAGTATGGATTTTGCAATGGATATTACTGCGTTATTTTGAGCTTAGCACAGAAACTACAGGAGAGTACTACTGAAACCCGGCTTCCCAGTATGAGTGTAATGTAATCTCATTTTAGACTGGTCTAACTAAAGTCCATTTTCTAATTGATCTAGTTGATTGCAGACATACTGTAGACATGCACGATTGGTTCTGATTTACCTTACATGCATTGTAAAGCTAATCTTCATTTAATATGTTGGACTGTGAAGAAAAAGGAGTTCTGTATACCAAAGCTGAGGCTATTCCTAGTTCTTATTCTGCTCGGCTGGATGTGTAATTCAGGATTTGGGAATGAATTTCTTAGATTTGTGCTGCTGGATGCTCACTACGTCAGTATTTGTATGTATACAGAATTTGTATACATACAGAAATGCTTTGTATTGCATAGTGGTATGCTGGAAGCATTTTTGAAACTCTTTAAAACAAAAATAAGTGCTACCCAACCAAGGCATGTTGTAGGTAATAGGCAAGGCAGGTAATAGGTGAACCATCCATCATTAATAGCTTTCATTGGGTTTGTATTTAGGAATCTCCTGTTTGTGTTTGGGACATGGGTAAACAAAGCTAACTTCTCAATGATTCTTAAGCTCTGCAACTGATGGTCCTGGTGCTACTTCAGTGGGCAAAGTGTTGCTGGTAAGAGGATCTTGGCTCTAAATTGTGCAATTTTTACTGTGCTCTTTATCTTGTTATATGGTGACCCTTCTCATTGTGTTACATTGAATCATACTTATGTCTATCTGCTTTTTCCTGTTTTCAGGTAGTAAACACAGAGTTAACCAAAAACCCTGTAGATGTGAATAAGCAAAACCTGACAAGGGTGTTTGATAGGAGGAGATTGTTTAGAGCTGTCCCCTGACACTATTGCAAGGTGCTGTGGCTCCCTGTCTTTCATAAGTGTTATACCAGACCATATGCATGCCTTTTTTGGCAGTTGCTGGCTGTACACATAGATTTCTTTAATCTGTTCAAAGATACACTTTTTTCTCCTGTCTACTTTGTACAGGCAGTTTTCTATATGCCAGTGTGATTCCTCCAGATGCTTATCATCTTTTTACAAGGCTTTCCCCTGATGAAACTTTCACCGTTCTTCCATCTGAGCAACATCTGTACAAAATTAGTGTTTACTCTGTTAATTCAATCTCATACACATCACTGGAAAAAGTGTCAAATGGTGCTTGGTTCCCAGCTGTATGATGGGACTTGATTGACTTTCAGGAGAATTCTTTGATGTGTGTTTGCTTTGTTAGCTGTTTGTTACATGCTGCTTACTGTTACCGGAGCAATCTGGATGCATTGATGCTGCCATTAAGTTATTCTCAGCTTCTGAGTCCTCGCTGCATGGCAGGAAGGCCTGCATGCAAGCATGCCAGGTCAGTGTGAGCAAGCACCCTTCCTTGGCCCTGAGGTACCTTTAGGAAGAATCTGTGACAATTTAGAGGTGAAAACCCAGCGTAGCTCTTGTTTTCTCTGAGGCAGAATGTGCGGTATTGCGAAACCGTGAAATACTGACCTCACTGTGAGCATGTTGATTTTTTTTTTTTTTGCATTCCTTGTTCCTCCCACTGCTTCCTGTCCCACTTGTCACCTAAGTAAAACAGGTTACTGGACCACTGTTGCTTGGAGCCCTCCCGATTATTCCACTTGGTGAGCAGATGTGTCGGCCTCTCCCCAAGCTCCTTACGATGCAGCTCTTCTCAGCTGCAGAGGAGATGAAAGTGTGGCTGTAAATTATTCATTCTGATTATCTGCTTGAATGGACAGGGTCCACTCTAAATATTATTTCCTAGAATATTTGTCTTTCAGATATTGAAATTTAACCTCCCTTTTAATACTTGTGTAAACAAACATTGGTTGTAATATCAAATGGTACAAGAGCGTTTTGTTGTATCCTCTTATTATAGAGATTACTCATTCTGCTTAACCCCAATCCTGAATTCCAGTGACACTGTTTGAATGAGGATCACTGCTGGTTGAAGGGCTGTATGGGGCTGGAATGGTATAACAGTGTCGGAGTGGGGAGTATGGGTGATTTAAGATAGAACTTAAATTCACAAGTAATAGCTGACGTTAAAATAACACTTGATTTGTAGGGGAAAAGCTTTAGTGGTGATGGAGATCCTCTGCTGGTATTTGCAATCTGTATGGACACCTATTTACTTGTGCAAGGTTAGAAAAGCAAGAGGTGCGAGTTTGGGACATCCTAAGGGCACCAGCACTGGCAGCATATCCTCTGTGGTTACACCCTCGTTTCTGCTTTCATTTGTAATGCACTTACTGCGTTAACTGATAGCTACAAATCTTTAGTTTGGATTTATTTCTGTTACTAAATAAATAAAATAGTATTCTTTAGGGTGATAAGTAATGAATAAACAGGGTGTGGGAAATCACATTCTTTTTTCCCGAAGGAAGTTATGAGGCTGACAATTTTTGTTTGTTATACGCAGACATGCTTTGTAGGCTTGATCAAAGGTTTGTGATTTGTCTGTATATATACAGATGTCTTCTTTTTATTTCAAAGTAAACAGTTATTTCCAATTGCATAAGCTTACTTTGTAGTGGGTTGAGGTTTTGTTTACGTGGGAATGCTTAGGCTTAAGGGAGTCTTCAACAGGACTGCTTCACATCAACTACCGTGAAGCAGCCAAAAGCAGATTAATGTCTTGTCTTTATTTCTCTGCGTTGTTGCACATCCATAAAGAACATAGGGATCGATGTCCTTCTGGAGGATGTGTGTGACTGAAGGTTGGTGTCCTACACTCTAGATGCTGGTCCTCCATTCTGTGCAGAGTGTAATTCAGTTGAGAGGCCTCTGCATTGCTAACTAGTGTGTAAACTCAAAAAAAAAAAAAAATTAAAAATATCCCATGACAGTGCTCTTCTCAGTTGGAGACCTGATGCCAGGTATTGGACTAGCTATAGTAAAATAGGTTAGGAGGCTTGTTGTAAACATTAACTTCCAGAGTATGCAAACGGTGGACAGGAGGAGAAGCTGGCTGCTTACCAGCATTTAGAGAAGGAGGTGATGTCTGGTTTCTCTTATCCTAGGGCAATAAAATTTGAAAGGTAAACAGCGCATATGGTTGGAGAAGGGTCAGAGTAGTGCGAGAGAACAGCTGGGTGGCCACCAAAATATTGGAGCACAGATGCCTATATGAAAATTATTGCGGGTGTACCTTGTTCTCATGTAAAAGTCATTTTTGCTGTCAAAAGCAGTAGAGTGTTCACAGCAAGTCAGCATGGAGACCGACCGTGGTGCTTGCTTTGTACCAGCACATGCCCTTTTCTGTTCATTCATAGTAATGCAGACCTGCCTGTGCTGTTGATGTAGTGACTTCCTCAGAGGTATTGAGGACCTGAATTCTGCTTAACCATTAACTAATGTATGTGGGTGTGGAATAAAGGTCAGGTAAGGTACAGAGCTGGAATGATTGAAAGTAACTTGTTCATAGTGCAGACAGCTGGTCAATACAAGTTTTGATTTTATTACTGTCGCATAGACCACAAGTTCTCAAGTTGTGGCATTGGGGTATGTTCAGAGCTGCCTTGGTGCTGCTGCTGCCGCCTTAGGGACTGGTGTGCGGGTCCTGTGGGCTTCAAGTTGGTTTGTATTTTTGTACCTGGCAGTGAACCCTTTCAGTTGTTAGAAACCACTTGCTCCAGAAAGTCCATCGGAGAGTACCCGTCGTCCTCTCTGGGCTGGGGCAGGACCATGCAGGGTAGCAAAGAAGGTTGTAGTGGGACGTGGGTTAGCAGGATTGGGTAGATTAATGTTTCCTTCTGAGGGAAGCTTGTGGCTGCAGTTGGTGGAAACGCTGGACTTCCTCACACTTTCCGTTTGCCCCATGGTCACCTCGTGGGCTGATACGGTGCTTCATCTGTGTGCAGAAGCCAGGAAGCTCGTGTTGTCGCTGAGCAAGCCTTTTTTTCCTTTTCCTCTTTCTGATACATTCTGGGTAGCTTCCTCAGCAGCTCAAAGAGGTTAGAGACATTCACATTGGGTGAAGAGCTAAGTGTACCAAAATCCTAAGAATACCAAACAGTATAGGTTCAAGGCTGCTTCTGGGATTAGGGGCAGGCAGTTAATTGCTTTGTAATTTTGTTTGGTACACTTTTTTTTTTTTTCTTAAACATTCTTTGGTACTGAGTACTAAGATCCATTAAACCTGAGATAATCGAAGAGCTGTGTGTGGCTCAGGAGGTAACAGTGAAAGCTGGACCTGGTATCGTAGGCTGGCCCATATGAAAGGGCTGCATCTAGAGGCAGGTTTCTTTTGTGAGTCCGCAAACTGCTTATCAGTCCAGCTGCAGAAGGGTTGTAGATGATTCCTTGATGATGTACGTAGGGTAACAGCAACATCAGAAATGCTCAACTGTCCCTTTTTTTAATTTTTCTTTTTCCTTCCTGCATTTGCTTTTCAGTAATTTAAAAACGCCAATCTGTTACCTTTTTAGTGGTTAGAGGAATTAGCAGCGCTCGTAATTTAACCGGTATGTGCCAGGTTTCATGTTAGTGGTCAAAACTTGAGGGCTGGAAAGTAGAAAAGGATTCCTAAAGCTGGAAGATTGACAGGCAGCTGTGCCTTCAATGAAGCACTCCTGAGACAACAGCGAAACATCTAACAGCATTTTGGCTGTAGACATAAAGAAGCATCGCACATGTATATACAAGAGGACAATATTTATTGCGCTGTTTCAAAAAAAGACTGCACTAGACATCTTAACAGCAAGATTTAATGTGCAGGTAGGAGGCAGCCTCTGGGTTTTTAGACATTCCTTTGACGCTCTATTTGCAATAGGTGACTTGAATTATTAGACAATTAAGATTTTGGATGAGACTATAGCTACTTGGTGAATAATGCAATATGAATTAAAGTTGATTGGTTTCTCTCTCTTTAAAAATGCATGCTGTGGGCAAGGGAATGAGCAGGATGTCCCTGGAAGGAAATCTCATTCTTCTCCATCGGAGCTGCTTGTAAGATGCCTTAGAAAAATGGCCAACCCAGCGATACCCCACGGAGCCCTGATGTCTCTGCGTGATGCAGTGGAGAAGCAAAGGCTGTCCCTGGGCACCTTCCTGCTAGCCCATGCTTTCAGTTGTGTTACCTTAAGGCCACACCACACAGTGGCTATCGCAGTGATTCTCTGAACATGAGAAAGTCCGTCTCTTTGATTAAGTAATTCTAAAAATAACAAGGATGTGGTGAAAAGCCAACCCACCCCTAGTCATGTTTCTTTTTCCTGATTCCTGAAATAAAAAGGAAGGCTAGTTGCTTATTTCGCCTGTTTTGTTTACAGTGCAGCTTGACCCCTTTTTAGTAAAAGTAGATAATGAATTCATCTTAAAAAGTAATTGTGCATTTTGTAAATACATAATATTTAAATTTATTACAGTGTAAAACTGCAAAATTACAGCATCTTAATTTTGCAAATCCACAGTTCAAAAAAAATTGAGTTAGAAAAATGAATCCATTTATTATATGGCCATTTAGTTAATAAATTTATTTTAAATTGTTTAATACTACTTTTGTTGAGTATGGTAACCCTTTTCCCCTGAAGTAGTATAACCTAGAAGTAAAAATCTGATTCTACGGTTTTGTTCCCCCCTGAACTGAGAAGGGGTGTAGCTTCAAGAAAACGGCTTGAGAGTTATGGAGAGTCTTTTGCTGAGGCGTAGTATGGCTAGAATGCCTAAAGCTCCTTGGGTGTAAGGCAGCGGCACTGTGAGTCAGAGTTGGGTACGTTCAGCTAAAATTCACGGAGAAAACCGCATAAAAATACACAAATGTTCTTTTTTAAAGTAGTTGTTGCTCTATTCAGGAAGGTGGCTGGCATTGCAGTGGGCACAGAGTGCCACTGGGCTAGTGCAAAGCCCACGGGGGGGGTCACACCCCAGCCTGCCCGTTTGCGGGCACGGGCTCTGCCGTTGCACACTCGGCAGCTCAACTTCCCCTCTGCAGAGGGGGAAGCCTTGTTTATCTCCTAGGAGATGGAAAACCAATTTCTACTTCCTGATGAGAAGCTGACAGGCTATTTGACTTGACAAGAGAGGCAGGCGATGTGATTGGGAAGAGGGAAATTGTATGCCATAACATACCAATATAAATGCAATTTATTTTGCATGTGCTGTGTAGCTCCAGGCACGCATTTTGGGGGGTGTGAGAATTCTTTGCATGATGAAATGTGAGCTCTAAATGTCAAAAAGAGGCAAATTTGGCATCCGGACTGTGTTTATAACCTTGGTTTTATTTTTACTGTAATTGCTTAGCATGCTCTTATAAATGCTCCTAATGTATTTGGGGGGCAAAGTGCAGAGAAGCTGAAAAGATCAGCACGAGCGAGCTGTTAACTCGGGATCTATCTCGTCCCACAGCTGCAGACTTGTTCTGACATGTGGCCAAGGCTGCTGCTATTCTGGTACCGCCTTTGCTAGTGTCCTGTCCCCCTCAGCTCTCCAGGAGGACACCTCTGCTGAGCTCCTCGCTTCTGTTGACACCGAGCAGTTCGGTACCAACTAGCCTGTTTAGTTTTTCCATCCCGTAATGTGTCAGCTGTCGGGGGAAAATGGGCATCATTGGTCTAACCCCTCATTCCTTCTTCTCTTTGTTTCCTATTCTAGCTGATTGATCATTTATATGAGTTCGTTGTGAGCATCTGTGTATTTTTAATGCCGTGTGTCAGGGCATCGGCAGCAGCTAAAGTGTGGTTGCTGATCTGTGAACCCAGGTACGTTTTCTAACGGCAGCTCCCTTCTGAGCGCAGCTGTAGGAATGAGTCACAGTTAATGCGGTAAAATGGGGTAATAACGAGCAGGATTAGCTGATGTACCTATGAGGTAAGTTCTATAAATAGGTCGAAGGAATTTTGTTTGTATTCCAGTGTTTCGGTATGACTTTGTCTTCCCTAGTCAGAAGCAGCAATTAGAAAGCAAAGAAATAAGTAATCTGAGCGCCTGATACGGCATTCCATGTTACCGCATAGTCTTTCGTGTACGGCAAATGGTCTTTGAGCTCTGCAGCAGTCCGAGGCAAAGGTTCAGTTTCTCCTATGCCCAGCCACAGGGGGAACACACTTCTCCATTAGAAGCCTTGGGTCAAGGCTTGGTTCTGCTCGGACCTTGGTGAACACAGCTGCAGGAAAACATCTCTGGGAAGTTTGGTGTCCTTTTGAAGCCTTTTAGAGATTACAGCTCACTGTAATCGAGAGACGAGAGGGCTTCCCAGAGAGGGCAAAGGAAGGAGAAAAATTGAAATACCTTTCACTCGTCTGTGATTGAACCGGACTAGTATCAGTGCTCAGAAGTGGTAATTGTGTATATAGAGGCTGCATTTGTGGGTTTCAGGTGCTGTAGGTGATGTTTTTAACACACGACATTCATTTGTAGTGTAGATTTAATTAGTAGGAAGTCGATAAGACTTGTTTATTAAAACTTGATGGTCAGTCGGTAAAATATGGATTGTGAATGAAATTTTGAGCAGTTGGAGGCCGAGAGGTTAGAGACAGGATGCTGAGCCTGCTCAAGTTTGCCACACTTGAGCCCCATCTGCTGTGATGATCCCGGCTGTAAGGTGACTGCTGTTTCTGGTGAGCGCTTCATATCCTGTAAAAATACCCCGTATCAGGTGTGAGTTTTAGCAATACATCAGCACTGGGGAGCCCGCCGCAGCTTTCAGCAGATGTCAGCTTTGTGGTGGAGCCTCAGAAAATGAAGGACCGAGAAGGTGAACAGGTTCATCTGTCCACATGCAGCCTGCCAGGAGCTGGGTCGGGGCTCAGCCCCCGGCTCTCGGAGGGGCTGCGGCGCTGAGGGGAGCTTGCCAGGCTGATTTTGGTTCCTGGCTCATGTTTCTGTGTACATGTGGACGCTGTTCTTCCCCAGCTGGCATCTTTGGCTCTGGTGTTAGCTGCGCCCATGTCTTCTTACAGTGCAAGGTTAGTTTGCTACTGTCAGTGTTAAACAGGACTTTGAGCTCGAGTCTCAAAGGCTCTAAAGGTACTGACAAAGGAGTTTTCAAATCTACCCCTTCAGTTTTAGAAATCCGAGTGCGGCTCAGCTAGAATTGATCTGTCCCAATTTCCCTTTCAGTTTCTTCTGCTTTCAGCCATCTCCTACAGGTTCAATTCTGGCTTTTGTTCTCAGCTGGCTGAGCGGGGTTGGTGTGGCCGCATGCTAATGCAGCCTTCCAGGTGGAGCAGATGGGCGCCCGCTCGCTTTCCGGCTGAGGAGGAATTCAGCGTCGGAAGGTGCGTGATCTGGGCTTGGACTTGCCTAAGCACAAATCCAAGTAATGAATTAGTCATCAGACACGGAATTCTTTCCCCCGGGGACACGGAGAGGGAGGCTGGTACAGCCTAGCTGTCAGTCAGGAACTGCTGATGCAGGAGCTCTCGCCAGCTGAGAAGGTTTCCCCCACCCCTGCTATTGCAGTAAGGCTAGGTTGCTGGGTCCTTTAGTTTGGTATTTTGGCAGTAACATGAGTACTTCATAGCATGGGCTTAAAGGCTTTGGTCTCCTTACCTAACTTACATAAAAATGATAACTGGCTGTTTTGAAACCAAAGGCCATAGACCTTAATTGTGGCAATTCTGCAGTCTCCTACATGTGAGCCAATTTTACTGAATCCTTATTATGCGGTAAGCAGGGTATGCTGGAGGGGTTTGCCATCCTCCATCCATTTTGGGAGTGATTTCATGGTTATTGAGGTATATGGGTGGTATTGGGGTGAATTTGGGAAGAGATGTTTCTGCTTCATCACAGTCTTACCACCTTGCCTGCAATTCTCATTTTGTTTTGGTTTTTTCCTCTTTTGTTAGTGTTCAACTATGGCACGTGGCTGGTCTCCTGTATGATAATTCTTTTCTGAGATGTTTGGAAGCTTTACCTATCAAATAAGGAACAGAAACTATGGCATAGTGTGCTCTTTTGTACTTAACTAGATCAATGTCTGTTTGAGTTTTTCACTTACATGCACCATTTTACTCTTTAGAGTGGGTAGAAAAGGCTAATGTCGTTATTCTTTTCCTGCCTTATGAATTTCCCCATCATAACTTCCACCTATGCTGATCTTTTGGAGAGTTGCTGTTATGGCTCCTGGCCAGCCTGTCAATTTTTCTGTTACCTTTGCTGGACAAACACCCATGTGCAGGAGCAGATAACTGAGTGATTGTCTGCTGTAGCGAGGGGAAGTGGCACAAGAACCTCAAGATTATGGTTTTACTCTGGGCTTTTGAATTATCCTGCTCCTCCCCTGCCCCCGAATACTGAATAATAATATAAAGCCTTCCAAATACTAGCTTCCACTTCGCCTTAACTTTCTGGCACCCAAAGGGCTTAATTTTTATTAACTCTTATACTGAATTGTGCTGGAAGTGCAAAATTATATTGCAGGGGGAACTTATTCTGAATATTGCAAGAAGCTGGGATTTACATTAAACTACACTTTATACTTGCACTCTTTTCTCTGCAGTTACTTCAGCAAGATCATGCTGGATTTTGAAAATGGTCTTTTTGTCGAAACGTAGTCTGAGGAATAGAAGTGTTCAGTCCCCGGTGCTGTAATGTTGCTTTATAGTTCCTTTATACCAATTACAGGAGATCCCTCTTGAAATATTCTAAATTTAAAAAAAAAAATAAAATTGAGAGGAAGAAGTTCAGTTGTAGTGTTAAATACCACGACTTCCTTGAGTTCTCTTGCAAATATCCATCAGACTGTACAGTCTTCACATGGTTCTGCTGTTGTGAGATTTTTAAAAAGAGGAAGTAACCCCCAAACTTCTCAGCGTGTTAACCGATGTCAGTACAGGTTTTCATCTTTTAGGAGCAGCTTGTAATTGTAACCGAAAGAGGTGGTATTATTTAAATTAATTTTTTTTTGTTGATGACAATATTTGGCTTTAATGGAATGGAGAAAACTGCCACTGTGAGTTTTCTTCCCAGTCTTATGTTTACGTTTTCCAGTCCTTTAGCTAGACTAAACCAATATGTTTTGGACTGCTCGAGAACTGGCTTTTTGTCATTCTCTGTTTTTCAATTTCAAGTTTGTTTACAGAAATTAGCAAAAATGAGGAAGTGCTGGAAGTACTATGCTTAGTTGCTTGAGTGTTGTTGTGTATGGTAGAGTTGGCAACTTCTCTATTTAAAGTGTTTGAGTCTTATTTGTGGATTCAGAATTGCTTTGGGTCATCGTTTGGTCATGCTGCTCTGCTTTTAATCTTTCAAGACTTACACTGATGAGATGTTTTAATACTGAGTTCTGCTTCTGATTTTTTAGTTAGAATTCAGTTCTGCTGTGTCGGAAGTGGGTGCAGCTGCTTTGCGCTTGCAGCTTCTGGATTACGTAGCACTAATTCTTTCTGTTTTGCGTAACTTTTTACTGATCTTCGTTGGAAAGTTAATTTATCTAGATCCTTAGTTTTCTGTGTTGGAGCGTGACAAGAGGTTATTTGAACTGAAAACAAAGGCTCAAATGGCTATTTGAAACCTAAACAAAGCAGGGAGCGAGTTTGCTCTTTTTTTTATCTGGTATCTCACTTGTGCACCACGCTTGGTGGAATTACTTGTTGATGGAGAGGGAAGTTGAGAGTTGGGTTGCAAAGACCGCGGCTGCTCTGAGAAGAGGCGGAAGAGAGGAGGCACAGCCCTGCGGTGCACTGCGTCTGCACACCCACCTTAAGCTTACCTTCGGTGCTTTCCTCCAGCATGTGGGAGAACAATTATCTCTTCAGATCATAGAATGGTTAGAGTTGAAAGGGACCTTAAAGATCATTGAGTTCCAACCCCCTGCCATGGGCAGGGACACCTCCCACCAGACCAGGTTGCTCAAA
>JAOXJK010000004.1:2261840-2280921 GCA_025774025.1 Xenus cinereus
GGTTCAGATTGGATATTAGGAAAAATTTTTATACTGAAAGGGTTATTAAGCATTGGAATGGGCTGCCCAGGGAAGTGGTTGAGACACCATCCCTGGAGGTATTTAAAAGATGGGTTGACATAGTGCTTAGAGACATGGTTTGGTGACGGTTTTTTATCAGAGTTAGGTTGATGGATGGACTCGATGATCATAAAGATCCCTTCCAACCTGGACAATTCTGTGATTCTATGAATCTTTCTTCCAGCTAGGAGGTAGGAAACCAGATAGCATTTGGTGACTCCTCAGGGCCACAAAGCTGCCTTTTTCCTGTTACTGGTTGTAGAAGACAATGCCTATATTGAACTGCTCCAACAACCAAACCAAATTAATGCTGTAAAGTGAAGAGACTTTAACACTGACTTCAGTTGTTCAGGTGGTGTAAAATTTTGCAGCTAATAATGTGAAAGGAGGGAAGTAACTTCTGTTTTGTTATGTGCTGGCAGGTGAACACTGCTGAAGTGGGGGGAAAGGACATCTAATAGTAATGCAGAGGGAGACCTGCTCATGGTACTGGAGGTAATTCTGTAAAGGGGGTCGGGCAGAGGTGCGAGTAGCTAATTGTGTTGTCCTTGGCAGCCACAAATGACAAGTATCTTCCAGAGAGGCTGCCTTTTTCACCTGAATGCTTGCAGGAATGTGATCTGTTGGGACAGCAACAGGGAGTTGACACTGGAGCAAAAATCATTTTACCCTTGAAAAGTGTGCAAAGTGTTTGGATTTCTTCTTCTGCAGTAAAGAATTGAGTTAATGCGTTGGCTTTCTCACTTTACTTTTGTTTTTTTTTTTCAAGCAAAAAGTGAAAGCATTCACTATACTCTTTGTTATCAATCCTTAAGGAAGAGAGGGTAGGAAATCTTTTAATGGCAGTTAGATTCCAGGCGCAGGTAGGTTGTGAGGATGACATTTGTGTGGGTTGAAGCTGCAGGTTTTCTGGTGTGTGCGTTTGTGTTTTTTTTTTTTTAATGTATCTTTTGTTATAGATCTGCTGTCATCTCCCTGGAAACTGAGGAATTAGAACAGCAGTTACAGAAGTAAGAGAGGAGCAGGTTTTATGAAAAGGAAAAGCTTATTGGGGGTGATGAGAGTTACCTCACTGTATAGCTAGCATACACCTGCAAAGGAATATGCTTTGTTTACACTGACTACACATTAAATACAGCACTTGCTGCTCTGTTTTTTCCAGCTCTGAGATCATCACGGTAAAACTTTTTATCTTTACAGCTAGCTGATTGCAGAGCTCTGTGTTGTCTCCCACCTGTGCAAGAGCCTGCCTCTGTCTGCCGTGTCCTTGAATTCTCCTTGTTGGCTGAATACACTAGCAGCACATTTCTGAAATATCCAGGCGTATTGCACTTGAGACGCAAAAATACATGTTCAATGGAGGCATTTAATGTGCTGTATTGGTTATTTGAATACATATTTTTTTAAATAACTGAATGTCGCTCTCTTTATATGCCAGACGAAGCTGTTTCAGAAAGCCAAGAACTCCACTTGGATGTATAATGGTAGACTTGGGAGGATGCTACAGCTTTGTAATGCATAAGCGCTTTGTATTGATGTGCTGAATGTTCAAGGTGTGTGTGTATGGGGAGTCTGTGAATAATTAACAAATCTGTGTGTTTCATTTTTCTTTGATTGACTAAACATGAGGATTCAAAGTGAGTTCAGCATTCTGTCTGCTTGCTTTATGTTGATTTATTGCTTTGATATTAATCTTACTAAGCTGAATTTTATGCAAGTTGTTTCTCGCATCCCCATGAAAGAACAAAATGTTGCTATAATAGCTACCCAACTGTGGAAATTAAGATCAAGAAACGATATCAACTTTCTTGCATATTATTTTCACAGTTTTGGCTGATGTTTTATCAAGGACAGCACACTCAAATCACTGAACGAGACCCCTAGAAACTGACAGTACATGAGGAAGATGGATACCAAATAAGTCCCTCGTGGTTTATCTACAGCCAGTCTTTTTCTTTTGGCTAACAGTATTTTGTACTGAATTGCTGTGTATGTTGTCTTAGGTCTTGTGTTGCATGTAGGCTGCATACACAGCTGTGGATGTACCCCAGCTCTGATCAGGAGCTGGCCTCGATGCACAGGACTTAACTTTGTACCCAAAGCAGATGCAGCTGGTGGAAGGGTTGGAAAAGTGAAATCATGCGAAAGCAAGGCTGCTTGGAAAAGGTGGTATTTTTTTTATCAGACCAGTTGTGTGCAGCTCTGGTGTTTCTCCTCTTCCCCACCTGGGTATACTGCTTCAAAAGGCTTATAGCAAAGCTGGAGAAGGCGTGAAGTAGGGTGGTGAAGATGAATGAAAATGTAGAATGGTGTTTGTGTGATTGTGTTCATTAGCACTATTCAGCCTTGAATAAGAGATCTGATAGAGGTCTATGTGATTAAAGAGATAAAAGGTTTACTCTTTCTTCCAACAAGAACTAGGGGACATCAAATGGAAATAGCAGATGTCAGGCGCAAAGCAAAAGGCGGAGTAATTAAATTCTTGTTACAGGTCTGGAGGATGCCAGGGGCTTGTGAGCTCCAAAAATTCAACAAATTCCATGTTTAAGCTCCAAACAGTCTGGAAGCTCCTTAACCACAAATGGCTACTTGTAGAGAGGTTATTTAGAGGAAGCTTCATTTTCATAGTTGTCTTGTCTTTGCATTCTTTACTGCATAACCACTTTTGGATGGAGTTGGGGATGAGCTACTGGGCTAATGCACCTTTTTGCCTAACTTGGTATGGCAGTTCTTGTAATACAGCTGGCAAAATGGGCATAACGGTTATGAGCAAAAGTGCTTTGTTGAAGTTCTTATTTTCTTAGGACATTATAATAGATCTTTAAACATAACCACTCTGGAATTTTCAGTTTGACACACTGTTGAACGCAGTTGCCTTGTTGCAGTGGAAGAACAGGATTTGGTTATCCTTTCACTCTGAAGCCAGCATTTTCCTGGCTTTCTTAAGTCAAAGCGTAGTAGTTGTAATAAAACTTTATTAATTATTGTAAAATCACGTTTAGCAACCTTTGTTAAGCATTTAGTCCAATGTTTTGGTCACTTTATTAGTGTGTCTATTGCTGCATGAGGGCATGTATGAACTGTAAAATTTGCTTGTTATTACAGTGTCCTGGCAATGCAAACCTCTGAAGACGTCACTTTTTGCACATTTCAATTTATAGGCAGTCTTCTTTTTACATCTGCATCTGTTTGTTCAAAACCACAAAAAATAATAATGGTGTAGACTGATCTCTTTTAGAGTTATTGGAAGTTATTAGTGAAAAAAGTGAGACCATGACACCCTCTCTGCTTGCTTTAATTTAAAAAGGAGTATGGTGGGGCAGGTGTTAGTCCCTGCTTCTGTGAATTAATTTAACCCTGTCTTTTGGAAAAGGAACTGAGTAGCATAAAGGCATAGGATCTGTCTGCAGACACAGTGAGGTTTATTCTGGGATGGTTTGTGGTCTGCATTTAGTGTGCCTTCTGAAATCAGAAACTAGAAATCGCATCTTTAAAAAGGTATGTTAAATGCTACAGAAACTCTCTGATAAAGGTCACTTGACATGGCAAGCTTTCCTGCCTTATGGGTGTGTGAAATTTGTCAGTCATTGTGGGATGGATTTTAAAAATTTTATTCTTTTACCCTGAGCAGAAGTTTCTTTAATAAAGTTTTTATTTCATCAAGTAATCTTTCTGCTGGCAACTATCTCAGGCAAACAGGATTACCCCTGTGTTAACAAAAATCTGTGTTTCACCTCTGAAGATGTACTTCAAAATCCAGTTTTGAATCAGCAGGGGAAAATGATTGCAGTGCTTGGCTGTGCTGGAAACTAGAGACTGGGACAAGGATGATGGTCAGCTGTGAGAAGTGGTAGCAAACAGTGAATATGTAGCACCTTACTCCCTTGGTTTTTGGATTGACCCAGATTGTGTGTGGAAAAAAACCCAACAAGCAAGGACACTGTAATGAACCCTTATCCATGCTTTACGACAGCTATTTCTTAAGAGGATTATATATCTTTGTGTCATCTGTACTGAAAAGAATGTGGACGAGTGTTTTGTTGTTTCATGATCTTTGTGAACACTGTTCAGAAATCAAATGCACCCATTTCCTCAAATAAATCCCAGTGTTTTACGACTTGTTTAATAAGTGCTACTGGAAGTTCTTTGCTTCTGGAGATGGGTGAATTATTTTATTACATCTGGTAAGTGAGTCATTGTCCATCATTTGAAGTAGCACAGTTGTCCCAGCTGGCTCTGTGGCTCCTTTCCATCCCCAGAGCAGTCTAGTGGGCAGGTCTGGCCAGCCTGAGATGTTAAATAGTGAAGGGCTGCTGATCATCTTTGTCTGGTCTGATTACACGTATCTGGTAATACAAAAGCTCTCTCTTAATGCGATGGGTAAAATGTAGGTGAGATGGCAAGCCTGGCTTTAAATATTCAAAATATGCCCAAAATTGTCCCTAACAGCTGTTACAGTGCTCTTTTTTAATAATGTAAGCCTGGGTGCTTTTGGCTTGTCTAATCAGACACTTGTTAAAATGCTGACTGCAATCAGGGTAGCAGCGGCTGGCTTCGAGGAGCATCTTTCTTGATGCTGACTTATATGAATTAGGTAGTTCTAATTCAGCAGCGCTCGCACAAAGGGATTAATGCATCCTCATGTCTCCTGTCTGGCCCTTGGCAGCTGTTTGTCGGGTGGGAAGCTGTGCTGGGTGAGGGTGGTCTCTCTGCCTGCAGCGCACCTGCGTGTCGATCGGGATGTTGTCCTAACTGTTTAAAAGCTCATTAAAGTTGCATCTCCTGTTCTTAGTTCTTTCCTTACCCAGCTCTGGCTAGCTGTCCAGGCTTTTGTGAACAAACCAGAATTGATCATACCAATTAGCTAAGCCCAGGGGAGATTTTGAAATGTTAATGTGTATATTTTTTCTTTGCTATTAGATAGCCCTTTGCTACTGCTAATGATTTGTGCTTCCTTGCTTTGATGCATTTGTTCTTCTTCCCTTTAACAGATCTCAGTGAACTGTTATTTAGGTAACACAATAGACTGCAATGTTTGCTTAGCTTTAAATTTCTAACTCAGTATTAAACTGGTGATATTTCCAGCTGCTGTTAAATTCTACTTGCCTTTTCCCTCCTGAATTGTATGCATCTACGGAAAAGATGAATTAAATGTCACTTGCTGTGCTTGTAAAAGTTGAACAGACCAAATAAAGACTATATACTAAAAAAAAAAGTAAGTCATTCAGCAAAGTAAAGCATCACAAACACTGGAAGTCTGGTGGTTGGTGGCTTCATGAGCTGTGAAGAGAAAGTAAAGGTCTGTATACTGGAAAAAAAAATCTGAAAACTCAAAGCTGCTACGGGCTTTAAAAGGAGTCAGGTTGTTTGAGTTTTTTCTTGATTAAAACTTTCTTACTTTGAAACAAATCCAATAAAAGAGATAAACATGTAAAGATTGGTTAAGAGGCAGTGGGAAACTATGTTCTGAACCTTAAAGCTATGACTGTTACACATGTCTTACCAAATGCAAGGCATGCCTCAGCGTGTAGCTTACCTCTTCCTGAAAAATATTTGTCTTTTTCCCACAGAAGACATATTTGGTGTCCTCTTCAGTTTTGTGTTTTGACTGATTTCTCCTTTATGGACCAAAGTTCAGCGATAACCTTGGTTCTGAAGAAATGGGAACTCAACAGAAAGTTGTGGCTTGACAATTGAGAATCTAAACTGATGCAGTGGTTTTGTAGTATTGACTCTTTGTGGCAGTTCTAATCAAAATAAACACATTTCACTTTGTGAACTGGATACTTGCCTTGGAAAGAGGAGAGAAGAAATCAAAGCTTTGGTATTTTAGTCATTAGGATACAATAACACAGCACTTAAACAGTGATGTTGGTATGTATTCAAACAGTTTCCTCTCTTGAGTATTGCAAGTAAGCACATCTTCTCTTAGGCTCATCTGCATTTTTCCTCTCAGAATATAAAAGCTCTTACCTATTTCTGGTGTTAGTAGAAGTCCTTACATGCTGCGCATTTAAGAATGTAGAGACATCTCACACCAATACCCTTCTTAGATTATTTTTGTTTGTTTTAGAAAAATACCGAGCCAGCTTGGTATATTCCCAGTTCATGCCTATACAATTGTGGTGCTTTGTTAGCTAGTCTGTTGGACTATTATATGGGTTTGTAATGTGAGTTTGTTCATATCCAGTGTTTAATCCTTTCTACCTTGATAAGTAGACCCTGTTTTACATCATATGTTTTTATAGCAAAATGTGAAGTAAGGTGTTTCTGCTCTCAGTACAGAATTATTTTTGGAATAGCCTCTATAGCTAGATATTTGGTGCTTTATGGGGGCTTGTATCTTTTTTACGTGAGACCAGATGTTTTAACTGGTGAACTTTTCTTTTGTCACTTAGGCGATGGCTTAGGTAGGTAACTTGTCTAACTCAAATTTTCAAGGCATCCCCAGTCTTGTATTCTTTGCTTCATAAAAGTACTGCACGCGCTGCAGCTGAAAGGTTGGCCAGGAGAAGACCCTGCCCGTGTTGCCCCATGATTCATTCCAGAGTGACACTGGATTCCGGAGGAAAGGTCTCTCCGTGCATGCACACTCATGCCTCCTGCTCCTTTCTCAGTATTAGGCAGGCTTCCCGCGTGCCAGCCCTTCTTTGGAGGTTAAAAGAGCAGCAATGCTTAGTAAAACTATGACAAGTTTGAGTGAACGTGTTAAAGGCCAAACCAATGGCAGGGGAGGAGGTTGTGGTGACCTTTATGTTCCTAGGAGGACCTAGCCCGTACCTTGTTCCTTGTATCTGAGTGAGTTGGCTTTTTTTGATCTTTTGTGCTTCTCCCTCTCTTCACGTCAGATAAATTCTAATTTTTTCTTCTATTTTAACTCGGGTCATCCTACTGTTCAAACACATACACAAATACCAACGTCTGTTTGTCTACAGGGTGCAATATTTGATGGGATTACCACTTCCTGTGTTGCCACAGTATTCGGCCTATAAAAAGTAATCTGAAAACATCAGAAGATCCTCCATAATATATTTATTAAACCCATAGTTTCCAGTATGCTTCAAAAACACAGATAGTTCCAACTCATGACATTGTGATAATAAGATGACAGCTTTAAAACGTAGAGCTTTGGCTAAGTCTTCTCCTTCCCATCTTCCTTTTTGGTTTTGGGGGCTCTTGATGTTACAGCCTTCATATGGCACATGAATTCTTGGCAGAGTTTCCTCTGCTTGTAGTCCAGACCTTTACTGCTGCTCCTCTCACACATTAAAACGTTGGGGGGGTTTATATTCAGTTTCTGTAGCCTTGTTGTCCCTTGTTAACCACAAGGGATAAATAGTTCTTGTTTTATAAATTTGCAAGACACTAACATAATTCCTGCTTTAATAATGCTTGCTTACGCATCTTTTCTCCTTCAGTAATCTCTGGAGATGTCTTCCTCACTGTGAATGAGGCTCTCAGCTCAACTCTACTTCTCCCTTTCCACCTCACCTTCAGGCAAATGGGATACCAATATTATTTTTTTTTTCCAAAAAGTAAAGACATCCTCAGTGGTTGAAGATGCAAAGATTAACTTTAGAAGAGCCTTAGTTTTACTAGTAGAAACGTAGAGAGTTTTCTCGGCTGTAGAGTGCAGATGGAGGTCGTGGCCGTGAGATGAAAGTGCCTGCCTATCTTCCATGTTAACTAATTTAACTGACAGTCTGCTCTTTGGTTGCGGTATCGCAGGCACCAGCTCAGTTTAGTGCACTTTCTTCTGCCTCCAAGGCCTCCAGCTCTTGGGACTGGTGCCACATGCCTTGCTGGTCCCACGTGGTGGGTGCATGGAGTCTGAAAATACCTCCAGCAGAACAGTTCATCATGTGGGGGGGGGGGGTAACAAATGCATAAAAAAATGCACAACATAAGGATTGCTTTGGGATTGGCAACTGTCAAGCGATTTGTGAAAGAGTAATCAGATTTGGGATCAATAAGTGTGGCAGTGATTACAGCTTTTCTGAAGCTCTGATACCTTCTCAGTTTTACCTCCCTCCCGTAGGCCACTGGATTAGTTTATCATCAAACATGTCGCTGCACAAACTTGCTTTTTTGCAAAAACAAAAGCAAGTTTGGAGACTAGATTTCTTCCCTTTGCTGGCTTCTACTTTGTAGCTTGTAAAAATCTGTATTCCCCTGAGTGGTAGACGCACAGCCCTCCATGTGGAGTTGGTGGCAACGTCCCAATGAAATAAGCCTGTGCCGTGGATACCTGCTGAAACACTATTGACACCTTGCTTCAAAGCAGAGCTTTGTAATCCTGCTGAGGACGCAGCTTTGCCTACTTCTAAAATGTGGATTGACTCTCAATTTTAGATGGAAGTTGAAGGATTTTTATTTACTTTTTTTTTTTTTAGACTCCCCCTCACTGTTGGCTAGTGGCAGGCTAAGGGAGAGACATACTCCTCGTTCCTCTCGATGGGACTTGAGCAAGAATTTCAGTTAACAAAACAGACTATTCCTAATCAAACTAGTTTTGTAACAGAAAAATAAGTTGGGAAAGGAGGTTTCAGATGGAGGCGGATGTGATGTGCTGAGCTGGATCAGCGCTCTTCTCTGCAGCAATGAGTTTATATGCTTCCAGGGATTGACTCTCAACTGCGGTGCCGCTCTGGGCAGAGACAGGGCTGTAATTCTAAGCCTTGAGAGATGGACTTAGCCAGGATTGCCATAGGTACTGCTTTAAGACTGAGTACTATAAATATAGGCTTAAGGATAACGATGTATTTCATGATCATTCATCTACATAATTACTTTAAAATATATGCGGGGTTTGTTTCTGTAAATTGAAGCAATTAGATGGTGAATTTCTGCACAGCCTTGCAAATAGGCTGGTAAAGACTATCCAGTTCCACACGCACACTTATCTCAATACCAAGTGTGTTATTTCAGTGCCACTGTGATGTTTTTCTGTCCTGGAGATCCACAGGCAGTGAGAATTCAGCCTTGCCACGAGCAGGGTGAAGTACTCTGAGCTCTGGCTAACACTGCCCACAGACAAAATGCTGTGACACGTGCCCTGACAAGAAGCTACGCTTCCATAGAAGGGGTTTTTATTTGGTTCAACGACGTAGATAAACATTCTTAATCATTAGACTCATTATAACTTAAAACCTTCAGCTTAGATTTCTGAGTTGCAAATTTTCATCCTAAATGAACCAATTTTTCTTCCCCTGTGGTATTCCCATGTTTGCCCAAGACACTTTGAAGTCAAGCAAATGCAATTTAACTTTGAAAACAACAGTGATGACTACAGTGGTACTCCACATTCTTTCTTGTTAAACAGAATGACATTTTTAAAGGTGGTTTGTTGCTTTTCTTTCTGCAGATACTAAGGTATGTGGAGAAGTTACCATGGAGGGGAGATTGGGGAAAAAGAGAAGTATAAAGTTTGCCTTTCCGCTTTAAGTATCTTTGAGACCTCCCAAATGATACCTTTTTCCTTTTTCCTTCTGTTTCTCATATTGAGAGAAGTCATAGAGCATGAGGTGTATAGCTTTTTTCTTTTTCTTTTTTTTTTTTTTAAACCTTGACATAAAGACAATTTAATAGAATCATAGAATGGTTTGGGTTGGAAGGGACCTTAAAGATCATCTGGTTCCAACCCCCCTGCCATGGGCAGGGACACCTCCCACTAGAGCAGGTTGCTCAAAGCCCCATAATATAATAATATATACCATTGTCTTGACAACCTCAAAACAAAAACTAAAATACTTTCATTTTATTATTAAATAAAGTTTCTGCTGAGAAACCAAAGCTTCCAGTTTTTGAACAAAGATTAACAAGTTGCTCAGAGAAGTTGTGGATGAACACCTGGAAGTGTTCAAGGCCAGCCTATATGGGGCTTTGAGCAACTTGATCTCATGGGAGGTGTGCCTGCCCATGCAACTAGATAATCTTTAAAGTCCCTTCCAACGTAAACCATTCTGTGATTGCTAAACCCCCTAGTTGAAGCAGCATCTGTCTCGGTCCACTGGCGTAGGGCTGCCACAGCACCATCCTGCTGTGCTTGAGGAGCAAGAATATTTCAAAATGAGCAAGGGAGGACCACTCTGTGAGCCAGCTTGCGCCTTTGAAGAAGTGGTTGTGCTATTAGGTGTTGAAAATCTCAGAGGAGAGTGAGTGGGACTCACTGAGAAGCAGTGAAAGGAGTAAAGCCAGTTCAGACCCCAAGTGTGGGGGCAGGCCAGAGCTGAGCTCCACATAATACTGAGCTGTCATTTCCAAGTGGTGGTGTATCAAAAGTTTCCCTTGCCCAATGGTGATGGGAGGGAAGTTGTCAAAGGCAGGTGAGGGTAACTGCAGTCAGAAACAAAACTCGTTTTTAAAATTTGCAGATGGTTTGTAACTTCTCTTTCAGTGTCTAAACTTCTAAGCAATGTCGGTTGCCCGAGGCCAGGTTGCAAAGGACTTGGTTGAAAGTAAGCTGAAGGTTGTTAATGGTTTAAGGGTGAAAATATGAAATGAATTGCATAGAAAACACCCTATTATAAAATGGCTTGTATGAGCGATGATTAATTAGGTGTACGGAAAAAACTGTTAGCTTTTATCAGCAGGTGATTCTGGAGGCAATAAGGTAACAAATGTGGAGGTATGGTGACAGTTAAAGGCAAATCATTAGGAAAGAACATGGTCATGGAGTTTGAGAACAACTAAGGAGAGAGAAAAGCAAAGTATTGGAATTAAGCTGAAATAAATTGATGTTACATTGTTAACATATGTCTGTCTCCGAGACAGGCTGTGTCTACTTGGTCTTCCACACAATTTTTGCTGAAATATGTTATGGACTTCGAGGACCACCACAAGCCTCAAAGCGGTTAAAAGTGTATGAAGGATCTTTGACAAAATAAAAAGTTCCTGATAAGATAATGACAGAACAGTTAACTTATCTGGAAAGATATATTGGAAATTGTCCGTGTTATCTCCAAACTGTGAGTGATGGTGAAGCAGAGCTTGAAAGCAGAGGGGTCCTGGTAGTCAACCAATGTGTCTGCCACAAAGTGAGGAACCTGATCAGTCGAGTGGCTGTGGCCCTTGGAGCTCCCCACATCAACAGCTGCTTCCAGCAAAAGACCCCATACCCTTGCGGATAGGACAGGTGTCTCAAGTGGAAATGGCTTCCATGGACATGGATGAATTAAAATAGAAAAACTGCCTGTGGAGCAGGAGAAAGCTACCGGAGGGTGGCCACCGAGGGACACGTTGGCTTTCTCTCACGATCACCTGCTTTTAAAGTAGAAAAAATTCTTTATCTGCAGTCGCTCTCCAGGGAAAGTTTAGAAAGAGGGTCATATTTCCAAACATCTGATGAAAACTGAAGGAGAGGAAGAGAGTTAGTGTAAGCGTCCAATTTGATCTTTGATCTGTTTCTGGCCATTTAGCCAAAGGAGCTGAACTGCTTGGCGGCAGCGCTGCAGCCTGAGCACTGCCGTCTGGGGTTTTGTGATTTCTCACTTCCCTACGCTTGCACGGGGACGGCTATTAATTATGGCACACTGACGTATGAAAACCAAGCTGTTATTTAAATATATTTGAACGGGATAAAAATAATTTTGATATATATATGAATAGATTATCTGGTATCACGGTACAAATATTCTACTCTTTACATTTTAGGCTGTGTTTCCTAGAATCATAGAATGGTTTGGAGTGGAAGGGACAAGTAAAGGGCATCTAGTCCAACCCCCCTGCAAGGAGCGGGAACATCTTCAACTCAGTGAGGTTGCTCAGAGCCCCATCCAACCTTACCTTAAATGTTTCCATTTCTTTTTGCATTGAAGCAAAAAAAAAAACCAAAAATTTCCAAGTCAATTTTGATGAAAATTGAAAGCAAGTCAACATCTGTTAAGATCCTCAGGCACTCAAAAAAGGGCTTACTGTAAATCTGAAAATTTTTAAAAAAATAGTCATTGAATCAGAATTAAACTTATGTTGTTTATATGTCTTCTCCTAATTCTGTGTGATCACATGCTGACTGTTTTGTCTTCCAGGCAGATTTTCTTGGTAACGTGTCATCTGTTTGTGTGTGAAGAAGTGTAAAATGACTAATCCTTTTTACGATTTACATTCATAAAGTAACAATTCTAGTTTTGTTCTCGAAGGAATTGCTAAAAGCCCTTCCATGAAAACACTAGACTGAGACAATTAAATCATCAGTCCTTAGTATTTATGCGTCAGCAATGTTATTATATACTTCACCAAACAAAACAAAATTACCTTGGCAAGAGTGTCTTTTCTGTGGGCTTAAAATTGCTTACACCATTTTTACACCTGCCAAGCTTTGAAAGCTATAAACAGGGAGATTTGCGGGGAGATAAATATATTTTTATATATACTTATGCATAAATATATACACATATACACTGATTAATATTTTTTTTGATGCTGAAAAGGAGGAGGACTATGGGGAATATCAGCTTATTGATGCTGTCACTGTCTGAGGGGTGACACATCCTGGATTTCTGCACCGTAAAGATCAGCAATAATTTACAAGTATCTGAAAAATCCAGTTTGCGAGTCCTAGAAGGCGTCTGGGTTTCTCTGAGGTGGTGCGTGTGGTGTGGATGTACCTCTGGTCAGGGTGGGGCAGGCAGCCATTTTGTTGGACCGCATTTCTCTTGGCTCTTTGGGTTGGGTGGAGGGATTGCTGCCCTGGTGTGTCCCCTGGACTTGTGGCAAATTGGCAGTTGAAGCTCCCAATACTAAAAGCACAGATATCCAGAAATACCTCTGTTAGTGAGTGCTTCTGGTAGGCTCGGTGTTCACAGAGATGCCAGGAAGCCAGCAGGCAGGGGCTGGAGGAGCTGGGCCGATGTCTGGCAGGATGAGGGGCTCATGACAGCCTGGGAGATAGGTCTGCCCCCGTGAGTCCGAGGAAGCCTAGCTGGCCAGGGAACAGTGTTAGAGAGGAAAAGTGAGGTCCTGGACTTGATTTTGCTTGCTGGGGAGGTGGAAATGGAGATCCTGGCTTGGTTCTGCTGGCCTCCCGTGCTCGTCACTGCAACCCTGCAGTAGTGCTCTTTGTAAATGCCAACACGCCGTATTCCAGAGAGGTAGCATATTTGTTAAGATATCTATGTGCTTGGGAGGTCTTTGCATACGGGAAGCAGTAGGCCTGAAGATCTGGGAAGCGCAGGCAGCCAAAGAGACACCCTGACAGGTTTTTCTGTGCGTGCCTGTGCTCCTCACCACGGTGGTGGAGCTGACCAGTCTCCCTGGGGACATCCTGCCTCCATTGCTGGCTCCCCTTTGCCTTCTGGCAGCTGAGTTGGGTCATAGCAAATTATTTTTATGCTTGTCAAGAAACCCTCTTTACAAATCCAACTGTTAAAGAACCCAGTAAGTGGTTGTCGGAACTCCTTTAATTTCTTGGTTGCCTTTTATCTGGATAAATGCCTTTTTTCCTGGAATTCTAGGTAGAGGGCAGCTAGGATTTCTTTTGCATAGTTATGCAGCACAGATGTGTGTACATTAAATATATGTTGTATATACTGTGGTTTCCGATAATCCAACTCAAATACCTTTTTGATTTAACATTAAGTCATAAATGATTGCTTTATCAAATGGACAAGAATTGCTTATTTTCCTGGACAGACCTCAACACTGTTGAGAAATTAATGGCAGTTTTAGAATTTATGAAGGGCAAAGAAATGGTATTCTCTGATTCAAAGAACTAATTAAAAGGAAGTGCCTGTGGGTATTGGGTTCCCCCCTCCCCCCCCATATTTTAGGAGAATTAGACAAAAATTTAATAATTGCTTTTAATTTTACAGGCAGCCAGCATCAAGCGTGAAATGACCTTCCCTGCATTTCAGCAGGAGGATGTAAAAAGTGACATCAGTCAAAAACTGCCAGACCAACAGTTTCTCCTGTTCACCACAAAGGAGGAAGATTTAAAAACGGCAGAGACCAAAAAAGCCAACAGAGCTCATGAGTATGAGAAAGAAAACACTCGTTCTGTTTGTCTTCTGGAACAGAAGCGCAAGGTTGTTTCTTCAAATATTGATGTGCCTCCAGCAAGGTAAGGAAAGCTGGGATTTCTTGCTGTGTTTTGTTGTAAGCTTCTCCTCCCACCCCCTTCTTTTTAAATGGGATATTAAAGGCAAACTTGGTAAGTGGTACAACGAACTGATAAGACTAATATTCGTGTCCAAGCGTCCAAAATCAATCACAACTCCACTACTTGAGAGATCTGCTAGTAAATTGAAAACACTGGTTTCAGAAACTGAGACCGTTACTGGTGTAGGACTTCGTGTTGCTTTTGCAATGTTTTTGCTTTTCTAATGTGCTGGAACTGGGGTACTCCCAGAAGAGGACATATCTTAACAGGGAGAGATTGTTGACCCAGCTTCACCCTGAGAAGAAATCTCGTAAATTAGACACAGAATCATCTTAGCTGCTAGGAATTTTAAAAATTATTATTTTTTTAATACTGTCATGTGTGCAACCACTTCATACTCACGGGAGTGTGCAGTGACTTACACTGCATAGTGAGGGTGTAGTGTCTTACATTCTGTTGCGTCTCTGTGTAGGTGTACAGCTGGGTCATAGTGTGGTCTATGGTATTAATTAATAAAAAAAAAAGTAATGAGGAAAGGCCAAAACAGGGAAATCAAATTCATACAAAACAGGGATTTGGGAATTTTGATTTTTTAATTTGTTATTCCTTTGGGATCTGTTGTGAATGCAAATAAGTGTGTCTTCATCATTCACATCTGGGCGGTTCCACTTTTAATTATAAACTATTTATAGGGAATTATTTCGAGCAAAATACTTGTTCCTTAATCTGAGATTTGACATATGTCACAGCAAGAAATTCAAGATTTATTTATCTATTTTTTTTCCTTCCTGGTATTTAAGTGGAATAATAGTAAGAGAACGTGAAACTGAGAATTCCATACTGGCTAATGATTTAAAGAGAAGGGGCTCGAAAACACAGTCTGGAACGTTGAACTTTGGGCAAGGACTTCATTGCTTTGAGAGAGAATGAGAATGACTTCTCTAGGAAATGCTGAACATTAGTATAAAAGAAACATATCCAGTAATGCTAAACAGACTCACTTGTATCAGTGGTGAAAAACCAACAACAAATTGAATATTCTGCATTGCAAGATGACAAGTGCTTTTTGTTTTGTTGTTTATAATTTCATGTTTGCATCAGATTTTTCCTTAAGCTGCCTGACAAATTCAATTGCACATAATACTCAGTGAAATGCTTTCTGAGTTTGTAGTGTCACTTTAAAAATACGTAGTCAAACTGGATGTTTTGTTGTTTCTTGGTTTGTTTGCTTTCTAAAACCCAACATATAAACCAGCAGGTTCAGCCACATCATCTGGGCTGAACATCAACAGGATGACCGTTGTTTTCCTCTGGCTCTCATAGATGACACTTGTGAAAACTGCAAAACTTATGAGCATTTTGGCAGAGTTTCCCCCAACAAGGTGGAAATGGGAATGAAAAACATCCTTAATGCCTTCTTAAGACTAATTGTGACACCAGTTGTGAGCACAAGATATTTGGGATGATAGGAAATATGTTCATTTGCAAAGGTGTCTTCAAAAATTGTTCATTGTTGCTGTGTTTTGTTGTGAACAGATAAATGATCATATTGTGGTGTTGTGTGTTTTCAGACGTGCAGGTTGAGCTGCTGCATTAGCAGACTTAGAAAATGAAGTAGAGTCTAAACTTGATAGTATGATAAATATCTCCACTGTTGCTACAGTTTTGAGGACAAGTTGAGGTTTCCCTTTTAATCTAAGGTGATTTATTGGGCCGTTTGTCCACACCAGACAGGAGGAACACTAAAACATTTGCTTGGAGATCTTACTAAATATTTGTTGTTGTAATGAGGGGAATGCCCAGTCTCTCTTCCTCTTCAGCGTAGTTTGATCTCCTAAGTCATACTCTCTTGAGAAGTGAGAGTCCAGGCATTTGTTGTTCTCCTGCCTCTATATAAACCCCTTCCAGTCTTCTGTCTAGGACTGCACTTGTGGAGTTGCATGTTCCCCAGAGATGAATTCCTCCTCTGTTCTCCTCCTGGCAGGACTTGTTGACTGTCCTCTCCTCTTACAAGCGCATCCATCTGCCTTTACAGCTTGCCGATTGCCTTCACAGATTATTTGTCATATCCAGTTATGAAAGGTCATCTGGAATTAAACAGATGATGTTTACAAAAGCATAGGAGAAATAAGGAGTTTAATTTGCTACGGAAATGAAGCTTGCTATTTATTTTGTTTTAAAACCTTAGTGGAATTGAGAAGGTTACCCACTTTACTTCTGATGCCAAGGTAAAGGGTAACATTAAATTTTGCAGTATCACACTACATCCAGGACAATATGTAAGTGATTTTGAGACAGAAGTTTATCAAACTGCAGAATCCTTATTAACAAGGGCATGCGAGTGCTCTGAAAAAGTGTCTGCAAAAGAGCTGTTAACGTGGATAAGTGTACTTCACTTTGACCACAAAATGAAACAAAGCCCATTCCATCTTATCTGTTTTTAAGGATCTCAATTTATAAGAATGAAAATCTTTGTGAGGTACTGTATACAAAATAACTAACAGTTCAGAAAGCACCAGCATGATAGTTGTTGCTTCTGGAGCATTCACCCACAGGGCTTTCGTTATTGCTTATAGACTCTGAAATTTTAGAAATGTGAAAATATGTAAACTGAGTCCTCGATGTTTAGGGTGATTGGTACTTAGGTGCACTGAAATTAAAGTAGATGGAACTGTAGAGCAGAGACAGGCTGGTATCCATCTCACATGGACGTGTGGGAGAATGGGAAACTAATGGAAATCATGGACACTTCAGGATTTTGTTTGTTCATGAAATCTGGAAAGGAGGAGTAGATCTAATTAGATCTACAATTAATACAACAACAAAAGAACCTGAGCCCACACCTTCCACGCTCCAGGCAAGAGCCTAACTGTTATTAATTAGATCTAATTAGCCCAACAGTTACATACTTGGCTGGAGTGGTGGAAGGTGTGGGTTCAGATTCTTTAGTTGTTGTACTTGGAGCAAGGACCTGAAGTGGGGTATCTGGTGTACGAGGGAGGTGTTTTAACCATCAAAGTCCTGGCATATTCAAGATGTTTCATAGGGCAGCTCTTTAAAATAATAGTGTCAATCTAAATGTAACAGACCTGAAATAAATATTTTATTGCCTGCAGGAGAATTTTAATATTGAAATCAAATCAAATCTTAAGTGCATTGTTTGCGTTTTCTATTTCATCCTGTAGAAATACTGCAGACCTTTCTTTCTATGTTATGTGCTGTACTGCGTTAAAAGAGGAGAAGACTGTGAGTTTTTCTTACTTATTTTTATGCTTGGGAATTCAAAAATGAAATGAGAGGTAAACAGCATTAAGTCTTTGCCTTTTCAGATTTCTTCATGTGGTAATTTTAAACAAAATTTACACAAGTTAAATAGCTTTCCAGCTTCTGAAACTCAGATGAGCTTAAATGACACTGTTCAGCTTGAGTAGATAAATTATTTAATGTAATAAGGAAATATGAATTCCTTACTTTCCCTTTAAAGTTTAAATTTATTGGTAGTTTTGGTGCATAAAGGACTGCTGTCTTGGAGAAGGGGGTCTGACCGCTTGACTATAAACTGCAGTTATTTCTGAGAATTGGTATGTTATCTGTACAACAGAGGAGAATATGCTTTATGTTGACCTGCAGTTCAAATATGAGTGATCAAACACAGCCCAGATCGTAGGATCTGAGTAGTGAAAGGTCATTTTCTAAAAAGAGAGTGGTATTACTGAGGGACTAATTGTCTTGTCTTGTGGGCAGAAGTAAGCACAGGTCTACCAGTGTTTCGTGCAGCTGCATCTGTAGAGGTCAGGTGTACTCAAAGATGATGCCTCTGGTAGGCTTCGACGTGAAAGTTAACAGAGCCTTTTTGCTAATTTGTATTTTCTATCAGTTACTTACCTTAATGCACACTTACTCACAAAGCAAGTCAACAAGGAATACGAGAAAAAGCCTGGGCTGCTGATACGGTGGGTGTGAGTCACGATGTAGAGACCCAGTGCGGATCAAGGATGCGGGGAACAGCTTTTGCCTCTTGAACGATGAGGATGGAAGGGTGAGCGATGGAGAGCAAGGGATGAAGTTTCCTTTTTTTGAGTAAAATGTGAGAATTAAATGTCTGGAAATGGTGGTGGCGTTCAAGGTCCTTCTAGACGGAAGTGTTTTGACCAGCTGTAGCTGGAAATCTTTAAAAACTTCTATGAATTAATGTCAGAAGTTATGTCCTTTCTTGTGTCTCAGAAAGGAGTAATTGGAAACATCCAAAAGGTTGAGAATTAAAGAAGGAACTAGGTGGACATCACTCCTACACCTCTGATGTGTGGGCGTGTTTGAATGGTTTTGCTTTTGTTAACCTTTTGCTAGGTGACCTCAAAATTTTGTGACATTTGTATTGTCCCCTTGACATATCATTCTCCTTTTCCCCAGTCCTCCTGTATCCTGTCTTCTCTGAAAAAAAAAAGAAATAAATATGAACTTTCTGACGCCTAACTTTTTCTGCATTAAGTTTGTGCTTTTAAAGGACAAGTCAAGCCTAAACCTCAGCTGCTTAAGCTCTTCCTACAGTGTGAAAATAGCTATTGTGCAATAAAACCTAGTTCCCATGCTCTTCCAGTTCACTTCTATTAAGCAGTGACATTTGCCACGACAACAATGTAGTGGATTTTGCTATCTTCTGTTTCTTCTATATAGAACAAAAAAGTTGCTCGGCTACTGCAAAAATAATTTTTATTCATGTACCTAGACTTTATCTGCTAATGAGTTTATAATATAATGGAAAAATATGTGCAGTAATTGAAATGAAGTAAATGAAGCTTCTCTAGGAATTCTCTCCCATTGCCTCTTTAGGTCCTTCTAGAAAAGCTACAGAATCATAGAATCATAGAATCGTCTAGGTTGGAAGAGACCCTTGGGATCATCGAGTCCAACCATCCACCCTACTCT
>JAOXJK010000004.1:2284991-2295812 GCA_025774025.1 Xenus cinereus
GCCCCCATAGGTGTTTATGGTACATGTAAGTATGTCCAGCCATTGATAGTTTCTCAGAAACAGATGGAAACAAAATGGCATCATGGAACTGGAATTTTATTAGTTATCATCGTTCCTGTTGTGCTTTGGAAAATGCATTTAATTTGAGATAACTAATGAGAAAGTGGTGGGGGAGCGTTTCCAGCGGCGGCTTTGTCGCCCGACTGCTGGCTGCAGCTGTGCCTCTGCAATTTGCTGGGCACGTTGGCCCTTAATATATCCATTAACGTGATCTCCTCTTGGACAGAGCAAGTTGCTGGCTGCCAGTCTGATTCTGTCCACTGCTGTCGCTTTCGGATGTTGCGGAGCATGAACCTGTGAGCCGTTATGTCAGTAATAACCACAGTCCTCTTCTTGAATGCTTTATTCCTGGTGAGCAGCCAGTTTTCTGTAGATTTGAAGGATAGAAACAACATGGAGGGATTAGCTAGGTTGCTTGCACTTGCAGGAGGTGTTTTTACCTGCTCTGTAGGACAAATGCAAGAATGTGTAGTCTGTACGTGTTTATTTTCAGCCATACGGTAGCAATCCTTGCCATGTTTTAAAAGCAGAGTCTGAGTAGCTATATATTACAGTATTGATGTCTTTCAGAGAAAGCTGCCAACTTGATCAAAGTAGAGCAAAGAGAAAACACAAGCTTGGAGCATTTGAATTTACTGACCTCATTACCTTGTCTCCAGCACTTAAAATTAAGCTGTGCAGACAACAAACTTCCGTCTTACTGAGACCGAGAACCGGTTTTGATGGCACACTGAATCTGTAGTGTCTGCTGCTTCTGGCCCTTGCTGCACAAATCATAACGGCGTCTTTACCTAAGCCTTAATTAAACCTCCACGTAAGCTGGGTTTTAGTGATATTTACACGTTGTGACCAGAAAAGCCTTACTTTTCTGCCAGTGTCACTGTTTCCCACGGATTTCTGAGCAAGGAGCAAACGGCTCAGCTCATGTCCTTTTGTGTGTCTATTTGCTATATGATTTTTTTCATTGTTACCAAGGCAACCCCTCCTACCCACTCCCCGACAGGCGAGGTCTCAATACAATGTAAGTTATTGTCTGGAGCAATTATTAGGCTATTATTAAAGCGCCATTGAAATATGTCAGTATCCCGTAGGAATTTTAAACAAGTGGGAGCAAAGACAATAGCGAGCATTAGGGGACTGTGAAAGCCTCGTGCTTCTGGTAGCTTGGGGAAGATGCCTGTAGCCCTCCTAAAAAGAGCTCATAAGGTATGGCCAGTCTTCCCAAATTGGCAAAAGTCAGGACTTGCCAATGTGGACTAAGACTGAAAGGGGGGAAATGGCTATATTGCTCTTTAGCTCTGTGCCACTCCTCATGTGGCTGCCGTGCACGCACAACGTCTTTGCCCAAGTGAAGTACAACCCATTGGGTCATACGGTAGCCCTGAGAATATCATTTTGATGGAAATGGTAGTAAAATATTCCCCTCCCCCAGGGATGGGAGAGGGTTTTTTGTTGGAAAGCCTTCTGCATTCACAATCCCTATTTGGGTCTTAAGTTTAGAAGCGAATTTATCCATCATCAGTGAAAGGTTGTGCAAGAACTGTGCAGCAAGCAGGTAAAATAAGAGATGGAAGTGAACCTTAAAATGATATTAATTTATAAGATTATAGCGTAGTTGTTCTTTTCCAAAAGAAAAGAATTCCCAACTGTGGGAATTCAGAGATCCAGGAGCAGGGCTTGCCTTACACTCTCCTCTTGCAGTACGTGTTTTCTGCAAGTGCCACCGGGTTGTATTCCTGCAGCCACTTATGGAGCTGTAACAGTCCAGCCTTTTCCATACCATCCCATATCCTGGGACTGAATTTTCTGTCACTTTTGTCTCGCTGATGCAATCCTTCTGTTGAGCAATAGCAAAACTGACAAGGTTTTATAGCACCGTATCGATTTCATCCAGGAATTTCCTTCCAAGAACCTGCCATGTTGTCACAGGTCAAAGATGTCACCAGACTGATTTGGCATTTCATTTCTGAAAGTTGCCAGGAGAGGACTGCAGCTCACTGAGAACATCTTTGTTTCAGGCTGCGCGAGTGTTAAGATCAATTGTAGGTGCAGATGGAGAATCCATTAATGATTCCGCGTATGGAGGCGGGGGGGGGAAGCAGGAGAGTTTGCAAGAACCTTATTTCTTGGTGTTGGAAAGTGAGACTGTTTCTGGTTCTTTAGAAACTAATTTCTCTGGCAAGATTACTTTAAACTCATGTAAAGATCCAGTTCCGTGATTTCCCCTTCCCACCTCTTGGGAAAGGTCTTTTCCTCCGTCCCATTCTTGCTGCAGAGGTGGAGAGGTTTGCCTCATTCCTCAGCACTGTAGCGTGTCATGATAAATATTTGGGGATGTATCTGTGTGTCTATTATTTGTTGTTCCTCTTAGACCAGGGCACAATATCATAAGGCTATAATGCTTCGCCTGATATCTAGCATATTTCTTGGTTCTTGTTTATGGTTTTTCTGCCACTTACTTCTCACGTAGCTTTTGTGTCCATGGATAGCAGCAGTGAGGGATTCCCAGCTAGTAGAGACCCGAGAGCACCTGAATTCATCTGCTGCCAGCAAAAGCCTGCGGTGGGGTTCAGTTTTATGGTTCCAGAGTCATTTCAGTGCTTGCCTCGGCTCCGCTTGCTGTTTCCCTGACCACTGGTGAAATAGGTGATGTGGATTTTCTGAGCTCTGTGGTTACCTGTAGGTTTGTGGATAGCAGCAAAGAAAACAGACACAAACACCTCCACCACCGCTGCTCAGAGCTTTTCTGTGTTCTGGTGGCGTTCGCAGGCAGCTCACCGCTGTGTCCTTAATGAACGCTGTGGTGATGTAGAAGTTGTTTCATTGAGAATTTGTTAAAGACTTGTTAAAGGAAGTCAGATTTCATAGCTGATGGCACGGGATTATCTATCCGCATATGTCTTTTGACAGCGTTACAATTTCAGGCTCTGAAAATGATGTAACTATTTTACCAGAATAAAATAATTACAGTTTTCAGAGAGAAATCTAGGGCAGTAGGCTATGGGTCATAGGAAACACTTGCTTTGGCAAACACTTTACCACTCAAAATAAAAAGTAATTATTTGAAATTATAAAATCTTTTTACAACGTTACAAGCCTTTTATTCAGTGCTGGCAGCCTTCCTAAAAGTGTAAAGCTCGCCTGAATACACCATCGCCTCTATGGAACATTGTTTAATTCTTGTCAAACTTACCCACTTCAAGCCTTATGTTATGAATATTTGAAATACATGCACATGGCCTGTTGCTGTTAAATCTTTCTTACTAGTGGTTATAGAGGTGGCATGTATTGATACTACATTTGCAAGGAAAGAGCTTATTTTCTGTCTTTCAGTGCGAATGGAGCTGCTCATGAGGAGAGACACGCACTCTGTGGCTGTCCCAAGAACAAGTCATGATTATTTCTTAAGTAGTATTAAACAACATGCTAATAAGGCGTGCTAGGTCATGTGTTAGTGAATCCTTATGTTCGCTTTTGCATTTTGAAATTAAAATGATAAAATTTTTTAAAGTTAGCTGCAAAGGTTCTCTCACACAAACTCTTCCTGTAAATTTCCTAGCTTTGCTCTTGTACAATAAACACAAAAGCAAATATATCTGTTAGTGCAGCAGCAGCCACTCGGATTGGTCTTTTCAAGCTTGTTTTTAAAAAGCGAGATTGATTTAATGATCAGTGACTTTTTGCATAGAGGCTGCTTGTGTGTAGTTGTATTTTGTGCCTTGTGGGTGTTCTCCTGTCCCTCAAAACAATCCCGTGTAATTGATACTGTCAGCTGAGCTGCGTGCTCGATGGCTGCAGCGCCAGGGCTGCTCAAACCCTGCCAACAGAGGACTCGGCTCATCTGGATTTAAAGAGAGGGACCCACCCAGCCCTTAGAAAGGGAAGGCTATTTTTTTCCCCCAATAAGTTATTACAGTTCCCTTTTACATGTATTTACATTTTATTGCGTACCTTTTGTCTTTGCTGTCTTTGATACCTTCTGTTCATGTGTTCCCTTGTAGTTAGGAGGTACAAACCCTATAGGTCTCGTGACTATCTTTGCTTTGTAGCTCTTGAGTATATTAGCACCAAATGGACCTTTCAGAAGGTAGGGTGATTGTAACAAATGCTCAGCTGAGTCCTGGCTATGAATTTGAAATGTTATTTAAGCCCCTTGTCTGTATGAAGACTTGGTTTTCATCCCAGAGGGTTTTTTTCAGACTTGCTTTTGCTGTGTGCAGTGCTAGGTGGATGCGACAGCCTGTAAGTGCTTGTCAGGTATGCTCCAAAGTTGGACTCTTTCCTCAGAATGGACGGTGTGTGCTATCTGAGTCTGTCCATTACAGAAAACGCACTGTCTTTGCCTCCGGTGCAGGCTATTTCCTTTGTGTCAGCAGTTCCTCTTGTCACAGTCTCAAAATTTGTGGTGAGTTCTTTCTGCATCT
Organism: Xenus cinereus; assembly: GCA_025774025.1. Lineage (NCBI taxonomy): Eukaryota > Metazoa > Chordata > Aves > Charadriiformes > Scolopacidae > Xenus > Xenus cinereus. Next base: position 2,289,476 of record JAOXJK010000004.1, read on the forward strand.
GAGAGGTTGATAGACACATCAAGAGATACTTGGGTAAGTTTGCATCCAAGACCCAGGACACCCTTTTGGTCTTAAATGCATTTCTCCTTGACTCGACTGAATTCGAGATAACTTCCACAATTGTTGTAATCAGCTGTGGAGAGCAAAGCTTTTGTTACAGCAGGTATCAGTATATTATTTGATGAAGAGTTGGTGGCATCCTTCTGGCTACCCCATCTTGTATTTCTGCTGAATCCTGACTGTTTTGTCATCTGCACGCTACCTGCCATGTGGCACGTCTCATATACTTGTTTGGCAAAAGAGAGGAAAATACATCCGTGTTCCACTTTAAAAATAGTGCAACCGTCTGTAAGACCAGTTGTGTTGGGTTGTGGGATTGCCGTGATCACACTGTCTCTTAAGGCAGATTGATAGCTCCAGAACTGCAGTTTCGGGGTGTGCCTGTGAATCAAGTGATAAAACAGCAAAGAAACCTGAAAATTAATTCATATGTTATATGTGAGTAATCTTTTGGATTACTTTTTTGGTTAAGTTACCGTTATTTTCAGGAGCACAGCAAGAAGCTTTATGAAGAGCTGAATTGACTCAGTGGGTCAAAAGAGGTGGCTGAGACCTGGCAGTCCTCAGGCAGGTTTAGCAGGAATAGAAGCCCTGTTTCTAATTCAGGGTGATGGAAACCAAACCAGAAGCAAATAGCTCTTGTCAGGGGTAGGAACAAATGCAGTGTCATGAGCTTCCCTTTGTGTTGCTGCAGAGTGTGGGCATACAAGTGGTATTACTATCATGTGTACATATACATTTTTCTGTGTATTCAAATATATATTCATGGTCTTTTAGTATTGGCAAACTGAGGTTTTTCAGATGGAGAAATTTCTTTGAGGTTATCTGTGTGTATATGTCCTTCAGGAAGCTCTGTGTGCCTGGATATGGACATTTTGCTTGGGTCTCTGGCTTAAATTTTTGCTTCATTCATTCCATCCTGTCCCTCCTAACCCATCCCTCTTTTCTTTCATGACTGTAATGAATTAATGATTTTATGTAAATCTGGTGTGTGATGGACTTGGGCGTGCCTTGGGACTTGTTTAAGCTATCACATAGGAAATGCATCATCTGCTTCATTTTTTCTGCAGTTGCAGTCAGTTTTTCCTTTATTCCTTCTCCCTACTTTCTATTTTTTCATTATATTTTTTTCTTTTGCTTAAAGCAGTTCTTTAAGCATGTTTAGACCATTCACCAGGGTTTAAAGCTTTAATTCTTTTTTCCAGCCTCTCTCCCTGCTCCACCCTCTTTATTTTCCACCTAAATAGGAAGGATAAAAAGCAACCATCCCTGCATTACATACCTGATTGCTATTCAGTTCCCAAGGGAGACGCCCTGAGAGCTAAATGCAGGGGCTGGAGGTCTGGGCTCTCTGGTTAGATTCACTGAATGTCACTAATTAGAGTAGAGTAGCCACTTACATATTTATTCATGTTTCAGAACAGTTGGTGAATCAATTGAGTGAATGAACTGGGGGCAGCTTCAATGCTTCTCGCGTGTGAATATGCTTAAAAGAAACCCCCAAACATATTGAAGTTGTTTCGTTGTGGCTTGCTGGTACAGACCGGCATGGCTGTAGCAAAATGTCATTTTCATGTGACTCTTTGGGTGATGCTTTTTCCAATCCTAGTCCTCTCCTACTGAAGAGGAGCTGATTCCATCCTCCAATATATATATATATAAAAGAAAATAATACTTCTCTTCTGGTGAGAAGAAAATAATGTTGCTTTAAGGCCATCCTCACTCTATTTGTAGTTAATGGATTAATTTGCCTAAAGCTTAAATTAATATCCTTGCAGGAAATAAAATCAGGACAACTTGTGCTGAAGCGTTGCTGACAGCGCAGAATAACCTTGCAATGCATGGTGGGTTTTTTTAAACGGAGCAGATTGATTTCCCCATAAACACCTTGAAGTGTTGCCTTTCACCAAAATTCTGTCTGAATTTAGCTCCTAATTGATAATAGCTCATTTACGTTTTCCGAGCAGGATGGTGACAGCCTCCTGGTCTCCCCTTGCTGAGAGATTTGCATTCCATCTGCTCTGGCTGTTGATTAGCAGCATGCCGGCTACATGAGCAGTGTTTCTGGACGCTACGGTCATCTGTTGCGTTAAAATTTTTCAGTGGGGACACGACCACAAAGCTTAAAAGCAGGGTTAGGGGAGCGAGAACAACGCTTTTGGGTTTTGCTGTTGTTAGAGGGAGGGTGCCTCGTGGGCGGCGTGGCTTGAAAGTGCATCGTTGGGTCCAAATTTCCTGGAGCACCACAAAAGCTTTCCAACACTTGGTGGACAAAGCTCTGAGTTCTTCCCTGCTTGCTGCTACTATTCCATTTGTATCACCCATACTTTAAATAAGGTGAAGTCTTTATTTAATAGGTTTTGCAGGGAACAAGACTTCAAGTGAACCATGGCTTCAAAGGGGTCAGTATCTTCTTTGCTGCTTGGCAAAAGTTGCTGGGGCAGGCAAGGGACTGGCAGATTTTTTCGCACCAAAGCATGTTTAATTTCATTTACCCTTAACGCAGAAAGAGCTGGTGTGTAAGGTGATGCGAGTATGTTTAAAGTTCAGAAAATGTAAAGGTAGGATGGAGAGAGAAATGGGTCCCTGATATCTGAAATGTAGAACTCTCTCCTCTCCCCAGTGTTTTTAAAAGTGAGTCCAGCTTTTAATCCATAACAGTGTCACACTAAAATGTTCTAATTTAATTGTTTTGTGTTGTGTGGGATACTACAGAGTAAAGCTGAGGTTGCTTATCCTAATCCTGAACTTTTGTGCTCTAATTTGGCTACATTAGGTGGTTTGTAACCTCTGTTGCAGAATGTTTTAGGGTGCGTCTGCCTTCTGTCACTGGTGAGTGTGCCAACTTGAAGATGAAGCAAGTTGATTTGGGAAGATATCCATAGAGGATTTATTCAGGTTTATTGAAAATATTGTTTTGCTGTCCACTTGCACAGCTGATACTGCAATTGACACTTATAATTCAGGCTTTTTGCCATTGTCATGAATTGAGGTAAAATAGAATTAATTGTGGTGGCTCTGTAATGCATTCTTTGATGTGTAAATAAGAGGTGACTTAGGAAGTTGGGCCATTGGGTTTTGGTTGTTTTTTACCCTCAGCATACTTAGAATTTGTGTTTGGATGCAAAATCTTTCTATTGGCAGTCACTTCTGCAGTTTGTGTATTCCCTTCCCACCGGGTTTTGTTCTGTAAGCAATAGGAATTAGTGAATGCTTCCTTTTGCCTTTTTATTTACCAAGTGCCAGCAGTGCTGTCCATTGAGCCTGGGGGAAACGTACAGGGGGAATCACATGCCTCTAAATCTTTCTTCTCATTTGGGGTGTAAAAATCCTTTTCAAAAGGATTCCAGTTCCAGTCTGGCAGGGATGCTCCAAGAGGAGATACCCAGCCCTTGAGGTTTCTGGCTAGGGACTTGTGCTGTGCAAAAAGAAAGAGATTAGCTTGGAAGACAGACAGACAAACAAGTGCAGTCCTGGTCTCCGTTGCATTTTAATCTTAAACTAAAATTACCCCTTGAACACAGGAGCTCTGTTGAAGAGTTGAAGTGGGCATAGACTTTCAAATCAATCCCTTTGAAAGACCATCTTCTCTCCCCTTGAAGGAAGGGCATTTGCACTATAGCTTATTCCTTCCATGTACTTAAACCATAGCAAACCTTCCGCTTGCAAAGTGGCGTCTGAGGAATGCTACTTTTACTTGAATTGGGTTTAAACAAGCCCTTTAAGCGCAGGATGGAGAAGCAGAGAAGGCAAGGGATGCTCCATAAATGTGGTTTTGAAAGAAAACAACTGCAGACTTGTGGAGACCTGCACTGGAAAACTTCTGCTTATCTTGAATTTACCACAGCGTCTCCAGGCGTGCTTCAATACGTATTTTTTAATGAGTAGCAAGGTGGGGCTCAGCTGGGTGGCTGCACTCCTGTGTGAGCGAGGGGGAATATAACCTTGGGTAGGCTTTGTAGCGCTGCGAGGATCTTACAACATCTGTCGCTATAATAATGTGAGAATTAAAACAGAAGAGTTACTGCCTCGAGTAGATAAGCAGCTACCTTAACGCACATTTACTGGTGCTGGAACTAGAGGGGTATCATTTACAAAGAGAAATGTGGGTTTAAATGGTGCAAAACGTTTAGGAAGACACTTATGTAAACACCGACGTGAATTAAAAAAGCTGGTATGTTTCCTCCTTCCTGGGAAGTCAAAAAGAGCTGAACATGGTTGGACTCGATCTCAAAGGTCCCTTTCCAACCATGAAGATTCTGTGATTCTACGGTCTGACTGTAAATGTCCCCTGGTAAAATCTTGCACAGAGCCACTCTCAAGCCCCCAGTCATTTCTCTGAGATACCTCAGAAACATGTTTTTCTTCATCTGATAATTGCTTGCTTATTATCTTCTTGCTAACTGTTTGCTCTTAATAGCTGGTAAAATAAAAAGGGAAAAATGAATTTTAGTAGTCTTCACTCCCTGGGGGGAGATTAAGCCATTGATAGCGTGTTTAAAGTAGACTCGTCTTTGTACCGTGTGTTCGTTGTCCTCCATATGGGGAGCCTGTAGTTGGTTCTGCATCATTTGTCTTGTCTTTCTGGTTGCTCTTAATATTAATTGAAGTCTTTCCCAAGACACGGTTTTGTTAATCTTCCTTTTGTCATTTCCCTCTCCCCCCCCATCCCCAACAAATATGCTCTCGTGTGTTGAAAAGAGGTTTAAAAGTAGCATTAGGGGGTTTTTTTTAATGTTGGCTGTCCATTTATTCACCTGGTTTTTTACCACCAGTATTGATATTTCTCTTTCTTTGCTCAACTTCTGAATTTTGTATGTGCTGTAATTGTTATAAGGATGCAAATAGTTTCCCGGAGTGATGGGTATAAGTCTCTTATCAGCTCCAATTATGCAAAATGTTTTCAATTAGCTATAAATCCCTTTTCTACCTTCCCCCAGACAAACACAACCAAGGAGGGCCCTCCTGGGACACACCGGTGTGCGGTGCAGGGACAGGCTTTCACTGTCTAAATTGTGTCCTGTCCCAGGAGCCTTAGGATCAGAAAGCACGCTCTGCTACTCCTTGTATTCTTAAAAAGTTATCGTGCTCGTAATTACACCATTTCCCTAAAGATTTTCAGTATCACTGCTGGCAACCTACGGGAGGAGGTAGCATCTCCATCTCCAGTTTCTCACAAGCAGCAATGGAAACAAATGACTGTCCTGGACTGCAAAGATATATATATTTCTTTTTTTTGAGCTTATTCCTGTACTGTCCAAAGTCACAGCAGGTGGTTAAGTGCTCCGTCCAATACCAGTAACTACCGAAGCGGGATGCTTTGTTAGATGGACTGATGGCTAAATGTGAAATGGCAATTTCCGTGGTGCCGCATGAGGCGGAGAACAGATGCTGTCACTGAGCAAAATGTTCCTGTAAGCTTTGAGGTGGTTCTGGCTCTGAGGTTACCACCTCCTTGTGCCGCAGCAGAGAAGAACAAGGAGGAAGCAGAGGAGTTTCCTGACAGAAATGCTTGTCGTATGGAGGCTTTATTGAAAAAGCTTGAAGCCCTCTGGATGTGGGTGATGTTTGCTTGGGTAACGCAGAGGAGAGGCATGTGCCTTCTGCCTGGTATGGAGAAGACTCCCCTGTTCAAAACAGTGCTGACTCCGGTTGGCCAACGTACGTGCTCAATTATCTGTAGCAGGAGGAGATAACTCTGGGTTTAAATAGCTTGGTTCTTCAAAAGAAATATTTTTGAGGCCCTCTTAATGCCTCTGTCGTTGAAGTTTACCTTTCTCCCTGTTCTGCCTTAAACTGATTTTGCTGTTTGTTTTAGCCCTTTTCTTTGCCCCTCGTTCATGCTCCTGCTGCTGTTTTCACAGCAGCCTGACAGGGTCCGACTGGGGAGGGTTGGAGAATAACTTTTTCCAGCACATGGTTGTTTGATGGCACAGTTGTAGCAGAGCATTGTGGTGTATATTTAAGCCCTTCCGTAGGCTGGCAGCCTTTCCAAAGGAGAGGGCTGTTGGACTGCTGGGCTTGCTCTTGGACCACACGTACAAGGAGCCTGAACAGGGCATTGTCTTAATGCTGGAAGATGGCATTTCCTAAAGCTCCTAGAGTCCGTATCCTGCTGGTGACCACCTGCGAATCCTGATGAACAGCAGAACTACTGAGGATACAGGAGTCTCAATTCGGGCGAGGGTGGGCTGGCTGGCGGTGCAGCACAGGTGACCTGCTTGTCAGGCTGCATTTGCAGTGATGGCTTTATCACTGTGAAAAGGTTGGTAGTACC
>JAOXJK010000004.1:2295912-2341188 GCA_025774025.1 Xenus cinereus
GGTGCAGCACAGGTGACCTGCTTGTCAGGCTGCATTTGCAGTGATGGCTTTATCACTGTGAAAAGGTTGGTAGTACCCGGGCCTCTTATTTCAGCATAAATTAGCACGTGTCTTGTAGGACTTGCTCATGTACAACCTGGTTTTTGCCAGCAATTTAAAAAGAATAATAAATATATATACACATACTGTAGAAACTGATATTTGGCGGAGGGAGGGAGAAAGAAACAAAGTGCGGGAGAAAGCACGGAAAGAACAAGACTTAAATTACATTTCAAGATGATTCCGCCCTGCATTTATCTTGTTCTTCAGGTGAGTGGGTGACAGGTTAAGTCTGTCGCAGCATGCATGTATGAACCTTGTTCAACCTTCTCAGTTCTTTTCTGGAGAGATTTTCTTCCTGGTTTGTACATCACTGTCATACTGAATGTCGCCTGAGCCATGGGGGCTGGGGACAAAGGAAAACATCTGCAAGGGAACGTATGGGAACTTGGACCTGTTACATAGGCAGTCATGTGCCGAACATCTTCGGTACAGATAAGACCTGTGAGCAGAGGCGTCTTGGGAAGGCTCATCGGACCCAGTAGAAGACACCCCTGTAAGGACACACGCGGAAGGGACAGCCATCGTACTTTGATCAAGGCATTGCTTGTTTCAAAGGTCCCAGTACAGCTTGCGTAGCAAAATATTGCTGCAGTTGCTTTTGTAACACCACGTTATGTTGAATTCTTATGTTGGTTTTCCAACTTATTTCTTCAAGTATTTTTTTTTACACTAAAATAACTATTTTTATTCCTGTTGAAAATAGTTAAAAGTATATTAAAATATCTCCAAAATGTTTTAACGTCAGTTGTGCTGGTGTATGTTGAACTAGACAGTTTGTATCCAAGGTGGAGAAGGCTTTTCCCCACAAATGCATCATTACAGAGTTTGAGAAGAAGGGAAGACTGGAGGCACACGTGCTGCTGGAGTGTTGGCAGGAGGTTAGGTGGTGATGAGAAAAAGACCAAAGCTTGAACACGTTCCATCTGTTTAACTAATAATCAAGACGTTTGCTGTGTTCGTATCAAGGCTATGGGCATGTGATTTTGTCTCGAGTGAGTTGTGTTGGCTTTACTAACGTCTCCTTGTCAGTTGAGCTGTGGGGTAACGCTTTTAGTCATCTCTCATCACAAGATAGACGTGAGTTGAAGAGGGGTGGTTTGATACTCCAGTTAAATCAATCTAATGGGTAGCTGCTGCCGGAGGGGTAATCTCCTCACTGCCTCCTGCCTACCTGCGATGAGCTACTTCAGAGGACTAAAACGCAAGGAACTAGTTTATTATTGATCAATTAGGTTTTTAATGCTTTTTAATTCTCATGCTGAGTAGTTCTCTAAATCCTGGGTTAAGTTCCTGAACTGGTTCACTTTGGGCTCAGATGAACATCAGTACCAGAGCAAAGGGAAGAGGCATCGGGTGTGTGTCTGAGCTACGACATAAAGGGCAGCCTAAACTGCAGCCGAAATTCCCCATCGCTCCATCTACATGTGATTTTTATGGGAAGGAAAAGCTTTATCTAATAATACAAGAGTTTAGAAGAGCACTTTACCACCATTCCTTTAATTGGCTGTAATTGCTGAGTTTTGTTTTAATTCCTATCTTGTGTTTTTGGTTATGTCGGATATTCTGATGGGTTTTGTGCAGTTTTAATGAGAAAATAACTGTTACTGCTTAGTAAAATTCTGGAAATAAGACTATTAAAACTAGAGGCTCAGTAAAATGAGCATAAACAGTCATTTTATTATGAAGCTTCCTAACAGCAACTCTTTTTGCTTGATTGAAATATTCACAAGATTGAATTTATGGCTTTCTTGATAAATATGAATGCACGTTAAAACAGATTGGAAAGGTTCCTCTTATTTCTCTTTCTGTGCCATGAAGGACCTCCTGACCTTCATTCAGGAGGTGGGGCAGGAAAAGAGTATTTGAGTTTTTAGGGTGAGGGTTCTCTACTGTATTCAGCACTGGACCATTTGAGTTTCCTTTAGTTGCCCCTTGTTGCTGTGTTTCCAGCCCCCACAGTAATTTCTCCATCACTGATTTAGGGGCTGGCCCAAAGACCCAACTGGGATGATCTTCCCTTTCCTTTCCTGTAGACTACATTTGTATTTGTTTAAATGTCACTTATCTAAAAGGTCAGGAGCTCTAGCAATTGTACTGATACCAGCAGAGGATTTGCTGAATTCATTGAGTTTCTCCAGGCTGAAGGGAAACGTGGGTAGGTGAATGTAAGGAAAAACTTCAGTTTGAACTCTGGGCACCTGATTTTAAATCAACAGTTCTGGTCTTGTTTTTCCATACTGCTGTGTGCTTTTGTGGCTTCTTTTGGTTTCCATTTGTCTGTTTGGGTTAAGGACCTTATGCTGGGTAATTTAGGGAAGTATTCTTATTTACATCCATGTGAGTTAGCAGAAGGAAGGTTTTTCAGATTGTTACGTAGCTGTATAAAACACAGCCGTATTTACTTTAAGATCCACTTCAGTGGATCTTAAAAGCATGAAGAGATACTGCTAACTTTTTTGTTTGGTGGCCCTGTCATTGAGGAGGGGGAAAGACTATCATATTGGATGCAGCATTGCTAAGATTAAAGACTAATGAACATCTCTCTTTGCAGAAGGCATGGATGGCAGTGCTTAGCTCTTGTCTCATGTGGCATCTATCAGAGGTCCATGGGCTAGTTCAGACCTCTTGTCCATAAGAGGCTAGAGTATCTCTGCATTACTTAACCTCAAAAGTGCAAACTGTGATACGTTTCTTTTTTTTGTGCAACCATAATTGCTGCTGTCTCGCCTTGTTTAAATGAAAGCCAGAACTCGAGGCAGCACATCAGCACCTTGAGGAACATGCAGGTGCATTGTGTAACCAGGGATTGTCCCGATGTGATCCTGGTAATTCCACAAAACTGCAGTATCTCCCCTTGCATCGCTGGTTACTTGTCGAAACTGAGCATACGTGACCATTATGTCTGGACAGGTTCTAGTATGCACCGACCGAGTAACTCTCCATTCTTTGTCTTGGAGTCTGAAATGTTGACCATCTTTTCTTGACCCTTAAGCGTGTGGCAGTATTTCTGGTCTAGCTTGTTGGTAAAGTTTTGCAAAAACATAGAGTGAATCTTTACTTTCTTTCTTGAAAAGAGTGAGAATTTGAAGGTTGTTCTTAACCAGGGAAGGCAGGTATTGAGAGTCCTGTCACTGTATGATGTCTCCTGTCACCCAAGTCTGTCATACTGTATTAACAATATTTTTATGGTAGGTTTTGAAATATTATTAGGCATTTCTGCTGCTTCTCGTAATTTATTATTTCTGTCAGAAGTTTCTGCTTAGCTGTCTTTCAAATGTGAGGTTTCACATAGCCATAGGTTCTGTTATTCTACTGGGAATATTGATTTTCCTAATGGTGAAGAAGTGAATCATCGTAAAAGTGTTGAAGCATCAGGGTCACCTCTAAGGACAGAATGGAGGTAGAATCCCAAAGCTGAGACGGTACTGGCAGTTTGCAAATTCAGACAACAATCTAATAATGGTCATTTATAACAGCAAAACTGGGGACACTGGACAGTGCCTCATCTCTGCTCCAAAGCTTTGCCGATCTAGTGGGGTGTTTTGCACCCCTCTTCCCTCCCACCACCCCAGCTACTTGGAAAGCGGTCATTTAGATCTTCTTCCAGGTGCATGTGGTTAAACTAGCCATGCTTTTTGCACATCTGCTGAAGGGTTAGGATCTTTTTTCCTCTGAAAGGAGAGAATTTGAAAAAGGTCAACTTTGAAGCATCATTGCAGAGATGGCTTTGGGAAGCTGTTGTCACAGTAATGCCTGTGTAGCCACGCTTGTACCGGTAGATTCCACTGACGGCACCACCACGCTCTCGCCTTAGTGACTTCCCTGTGATAGCTGACAAAGACTATTGCCGCCTTTTTTTGTTTGCAAAATGACTTCTTATGAGTGCCAGATAGTTGTTTAAAGACACGAACCTGTAGAACAGCTGTGCAGCTGCCCTGTAGCCTGCAAAACCTGGCACTCTCTGAGCTACCAAGCTCGTAGCCAGCCAGCTGGGCAACAGCTGTCTTCTCACATCTGGCTGCTGCATTGCCCGTTTTTTCTGCACCTGAAATTCATACCAAGACTCTGTCATTGCTTTAGAATCTATGTTTGTGAAGTCACAAATATAAATAATTTACAGTAGACACTTGGTTGGATATCTAGCTTGTAGGCATGTTGTGGAGATGGCTGCTTTTTTACAGCTAAATAAACCATCTGCAAGAATCTGGCTCGTTTCCTTGTAAGATTTCAGCGATGCAATCTAAAAGCAAGGAAGCATGATTTTTACCAACCTGAAAATCATAATTTTTAAAGGTGTTTTGAAATAGGTTCTATTCATTCTGTGTTAATTGTTAAAAACAACAAAATGGTGAACCAAAACCCGAGAGAACTTGTGTTGATGACCTGCAGCAGTTCTTCCTTCCTCCTGCTACCCACACATAACTGCTGCATGTGCAGGCAATACCAACCTCGTTTGCTACCTGATTGGTCATTTTTTATTGCTAGATTTAGGGAAATAATTTAATGACCAAATCTAATTTGGGATAAAACATTCATTAAGTGGAAAGCTGATCAGCTCATCCGTGATGGTTTTGAAAAGTAAGTCTTTTCTTAGGGGTTTGTTTTTGTTGGGTTGTTTTTTTTTTTATATTAACCAGTGCATGAAGCTTCTTTCTTTCTGATTTTACAGTATTTTAATTCGAGGTCCACTTTTTGGTTGATGGAGTAAGTTCCAATGGAGATGCACACCTTTACATGCGTGTACAATTTGAACTCAGAAGTTAAGGTGGAATAATATGAACGCCAGTGTTCCTTATTTGCAAGCAGAGTTGCCTTCCTTCCTCTTCCGATAGCAAGAATACGTCCTAATAAGACATTTCTGTATCTATACTTTAAGCACTTAAAAGTTTTCTCATAAAGAATTTTATTTGCCACAAGATTGGACATGAAAGTGCATGATGAGTAATTAAATTATTGGAAGCTTTCAGTGAGTGATCCCATTTGCAGCTGACCCAGGCACAGCTTTCTGTTGTGAGGAAGGGAGTTGCCTTGCGGAAGAACTTTTCCTTTGGAAAAACATCCCAATAAACATGAGGATGACGCATTAGAAGTGTAAAGGTAATCTTCAGCCTTGCGTTTATGAACTACACAGTTTGATTTTAAGCTGTAAAATTTTTCACTGTACTGTGTAAAAGGTTGGGAAGCTGAACGTTCCTGGTGCTGTGCAACTGTCAAGGGTGTAAGAAAATTGTGATGGTTGAGTAAACGGACAAAGCTAATGGGGGTTTTGGAGGCAGATACATGTTTTTATTATAGTTACACACTTTTTTAGAATTTTAAGAGTGGTAATACTCTCAGTAAAAGTGGCCTTTTTTATTTTCTTTTTTTTTTTTTCCCTAATGTGCCATTGAGCCTAGAAGTATAAGCAGTTACTGTCTTCACAGACCTGGGAATGAGAAAACTGTCTTTTAAATCTTGTTAATTTTTCAGAGCACAATTCTGCTGTTGTAGACCTATTTGGGCCACTTGTATGGGGCTTTTAGTTAGCAAGAGGCCTAGGACAGGTTGTAGAAAATGTTAAAAGTTTAGTGTATTCAAAATGGTGCAGATGTTAAACTTGTGATCACCTGTTCAGTATGATTTGATGTGTTTAATGCCAATGTCGAGTTTGACTTGTTTGTTGTTGTTTTTTTTCTTACTGACTAGATGGTCCTCCCAATAAACAAAATTGCCTCCTCTCTAGCTGAAATGTTGAAATTAACTTACTCAGATAAAACTGTTTTGTGGAAAACAGAAGATGATTCAGAGAACTACACCTGTGCTGATCTCATAACAAAGCTAATTAATCTTTTTAAATTAAATGCCCCTTAAAATTCAGCGTGATAAACACTGAAGGATTTTTTCTGTGTTTTTTTTGTTTTTTTTTTTAAATGATTACTTTTAGAGGGCACTGCTCTAACAAGAAAACTTGTACTCTGTGTTTTCTTGCATGGAAGTGAGTAAGCAGAGCTGCCTGGGATGCTCATCACTTGTTTATATGCTTCAGCTGCAGAAAATGAGAAATTAGATGAACAGTTGAAAGATGTACTGAGAAATGAGTGCTTGGGACAGCGCAGGAATGCAACTTGCATGTTAATTTTTCAACTTCAGGCTCTACTTTAGGTGTGCCAGTCTCTGAACTCTCTGCAAACTGGAAAGTGTGGCGAGAGGGGAGCGCATCCCAGATTGCTGCTGGTTTAGCACTTGGCTTTGCAAGAAAAAGTGAGATCCTTTCAGGCTTACTGTGTTTTTTATTCACCTCAGGCAATTGCCTAGGAAGATGAGGTTGGGAAGCTGCAGTATTGATCAGACTATCTTCTTGGCAACCTTGTTCATGGCAACTTCATAGAGCTTAGGGTAAATGGAGTATTAGGGCTATAGAAAAAGAACAAAAGGAAGGTTACCGATGGCCCTTCTTGGCAGCAGTAGCTGGATGCCTTTTAAAAACAGCCTCTGTTGTCATGGAGCTTCTGAATCCAAGGCCAGTTTCTGGCACCATCATTTTCTCATGGCAAAAACGTTGTCCTGTTCTGGCCTTGGGGAAAAATAAATAAATAAAGGCAATAGCCTTGGCAGCACTCATCTATTATTGCAGCTAAATGACTGGACTGCAGTGGGAATGGGACCAAAGGGAAACCTTTTCTTCACAGAGAATCCTGATTTTTTTTTTTAAAGCTGGCATCCACCATGCTCTGAAAAATATCTTTTGTAAGAGGGTGTTTGACATTTGAAGAAGGATTTTGAATAGTTTATATAGAACTTGCTTTCCTCTGAGTCAGCAATGTTTTGAGGTTGAAATAGGGACCTGAATTCCTAATCTCAAGGTTTTTGGAAGGTCTTCCAGTAGTGGTTTGTTTGTGTTTTGAAGCCCATTTTCCTCTTCTAAATTTCAGATATAATCAAGCAATTTAACACACTTATTTATCATTTCATGAAGTGGTCAGTAATGTGCAAAAGAAGATATTTATTAATTTATTTGACATTGATTATGTTAGTTTAACACTAGGTTGCTTTGCTGAGCTTTTTGTTGTCTTAAAAGATGATATTTTGATTGCATAGAAATATTCATGTTTAACTTCATGGTCAAAAAGTATACTCCACTTCCCGATAAGATTTTCTTTTTTTTTTATTCTTGGATAGTTCCAGTGACTGAAGTTTAAAAACTTTATTGGTTTTACTTTTGCTTTGTGAACTTATTGAAACCTAGAAGCAAGTGATGACAGAAGTGGTTCAGTGTTTCTGAAGCAGGAAAGCAGTAAGCTTCTATGCTAAAAGCATTTCTACATGACTTATTTTTAAAGGCAGGAAAGGGTGATTACCCCATGTCAGAAGGCATCTATAGGTAAGCTCTTCTGCTAGAGGTGTGAAAACACTTTGGGCTGAAGAACTTGCCCTTCAGGTCCTTCCTTAAGAGTCAGTTCTGTTTTGGTACTGCCTGATTACTGTTGTTTGGAAAGTCTCAGGCAGCTAGGGAATAAAATCACTGCATGTTAAGTATCACACATTAATTTTTGTTGCTTCACCCGCCTGTTTGTGTTTTGTCCTCCCGCGCTGGTGGTTGTTGGGTCAAGGATTAGGGTGCTCTCGGGCAAGTTGAGATTGGCCTTGGTGGTGGGGCCCCAGGGTAGGATGTTGCAATGGCTGTGACTCCGCTGTTAGAAATTACCAGCCCCAAACCGGAGTTATTTTCTGTCCTTCTGGTGCCTGCAAAGAGGGATCTGTGTGGAGGCACTAAGCCGAGCAGGAGGTATGTGTGGTTCTGCAAAGTCTGCCTCAGGCCAGTGACCGTGAGGAGGGGTGTAATGACACCTCGGGGCTGCTGCGGCTTCTCTTCAGCAGAGAAGGGTTGGAGCCCTGTCGTTTTGGGGTTTGTTTGCACAAGGGAGGGAGCCCTCATCCTTGGGAGTAGCCTCAGATCTGCAAGTATAATCGTCAGATAATAAAGACTCCGGGAGTCAAAACTTGCGAGTTTGGAGCAGCCTTTGGAGCCTTGGCAAATTCTTTTCTGCAAGCCCTTGGATGGCGGCGTTGTAAACACCACTCATCTGTGCAGGATTGGGGTTTTTTTTTTCCTCTGTTTTACTCTTTAAAGCATTGTCAAACTCAAAAAGAAGACAGCCCCTGCAGCCTTACTTTATGTTATTTGCTTTTTCTATACAGCCCCCATAAAACATTAATATAATGTCTATAGGTTTATGGTATTTAATACCAGTGCCACAATATAAGAATCAGGAAATTCTAAATGTTAAAAGTTTACATTTAACATATATTGATACTACTTTGAGGATGTTTATAGCTAGAAATTAATGCTAAAAGAAAAAAGTTGGGGTTTTTTATTGTTACAACAGTCCGGAGTGTTTATCTGCTAGTGAGTGAAACTTTTCTGTAGACAGTCGTCATCTCAATTTAATAGCATGCATTTCAAAATCTATTTCTTGACCTTATCAAGACCGTAATAAAATTTTAATTTTTCCTCTTTGTAGCAATACTAACCTTTTCTAGTCTGTAAGACTGCAAGAGGATTCAGAAACTGTAACTATGGGGGGTATGAAGAGGCATTATTTCAGCATTAGGAACATTTGGTACAGTGCTAAAATTTGTAGTTATAGTGTGATTTCTTTAATTTTTGCTCATTAAACTAATTTCTTAATTAAAAGAAAACTCATTCTGTCTTTGAAATTCTGTACTTCTGGACATGGTGCGCTATATTCCTTACAATAACAAAGTGATCAAATTGCTGCTTTAATTGCAAATTTTGACTTGAATTACAGAATTTACTTAGTTCTTTCGAGAGAGTTAAAGCACTCCCATAGCGGGGGGGGAAAGTGTGGATCTGGTGACGATTGCTGTAATTTAGGCCTCTTCCTTTAAACTTTGCTTATGACAGAGAGGTTTTATTTTCTGGGGAGGAAGAAGGTAGATGATGGGAACATTGGTCAAGGTGCAGTTGTGCTTATGTGGGTTTTTCTCTCTCTTCTTGGTGCGATTCCTTTTACAGCCAAATTATGTGTTGCCTCAGAGCCCTTTGGACTTGATTGTTCTTCTTTCTCTGCGTGACAAAGAAGGTGGATTTACTCTGAAGAAATATTTCCATGGCAGCCACTTATAAAATTGTTCCTATGTTCTTCTGTAACAACGGTTTTTTTTTTCTATTTTGTTTTATAGACACAGATGAGGACACAGTGAAAAGGTGTTTTGCCACGTTTGAAGAGAAGTTCTTCCAGACCTGTGAGAAAGAACTTGCCAAAATCAACATTTTCTATTCAGGTAAGGTGCTTATTTTGTGTGTATTTGTGGAAAATACAGCAACACAAAAAGAGTCTGAAGCTCTCAAACTTTCAGAATAACCACAGCAGTCATGGAGGTCTACCATCAGGTAATGATAGGGCACGTTTATATGGAAAACTGCTCTGGTTTAATCACAGATGTGGAGCTAAACCATGGTATTTGAATGGAGGGAGAATGAAGGGCAGGTGATTTCATTGCTTGGCAATAGCATCCTGTTGAACTTTATAAAGATGCTCTTAAATTTAAGTGGCAGCTTACGTATAGGGCACAGTTTCTCAGCTTATCCACAGCGGGAGTCTACTGTGCATGTTTTAGGCGTGCCAAGCTCCCTCGCTGGTGTTTCCTAAGCCTTTGCAGGAATAGCTATCGTGGACTTCCCTGTGTATGGGAACTTGACCATCTTGATGTGTCCAACAAATTTTTAAACACTTAACTCTTACTTAAACTCTTGCAACAACTTTCTGGAGTAGATCAGCCGGTAGCAATTTGTCATTGGCTGCGTGTAAAACCCTCCTTAGTAAATGGAGTAAAAATGTAATGGTGGTAAGAGTAGGGATGCCTAGGGGTTATATTTCAAAGTGCTATTGTTCGTTGTTTTCCCTGGGAAAGTTTGCTTTCCCACCCTGTGTTTTGAAAATAAACTTTAGAATGGGATAATTGGAAATTCACCCTGTAATGTTGCTGTAAAAGGCTTAGTAATGATGTGCTCCAGTACCACCCACCATTACACTTCAGCTGGTTTTCAGGCTCTTTTGGTAAGGTTTAAAATGGATTTTCAACTGGAAAAGCGTTTAAATATGGATACAATGATGCATTGACTTCTGCTATACTTTCTCTTAACATGTTGATATATGAACTTGGTGCTATAGGCAGGCTTTTGCAGCACAATACGGTAGCCTTTTCTATTTCTGATTTTAATCCGGTGACAAAGGCAAAGTTGAATTGTGCAAAATATTTTCATAACTGTCAGGCAAAGACTTTATTGCTAGCAGAATCTGGGTTGTGAACATGAGAACACCTAAAAGCGTAATAGATGGAATAACTGTGCTCTTCAGCTTCCATCTCGGGAAGTGACCCTCTCGGGCTGGCTGTGCCAGCTCTTCTGGCTCCCTGGAGCAGTGGTGGTTTTTGCCATAGCCAGAGTGGGTGTCAGGACAAGGGCAAGGGGCAGACTGTAGGTAGAAGCAATATGTTTTATTAGGCTAGCTGGGTTTTACACTTTATAGGCATTTTTCTACATGCAGTTCATACGTACCTAACTCAGAACTCGGTTGTTCTCAGTTTTGTTTCCCTGGGAGATCTTCTGTTTCTATCCCAGATCTGAGGTAAGGCTTTTGTGCTCATGAATTTGTCTTACTTTTCTACTTACATCAGCTGATCTAATAAGAGGTCCCGGGTACTACAAGCTAGACTCTGTGGAGGAAGTTCTGTCAATTCAGATGTACAATACAGATTGTAATTTTCCCTAATGAGGACCTGCTAGCACACGTGCACCCACATATACGCACCCATTCCAGCATTGTTTAAAATGGCATTAATAATATAGGACAGAGTTTGGTTTTTTTTCAACTTGCTGTCATTTCAAAAAGTTACAGGAGAGAATACATGTAATTTGAAAATCTCTTGTGATAAGATTAAAATAAATCTTTTATTTGCAGAAGAGCGACGTGACTTTAATAGTACAGAAACCCTTTATTAGAGTTATTAACATTAAGCTACATCAAGAAACGTTCTATCGGTGGTTCCTCTTCATCATGCCAGCAATATGTCACGTTGGACCCTATTGTAACTCCAGGCATGTGTTGGCTTGGATTATGACCTGGTACATCCTATTTATTATAGGCTTATTATATGGCTTATTACACACTTGTCTTTACGACAATAAATATTCTCCATTTTCAAGAAAGCTAAGCTTTCTGTTGATCTCCACTTCATTTCCTCCTTGTCTTTCAGGTGAGCATTGCCAGGGATTGCCACAACGTGGACAACCCTGTCCTCTGGGGCTGGGCTGCTCCCGGACCCCAATTCCTCCCCGGCTCCCCAGAGCGCTGGGGGTTGGAGCACCTGCTGCAAAATGCCTTTGCCTTGCTCAGCTTGTCGGCTCTCATCAAACATAGCCTTAATTCCCCAGACATTTGTCCCAGCTCGATAGGAAGGAAAACTGCCATTAACTAAAGCTGATTTGATAAACAGTTTGTGGTTATTTGGACTACGCTCAAGAAAATCTGTACTCAATTGAAAGCGGAAAGAATGGCAGTAAAATTTTCAGATAGTTCCAGTAGACAAATGCCTGTTCAAGTGCTAAAGTTCTATTTGTGGCCAGTTTTGGTTTGTGTTTGGGATCTTCTAGAGGCGAGGTTTGGTGTATTTATAAATCAGCATCATCAGGTCCTGCTCAAGCTACAGTTTAGCTAGTACCATTTTTGTGGTTCATTTAGCAGCTGGTTTTATTCTTTGTAGGAAGCTGTGGCTTTAACTTGGTAAGCAAAATATTGAACGTGATGTGTACAAGTAGGAAAAGGACGGAGTGCTAAAAGAGCCTGCCTAGAATGCCCTGAGCTGGGTCGCTGGGAGCAGGTATGAGCTGTTTGATTACCTCCTGCCTGGTGAAACAGAGTTTGATCACAACCACGACCACGTAAACTCGGGGGGAAATTTTCCTAGCTCCTAGTGTGGTAGCTTTTCAATGATCCGTGTGTGTGAACTTTTCTTTAAACTTGGAAAACAGAGTCCAAAACAAATTAGAATTGCATAGTTGAGGTGATATCTTTAGATGGTGGTTTATATTCAATCTAGAAGGTATTTTTGGGCAAAGCTGCTTCTTTATTGCAAGCATTTTTGTTGAAGCCTGCCTCTGTTGGTTTTAGATTTCTCCTTAGTCTTTGCCATAAGTTTACACTTGAGTACTCAGTGGGCATCAGGTCATGCAAAATGCCACAACAGAAGAGTGGTTCCAGTTTTGAAGTGTATGCTGCTTTTTTCTAACTCTTTTGAGCGGCATATTTTTTTTAGAAGTGACTTCTCGTAGCGCTAAATTAGTGATAGCGGTGAATGTCTTTTCAAATATTTCGGAATATGTTGCAAATTGAGAAATTAATTTCCGTTCTGCTTTGCCATTTCCCTAGGCAATTCCCTAGGAGGTTTTAAGAATAGCAGGATACATTTTGTCTTATTTTGCTTCTGCAGTGAATCTTGCTGATAAAATACTACCTTAACAAGATGAAATGATTTGTCGACTGGGTAACCGGAGTCAGTGCAACAGAGTGGGCAGGAGGGAGAAGAAGGTGGCAGGGCTACCATTTCCGAAGAGTGGTGGGTCATTACTGGACTGGTTTGGTGGTCTCTAAAGCCTTATCCTCAGAGGACTGTGGTCCTCCCCTGTGGATGGCGAAGGCTGCATGGGGGATTAACACATGACTCTCTTCAGCAGTGCATAATTAAGAAGAATCTTTGTATTTGGGGATGATGCTTTTTTATGGATGGTGGTTTGCAAACAGATATGAAAAACTGCAAAACTATTTGGAATAGTTTCATAACTATTTCAAAACGTAATCTTTTCTTTAAATAGTTTCATTAGGCTGATAGATTTTAAGATTTTTCTGGACATAGGGACAATGGAACGGTGCTTTCAATTGAAAGATGTGAATTTAAACTCTTCCATATCTAATAATTTGATCCAAAAGAGTTCTCAGTGTATCACCAGATGCTTTAATGTAACGTTTTGAATACAGAGTGCCAACTTGTGAGGTTTATTTATATGAAGGCTTTTGATTCTAACAGCTACTCTTAACAGATATCTGTTACTTCTTCCAGAGAGAGTTCCCAGAGTGGGGAGAGATTATTGTTTGTGCCGCCTGACCTTGTGTGGTTGTAGGCTGTGGGCAGGCACATCTCACTGCGGGCTGCACCGCCTCCGTTCAGTGGGGTCCTTGCAGCTGAGGGAGTTGTCAGAGAGGAGTTGCCCTCTCCTGTCTTTTTAAAACCTCTTGCTTTAATAAAGTTTATAATCAAGAAAGTTATAGAGAGTTTCAGGCTCTTCCGTACTTGAGGTTTATATATTGATCCCCATTTTTCTGTTCGTATTCTCCTTCTGAAAAGTGCCTTATGCAGAGCACTGTAAAATTATTTACAGAGGAGTTTTGCTCTTAAAATTAACCAGAATTTATTAAGTCTGAGGAAAAGGTCAGAATTGCCCCCATAAGAATAAGTCTTACTTCTGGGGGGGAGCAACTGAGAATTGCCATTCAGTTGTTATATAAGATACTAATGCAAAGAATTAAATTGATAGCCAGGAGACTGTTGGGCAGAGCTTTGGGTTGCGGTTTCTGGTGCGGTGGTGTGCGTCCTGCTGGGTGGTTCCTGGTGGCTCCAGCTCCCAGCCATCTGCCCCAACACCATCAACCTGCTCGGCGTTTTCCTGGCCAACTCCAGTGCCCAGGGTCTGCCATGGAGCTTATCCACAGAGATGCCAAAGTTGTGACTGAAGCTGTAGTGGGGGGGAAAAAGCCTGGAAGGAACTAGTTGTACAGGACAAAGAGAAAGATAATGGTGTCAATTATGCTGTTTTTAGCATAAGAAATTAGTTATTCAGCCTAAAAGATGCCTAAAAGATTATTTTCTGAAACTACATAAAGCAGCATGTTTAAAGGTTCCTTTTTCATACTTGAGATGTGAGGAAGAGACTGACTTGTTCTGAAAACGCATCAAAATGGTATTTAAATTCAGTTGACTGTGCCTTTAATCAGTACATAATGAGGCAATGCTTCTAACCTGCGTGAGCCTAAACTGAGGAAAAGCGGCATAAAATTATTACATTGGATCACGTACAGCAGCTAGTAGTGTTGTAACTCCTGATCAAAGCAGAAGCTGTGTTTGTCTGTCACCGGGAGCTTGGCAGAAGGGTGGCGTTGCTCTCTGAGCTCCAAAATTCAGCGTCGCATTTGAAGTGAGGTTTTTTTGTTTTTTGATTATTTTTTTTTGCCTTTGATTTCCTTGGTGTCATATAAAAAGATAGTAAACACAGAGTCAGTAGTGGGTGCAGAGATATGAAAAGCGCTTTGCTTACTGTCAAGTTTCATAATATTGTCTAACAGGGGTTTTTTTTCCCTAATGCTTCTTGTGCGTTTGCTTTATTTGAGAGAAGCGAGTGGCTTTCCTTTGCCCGCAGAGCAGACGTGTGGTCACTGCTTTGGTATTTGGGTGAGACCCTATCTCTGCCCGGCTGCCTCCGGCCGTGGCTCTGCCAGTCCCTCTGCTGGTTTATAGCCCGTAGGTACGTGTGGGCAGCTTCTTCCATCCCTAACGGGTATTGGCACACTCCTGGAATGAGCATCCTCTAGAAAATCAGGTCCGGGGTGGGACTCGAGAGGTCTGAGTTCATTTCCAATGCTGCTTTAGTCTGTGCTGAAGGGACAGCCCCTTGATTTTGAATATATTAATTAACACCTGTCTGACGTGATGGCTTTTTTTTTTTTTTTGGCGAGAGTGTATGTTATACATAAGAGTGCATTAAAACCTTTGACGAGAAGGAGCTTCATAGAAAAGAAATATGCAGAGGTGTTGAATTTAACATTCAGTTGGGGATGGCCATGCCATCGGTGACTCAATGCAGTGCTTTTTACCTGCACGCACACTACTTGAGAGGAAAAGGTATGGTTTTGGGGGCTCGGTAGGCAAGTTGCTTACCCACTCATCTGACTTTTTTTCCTTTCCTTGCTCACAGAAAAGCTTGCAGAAGCTCAGCGCAGGTTTACTACCCTTCGGACCGAGTTACAGTCAACTTTGGATGCACAGAAAGAAGCCAGCGGGGCTTCCACGCTGCAGCGGCGCAGAAAGCCGGTCTTCCACCTGTCTCACGAAGAGCGTGTCCAGCATAGGAATATCAAAGATCTGAAATTGGCCTTCAGCGAGCTCTACCTCAGCCTCATCTTACTGCAGAACTACCAGGTACCCGCACAAAAAGGGGCGGTTTTACAAAGCCCTGTGTGTAAACGTCTCTGTGCTTCTGCTCTGTATATCCTTGAGTTGCGTCATTCAAGCCCGTTTTTTAGTTCTCTTTTTTTTATTTTTTTTTTATTTTGTGGTCTCTAAATATTTTTAAAGAAAAGGCAGATGCCTAGCGGCGTACGCCTTGGTGCTTTTTGTTGAGCATTGAGAAATGCTAAGCTGTCCTGCAGAAGGACCTTCTGCCTTCTTTTTCTGGGCTGGCTGACCCTAGCACGCTTGGCCCAGCCATGGCCAGAACATGAAGTCACATGGGGACCTTCTTCTTCTGTAGCGTGTTGTCCTGCGCAGGGCTGGAGCTGGCAAGTTGGGGAAGAAGCTCTTTTATCTAATATTTTTAATGAAACCTGAAATGCTAACGTACTCTTTCCTCTTGACGTTACCATGGTAGTGGCTGTGACCTTGGTGTCTCAGAATTTCTTGTTAAAACATCAATTTAAAAAAAATTGTTTTTAGTTCTGTAGGATACAGGCTCGTTTGCCTTGAAGTATGAAACAACCAAATCTTTATTGTACTTGGATTTCTGGCGTGAAAGGCCATGGTAAATATTGCAGATGGCTGATTATGTTCCAAAAATCTTCAAACAAAAATACAAAACTGTTAAGATCTTTTTTGTGGGGCTAGCTCTTTTAGTGTTAAATACTCTGAACTGCTTTTAAACATCTTACTGTGAGGGTTTTTAGCTTGTTAAATAAGAATGATTGAACTTAAATACAGTACATCTATATTTAGACCTTTTCCAGCATTGTACTGGAGATTTTTACTAAACAAATTTCACCATAAGAATTACTTGAATACCACTCTGCAGTATGGAAAAAACGAAATTCTTCCAGAATTCTGAGTGTTTGTTCCTCTGCTAAAGAGATGTATGTCTTTAAGCAGATGTCTGGAAACTATTTATCAATTTCTCAATAAAGCCCTTTACCTGTTGGAGTTTCTAGTTTAAAATCCTGGGAAAGGTAGAATTTCTGTAGCTTTTCATGAATGGAGTGAAGCAGTATCACCTGCCATAATTTCTTCACTTTTTTACAAAAAAACCCCAAAACCACAAACAAACAAAAAAAGCAAGCTCTTACTCTCTGATACAAAAAAATGACTTCTGAGCCTTCATGAAGAATTTAAATAGGGGATGACATAGGTCATTCCCTTGGCAAAATCTTTTCCTACTGTTCATCAGTAAAGAAAGACATCTTGCACGCTTAGATTTTTGCTACCATGAGTCCAGGTCCGTTGTATGTATACTAAATATTGATGTAAAGTCCATCTGGATTTGATAGCTTTCACAGTTTTCAAAAGGAGCAGATCTCTCTATAACATATCCTTAAAGAGAGAATGAGACAAACTTGTTCAAAATGGTCTTGAAGTTGAGGACAAGGAGTACAAGTACTAAAACAGACATAAAACCAAGTCCTAGAATAGTATTCTTAATCACATTTGAACTTAGAATAAAAGAACTAGGAATATTTAAACTCTTGCAATTTTGGAGAGGAAAAACAATAACCTGGTGGGAAGATGATGTAGCTGAGGACCTCATGTAGGAGGTAAAGTGAAGTCAACAGCGGCATTATAAATATCAAACTGTGACTTTGATGAAACGCTGAAGTCTTGGGTTGGGTAACTAAGCAAGGAAAATCCACGTGAAACAAATTCCTCAGTCTGTTAGGAATGAAGCAAGAGGAAAAGTTGCCTGTGTTCATTCCTAAGGTACATAAACCAAACATCAAGTGAAACTGTAACTTGTCTCCACGGCAGCTGTTGCTTAATTTGCCAATGATTAAACTTTTGATAAAATAGATTCATTGTAAACAGTAATATATCATTCTAGAGTGCCTACATATATAAATAAATAATTTAATTGAAATACTGCGTTTTAGAACAAAAAAATCTTGAGAAATTAAGTATATAGTATTTACTTACATATATACTGTATGCAATGTAGTACATTCGTGGGACAAATAATGGAGGCTGAATCAATCCTACTAAACTGCTGTGCATTTGCCTTGCTGGTGCATTCCCTAATACACTTGTATATGAACAAAGATTTTTGACTCCACTGTTTGATTCTAATTGATCCCTCATTACATTATTGCATAAGTTGCACTGTTTGGTTTTTTCTGCCTTTAATCACAAAACATACCATTAGCTGATTCACTTCAGTGGATTCGATTAGTATCCAGCAGGAACAGAAGTCAGGCGTGGAGAAAGCCCCTTGCCAAATAAAAGCATTGTGAGCAGCAAGAATAGCAAAACACCTGACTGGGTAAATGATGTTTGACTGTTCTGTTTCAGAGTTCCCTCACTGTGGGCTCCTTGTGGGAAGTACCACCTGTAACCAACAGTGTTTTTATCATGCACTTCAGGGTTGCAGAATTTTTGCAGCCAGCGGATGAAACACCGCTGGAGAGGCTCTAGGGTGTCTCTAGAGTTAGGCTGTGATCGTACACATGACAGATAATGTGATGGTACTTCGGGGCTACAGAAAAATCTCTGACCAAAATCATCATTTTCTTGCATTTTTTAAATTTCAAATTTCTGGTAGTTCAGATCTGCTCTCACTGGGGTGGGGTGCTGGCTTTCCCAATAGAAAGTAATTAAAATCTCTTGTCTGCAATAACGCAGATTGTTAATGCATTGGCTTCCTGCTCCTGTCTCCCTAGCCTCATTTCCTCACCTATATGGTAGGGGTCTGGTATTAAATCACTCTAAGCATAATTAGATTGAAAATAATTTCAGTGAGTAGTTGGCGCCTCTCCCCAGGACACTGGATTTTGACGTTTTCTCTGTTTTTCTTTCCAAGTGACTTCCTGAGCTTTTTTAGACGTGAATCTTGCTGTGGTCTCTGTGTGTTCCTGCTGTTGCTTGAATGAAATGTTGAGTCTTTCCGGTAGTGGTTTCTGTGTAATGAAATGCAGGATTTCCAATGCATCTTGTCACAGCAATTGTCTGCAGTGTGATGAGCTTTGCCTGTCTTAGTTACTGTGCATTAGAAGAGTGTTGGGTCAGGGCTCATATGTAACTTAGAAATCAACCGTTAATTCTTATTTTAACGCAGCATCATGTGCTTATCTTGACAGACTAGAGAGTTACTTCTCCCACGCCTGCAAGCCTAAACTAGTTTTGCAGTCATCCTGAAATGTCCTCTGTGGAAAAGGATGCTGTTGTGGAGATGCGCTTGTCTAGATTTCATCTGCAGCATTTAAAACTTTGTCACAATTTTTCCGCTGTACAAAGATTTCCCTTCTCTAATGCACTTACCTGGAGAAATTGATTTGAAACCAATGTAAAGTTCAAAGAAACTAGTCAAAGTCAGTAGCTTAACCTTTTCAGAAGGGAAAACCCTTTGAAGGACTGGTAATGACTGCGGGACTTGGGACAAAACGTAGTCTTTCTGCATTTTTATGTTTTTGTTAAGAGCTCATTACAATTACTGCTAATCCAGAGACCGGTTGCTGGGTTGCGGTACATGGGACATACTGGGTAAGGTGTACCCAGACAGAGGCAGCGTGTCTTGAAATAACCTTAAGCATACAAGCTTTGAGTATGTCCACAGGTTATTTATCTTCAGTGTGGTTTCATCAGGAATGTTGTCGCTTCCTGCATTAAGGAGGAAAGTGGCAGTAATTTGGCTTTTCAGGGAATACAAGATTTAGGTAGTTCCCTGCAAATAAGTTACCTCTTTTGATGCCCTTGAATCCCACTTTTTTTTTTTCTGTTATTTGTAAGGGATATGTATTATTTCTAATGAAGTAGTAAGTCAAAAAATTCTGGACAATATATGTAATAATTTTGATTCTTCTTATTAACTATTCCTTTTTTACTAGCACTGGAAGTATAACCATTTAACTTTTTTGGGAGCTGACAGTAACTGTTTTCCCTCCTCTGCAGAACCTGAATTTCACCGGCTTCCGCAAAATCCTAAAGAAACATGACAAGAACCTGGAGACGGCGCGGGGGGCAGAATGGCGGGTGGCCGAGGTGGAGGTGGCACCCTTCTACACCTGCAAGAAGATCAACCAGCTTATCTCCGAAACAGAGGTAACGATGCTAGTCTGGGCACGGCTCTTCTTCAAACTAGAAAACAATATTGTTTACTACTGATTCCTATAAGGTTTTGCCCTCTTTATGGCTTGTATTCACCATCAAGACAACTATTAATTGATTTTTGAAATGCTACTGATTTCTGGCACTGTTTACATAAGCTTGGGTATGTTCTTTTCAGCTGGTAACTTTTCAGTCTGAAAAGCTCATGCGGGATTAGCTTGTGTTGTGTAGTAACTTGATGCACCGTGGTGAGCTTTTCATCTCTTTGTTACCGTGTATTAGAAGAGTATTGGGCCAGGGCTCAAATATAACTTGGAAATCAACTGCTTTGGTTTTGTTTTGTTTTAATGCAGTACCGTGTGCTTATCATTAGAATGAACTTCTGTGATGTATATCTTTATCTCCTTAGGAAGTGGTGACCAACGAGTTAGAAGATGGAGACAGACAGAAGGCTATGAAACGTTTGCGTGTTCCACCTTTAGGAGCAGCTCAGGTGAGGGATGGAGTTATGTAGCGAAGCTGCTTCTCCAGCTTGTCAAGGTGCCAAATTAGATTCAACATTTGAACATAGTGAAAATAATTGATGTTAACACGCTCCGCAAATTGTGAGGGGGGGGGCATGGTCACATAATCTGCTTTAGTTCCGGAAGATTTGGAAATAGCTTACTTACTATTCCTAATGCTTGTAGACGAGGTAATGAAGGGATGAGATAAATAGTAAAAGGAAATTTGTGCTAATAATAACATATGCTTAGTGTTTATGTGGTCTGGCGTATTTTTCAAAGGGCATTGAGACGCCCAAGCTCTGTTTCCACACAACAACAACATAAGCAAGAAAATTATGCAGCATTTTCAGTTTAAAAAAAAAAACCAAACCTCATTTCAAGAGGAAGAGTGTGTCAGAGATCGGAACACTGTATCCCTGATTTTAAGTTTACTCTGCAAATTAATCTGACTTTACCGATAACCTGTTTACCCCACCTTAATTCCACCGTTGCTTTGTTCACAGCCTGTACCAGCCTGGACTACGTTCAGGGTTGGATTGTTCTGCGGGTTGTTCATTGCACTGAACGTCACTGTCATACTTTCAGGTGGGTATCCTCGGCTGGACACGTCTGGCTCTCACACCCTGGTATGGATATGTTCTCGTCACTTAGTGAGGGCCTGGATCTGAACTGGGTTGGTCAGGATATTCTGGGTTAAATCAGTCTGAGTCAGATCACACTGTTGTGAATTATTAGTTCTCCTCAGTTAACAGGTTGTGAGATGTTAGATACACAGATTTTGGCCTTTGAACATATTATGGTTTTTTTTCTCCTGGTTTCTTCCTTACTCTTGGAAGGATGTTCTGGAGGTACAGCACCCACGTGTAAACCCAAATTTCTGTTATTGTTCTGTGAACTGACAGCCCTTTCCCACCTTGAGAGAGGTTCTCGTAGAACGTAAATTTTGGATGGTGCTGCCTGCCTACAGAGAATGAGACCAGACACAGAGCCATGTAAGCACCGTGCCACTTGGGACGTTTCATGTAGAAATTTCTAGGATTTCAATGCCTGCTGCCTATAATGGAATGAATTGGGTTTTTTTCTTGCTGGCAGATTTTGGCAGGATAGTTTAAAAGCTACCATAAATTACTGCATATCTCAGGCCTTGGTTTTATTCTGCTTTGTGCCTTCTGAGTTTGGACTCTGATTAGAGTAAAAGCCATGTTAGTACCATAGATCCTGATACAGCCCTTAATGACAAGCGGCTTTACTAATTGTGTCTGTGATTTCAGTAGTGTTGTAACTTGCTTAAGCGGTACAAAGGAAAAGGCTTAACAAATCAACCTATGAGCTCTTGCATTAGGGAAAGCCCATGTCTCTGTTTTTGACTTAAAAGAATTTTTAATCAGATGTTTCTGTAATTGGATCCAGTCATCTCTTGGGATAAAATTCCTCTGTTTGAGAAGCTGTTTGCAGTTCTTCCCTTTTGGTCTTGCTGTGGTTGAGGCAGAAAGTTGACCCGTCTCTGTGAAGGGTCTGTTTAATGTGTATAAGCTGTTCTTTATTCATTGCATCTTTTTTTTTTTTCTGTAACTTACATGCTTGATCTCTATGTGAGATGCAAATACGATTCAAGCCAATTGTGTTTGCTTTATCTCTCAGTATTAAGAATGAAGAAGTGAAACAGTTGTGAGAATGAATTCATAAAAATGATTATATCTCTAAAACCCATGTTACTAAACTAGTGTGAATAATAGGTGTATTTGTATCAGCAGACATGATCTGATACCTGTACATTACTGCAGATGTTGGACAAAAACTGTATTCAAACTGCAAAGTGTTTGTTTTTAATTGGATATTAGTTTGCTAACCTCTATGCTACATTTGCCAAATTGTTTTTATGACTTGATTGACTAAGATAGGATCTTAGTGTGCTATGTGTAGCATTTGTGAAACAGCATTAGAACGTGACTTCTAATAATAACCCACTTCTGTATTGCATGATTTTAAAACTGGAACAGCACCGTTTTACATAGATGAGTTCATAATAACCTGGGGTCTGTTAAAGGCTGCAAGTGCTACATGTGGATCCCAGGAGGGTGTCACCCTCAAGAGGCCTCACTTTCTGTGTCAGCTTTCCTAGATGCCAAGGTAGGTGTAGTTGAGGTTGACAGTTCATGGAGATGGGCATGTGTTTAAGCAGAATCTTGTGAGATTTCATGCAAAATCTCAAGACTCTTGCTGCAGCGGTGCCCTGTCTCTTGTTTGAGAATTAGGCTGCGGTGCCATTGGACTTGTCACCAGGGTCATCTTCCTCTCTGAGCACCTTGTTCAGAGCCTGCACGTGCTGAAGGGATGAGTGGAGTGAGTGTCACGTAGCTGCTGGTTCTAGGAGGTGACTTCACTTCTATTGGATTTAAGTGGAAACAGTGTATGAATGGAAAAATCACTTTGCCTTGGGGCTGTGGTACAGAGCCCTGGACTGGGTCGTGCCAGTTTGAGACCTTGTACACCTTTGCTGGGCACTTCCCTGCAAGCGGGGTCCTTGGGGGTCTTCAGTCAAACTGCTCAGCAGGTAGTGAAGAAAATGGTTCAGTTAGGAAACATGAAAAGGGAGTGAAATCTAGCTTTTGCATTGTGGAAGCTACACTAGATGGGATCTTAGTATCAGAGGAGAGAACATAAAGAAATAATTTTAGCTTCTGTGTGTTAGTATCTCAGCCGCTTGTACTGTTCAGTATCTGCTTTTTCTCCAGAACCAGCTGCTGTTCCACACTGCAGTTATGGTCCTCTACCACCCTGAGAGTCCAGAAATAAGATTAGCAGGCATTAGCTATGGAAGTCATATACTATACTGTCATATAGAACCGTGTTCACCTCAGGATAAACCTTTGTCTGGGTGTTCTGTCTCGGGTAGCACACAGCACGTCTGTCCTATTCTGTCTCGTCATTTCTTATTCAGTGTTTTTTGGGCTATTCTGTCCTGCTCGGAAGCTCCTCCCTTGGTTTTGTCTGCAGGCATTTCAGATTAAAATTTGAAATCTCTGCTTTTGCGATTCTGTATTTAAGACTCATTTCTTTCAGCTTCTTCAGGGTGTGTGATACTTCTGTCCAAAATTGACTCTATTTCGCCTGAATCCTAATAGTCTCTTCAAGTTTTAAATGTAAAGCAACAGTTCTTGAGTCATTGTTGTTTGCACAGTTTTCCTCCATAATTTTATGTATATAAAGTACAGATGCTGGACACTTGAAACTCCTTATGGATATATTTTCTCTGAAGAAAAGTTTGGAAAACTTGTGTCTGTAATTTAGACAGGAAGGTTTGTGGGAATAAATTCTCAGCAGCAATTCTGTAAAACCGCATGTTCTTTTTTTCCCCTCTTAAAAAGCATGTGGGTGAGAAACACTCAATGAAACTGAGGATTCAAATAACCATATTTTATTTGTGCTTTTATCATAAAACCTGTATCGGGCAACCGGCGGACAGTATTTTGTAAAGGGGCTTGTGCTAGAGAAAGCTGCTGCTGTATAAGGCTGCTTGTTGTTTGAAATTAATCAAATTTGTTTCCAAAACGCTGAAGACTGAACAAAGGGAGCAACAGGCTTTCCACTATTGCTGCCTTATGTTGGGTTTTTCTGTTTGGGTGCGGCTAGATATTATATTGCTAGTTATGAATATGCATTACATTACAGTTGTGTTGAGTTCAGTGATTAGGCACAGTTTAGCATTGTTTTCAATGCTGTAAATGGCCCTTCTTGGTTTTGTGGGGAGCTGAAGTGTTCGTGTATCTGTCTGTTGGGATTTCATCTCCATTAAACCAGAACATTTAAGTGCATATAGTCACGATTTACGCTAGTGCTGTCCCTCGTGCCTGTAGTGTGCGACAGGGGACTTAAGAAGCTGCTAATGACCTGACCACACTGGCTTGGAGAGTGAATTTTCTCTGGAATGCTCCTAAATGCTCTGACAGGCTGGGTAAAAAGTCCTCTGCTTGCTGGAATATGCAGGTGCGTACGAGGGTACCCTGTTTTCACAGGGTACAGCCGAGCATCTGAGCACCAGCATGAAGCAGTGGAGCACGGATTTGCTTTGTGGCACGACTTGTGCTGTCGCTGAGGTCGTTTCATTTTTGTCTTTGCCAGGTGTGGCTTTTATAGATGGACCAAATGTGTGGCCACTGGTGAGAATCTATCGAGGTGGCTTTCTCCTGATAGAATTCCTCTTTCTCCTGGGTATCAACACGTATGGCTGGAGACAGGCTGGAGTGAATCACGTCCTCATCTTCGAACTCAATCCCCGCAGCAACTTGTCCCATCAACATCTCTTTGAGGTAAACAGAATGGATTGTAGGAGTGGTTGAGCTGTGCGGCGTATCAGGAGGGTAAATCCTGCACAGTTTCCTGGCAAGGAGTTCTAATACAATTAGAAGAGGAAGTTGCTGAAGTCTGATTAGATTACAGGATTGAGCACTGCTCTCCCTTTTCTTATAATGAGAATTCATTGTAGGTTTCGGAGCCGTATTTTTTCTAAGGTATCTCTGTGTTTTTTCTATCTTTCCGTAGATTGCTGGCTTCCTGGGGGTTTTGTGGTGCCTGAGCCTGCTGGCATGTATATATGGTAAATTCACCTACATCCCTATGCAGGTGAATCCACTCATCTTGTACGGCTTCATGTTGCTTTTTCTCATCAACCCTACCAAAACCTTATATTACAAGTCCCGTTTTTGGCTGCTCAAACTATTGGTAAGTCTCAAACCTGTTTTAATTAAATAAATTTATAAAAAAACCCACTGAGCAGTAGCAGTTTAAATATATACAAGTGTCAGTAATCTTCAGGAGAGAGGAATGCTTGTACCACTGTGCATTTGTGGAGCAAACCTGATAAGGTATTGACTGCACATGGTTGTTGAGCATGGGTTTACAGAAGCAACTTCTGCTTGCCTGTGGCAGCCTATCATTATCTTCGTATTGCAAGTAGCTACTTCTTAATCTTCCTATAGACAGCTTTTGCGCATACAGAAACACTTGGATACCTTTCCTTGGTTTTCCTTAATGCAGCGAAACAGTTTGATTTGGGTTAGAGTGCTTCCAAGGCAAGGCTGCGGGGATGCTCCTCAGCCCAAACTGGGTGAGTGGCAACATTGAGAGGGTTTAGTGATGGGAGAGGGAACCTTTGCAAAGGTTACTGCCTTTAAAATTGTGTTTGCGGGTAAGGTTTTTTTCCAGCAAATCTGTTTGTGGTCTTAAACTATTTATTTTACACCCAGCTCCTACTTTCCAGGTAAGATAAATCTGGTAAATTGAATGTAAGTATGTGTGCTACTTCAGTGTTCCAGTTATAGGTGGGAGCTCCAAAAGAACAGTTTTCAAACTTGTTGGGTAGCTCATAAATTTCCTCCCAAATGGCTGTTTCAAATGTTCATTCCCACCCTATATGCCCTTTTAAATTGACTTTAATCAAGTTGGTTCCCTCGATACCTTATTCTTGCTGGAACTGCTCAGAAAGCATCAGACGGAAGAGGGTTTGGCTGGCTGATGTTATTCGTAGAATCATTTTAATGCCAGTTAAAACAATTAACTTTATCTGGAACACGACAAAGATGAAACGTGGAATCATGCTTCAAGCGTGTGCGTGCAGGTATGCACCCAGCTAGTTAACCTCTGTGTGCTTACCTCTGGTATTTGATTTGCTACCTTACTACTGTTTCAGTTTCTTCCTTTTTTGCCTCCCAGCATTCAGCCATCTCTCCTAGATATACCTTTAGTCCCAAGCCTCATTAGTCTTACTGCCGTCCCTTGGTGCTAGGGGAAGCACTGGAAGTGCTCTCACCGTATGAGCAATATCTGTGCTAATTTACCTTAATATCTTAACAGGGGAAGATTCTCAGTCTTCACAGAGCTCTTAGGCAGTTTCCAGTACCGACTGTATCCCAGCTCTCTCTAGACTACACTGCAGTCTGCCATACAGGCGTACCTTTGAGTGTGCCGAGGCCAATTCATCCCAAGGTCTCCTGGGGAAAAAAGCTTCATCAAAATGCAAGATCACCTTAATGGTGGAAAATGACACAGTACTTATGACTGTGTTTTATGTGGAAGTGGGAAGGGGGGAAAAAAAAGAGGCCAGGCAGACCACATAAAGAGTAGCTGTTAGGCGTTTCTAATTTTTATTGTATGTAATTGGCCAGTGGGGTGTGTTTTATTTCTCCATGCAGTCGCCAGCAGCTATCTGGGTGAAAGGAGGTTTAAATAGCGCCAATTCTTAGAACTGTGCTGTTCACACAGATTTTGGTTTGGTGGAGCGTCTTTCTTCACATGCTTGATACGATTCATTTCCAGTCAAAATGAAGTCTGACATATCGGGTGTAGCAAAGCATTGCTGGCACCTTCAATTTTTCAGGAACCAAATCAGGAGCATACTTTGGTGTGCTGTAGCATTTCCTGATGGATCTAGGAGACTTACTGCATCCACCCATGATCATCAACAACTGTTTGTTGGTTCTTGTGAAGGGGATCTCTTTTGATAATACCTGGGGAACTGCAAGTTGCATTTGAATTCATCTTCCTCTGAGTGGAAAAAGTTATTCAGCCCATAGTAAGTGTAATTCCCACGCTAGGCTCTTCTTTCTCGCCTACGTGCTTAGGTGAGTGTCCTTTGCCCCTTCGCTGCCGGATGAGAAGCCCACGAGTGCATTTGTGTAGGCTGAGGAATCGGATCTGAGCCCAGGGGATGGCACAATGTCTGTCTGGGTCCCCACGCTCTCTGCAGGGCGCCGAAATGGCGAAACAACTGCAGGGAGCCTGTCTGCGAGAGGTGAAAATCTAGGAAGTGTTTAGCTCCAGCTCAAATATCTACTGGCTCAGCACTTATTAAAACTGCAGTGATCAGCACCAGGAAGTCTGTGCTTGGGTTGTGGAACCGCTCATAGATAATTGCCCCAGATTACTTGAAACTGAGGTTCAGCCGCAGCTTTAGGTATTTTATGACTTTATTCTCACGGTCCGTCTTCACCGGGGGACATCGCAGACAGTTCTCAGCTGGGAAGTGAGGAGTTGCCTGTGGAGCCCACCAGCACCCTCTGGAAGCGGGGCTGCAACTCCAGCCGTGCCGGGGCAGTGTGTGGCAGCAGTCGGAAACCACAGTGCCTGATGTGCTGGGTTAGGAGGGTTCAAAAAGTGTCTCAGGTTATTTAGGATAGTTGACTGAGAAGCCAGTACCTTAGCGAGGTTGTGTCTGCTGACTCCTTGTCTTCTGTAAACTCTAGGTGGTGAAGCTTCTACTCTCTTAAAAGTTTCATGCTCTCATCATGTCTCTCCCTGAATTAAATAACAACTTGCATTTTATCAACTTCTTCATTTTCCAGGGAGGTCTATCTGTAAAGCTCTTTTCACATTTCATTTGTTTTCATTGGCCTTTGTTTCAGGGGAAAAAAAAAAAGTCTGTGATAAAACAGATAAAGGTTAGTATCGGGGGAGTTGGTAAAAAGGCAAAGGAAGGCTGCTGTGCCTTCTCTGGCCTCTGCAGAGCCTGGTCTGGAGCTGGACAACTTTGAGGACAGACCTCCCTAACAGCTGGCCCTGTCTGAGCCTTTGTAATAGGTGCCCTCCTGCGTGAGCACAGTGCTTTCTGGGTCAAGATCCATATCTGCTTTATGCCACTAAATCTTAATCCCCTATTTGGCTTTGAAATTTAGGACCAGAGCCTTAAATTGGCATTACAAGCTGATGGGAATGTGTCAGTCCTTTCCTGGGTTTCCGTAGCTGTGTACCCTTTAAGTTAATAAGGACAGCGATATAAAAGATCAGTGTTAGCCTGTGCTTTCATTAATTTAAAGGTTCATAAATCTCTGAACTGCAGGATGGTGCTGGCTCTTTGAGAAATTGGCTGTTAGTAACTATAACTAACTGGGTAGAGAGAGTTGTAATCAAAGGTAATGGCCCATGAAAACTGTCTGGTTTGAAAGTAGCAAAACTGCTGTTAAGGCTTAGAGGGAAAGTGGACTGGGATTGAGGGGGAGTCTAATTGACAGGCAATAGGATTTTCTCTGCCCTTTCTTTAACTCTTTCCCTGCTAGAGGCTTTGGGAGATCCAGCAGTAACAGTCATCACAACTTCTAACGCTCAAGAACAACTAATGTGTTAAGTAAACCGAGCAATGATCACCCTAATGGCCATGCTGAGGGTCTATAATCTAACTGACATTAAGTGTGAGGGAGGAGGTAAGTGTGGAAGATGTCAATAGACATGACATAAATGAGAGAAAGCGCTGATCAAAATGAGGAGAGCTGTGTAGAGCTCTTGCACAGAGACTGGGAGTTTCTGGGAAAGAGCTTGGTTAGAGGAGACTGGGCTCTTCTGCCAGTAAAAACACAGAAAGATGGGGGGGCACGTGGATATTTGTATACAGGAGGAGAAAAGCAGGGGATGTTATCTGCACTAAAAGTGAAGAGACAGTTATCTTCTTTGTCAGCAGGAGCAAAAGGTCAGCAATAAATTTTCAAGCGCATTTCTGTTATTTCCATATTTGTTCAATGCTGCGATGTCCTGCCACTGCATTTAGATGTCTTTGACACTATGCAATGAATTATTTCTTTTTTTTTTTTTTTTTCCCCCTGACAGTTTCGAGTGTTCACTGCTCCCTTCCACAAGGTGGGCTTCGCAGATTTCTGGTTGGCTGATCAGCTCAACAGCCTGGTCGTGATACTCATGGATCTGGAATACATGATCTGCTTCTACAGCTTTGAGGTTCAGTGGGAGGACAATGATGGACTTCTGGCAAATACAGGTAGAGTAATGCTGATGACCCGGGCGAATGTAGTCAAAATGACCTGAAAAACACTGAGCAAAGCAACTTCGTAATCATCTATCTGTTTTGAAGAGGGCTACCAATGACATAGGAAACTTAAAATAATTGGCATTTCTTGTAAACACAGCATTAGAGAGATTCTTCTCTTTCTTACTTCCATCCAGAGAAATGGAATTTCACATCAGTGTTCATTTCCTAATTCAGTCTTTTGGCCTGACTTGCATATTCATCAGAGAATTTAGAGACAGCACCACTTGATTGGAAAGAGGAATCCATTTTCCTGGCACTGTTGTTTTATTTCATCATGGTTTAACCATGTATTTGCTTTTAGCCTGTTCCCGTTGCTCGGCATGAAAATGAGTTCCTTGAGCTTGTTGACCACAATTTTTCTTGCTGTAGCCTGCTCCTTACAAGCTCCATCACAGCAACTTAAAGCAAGAGGCGATGGAGAAATTTCCTTAGGGCTTGTTAGTGCCCCCCCATATTCAATTAGAGTTGATGCTGTGATGCCAGGGTTGTGCCTGCTCTGTCTCTTCTCTCCTTTCTAGCCAGAAGAGCTGCAGAACTGGCATATGAGTTTTGACTTTGGCCTTCCCAGCGGCAAAATCGTACCTGTCTCCTCCTGGGCTGGGCTGTTGTCTTTCCATTTTGAGCAGTGACTGCTGGCAAATCGTGCTGTCTGATGGTTTTGACAGCTGATGAAAGAATTTGCAGTTATGCTTCAATAAGCATCAGCGTTCACTTCGTTCTTTCAATCTGTCTGATCTTTCTCTTCCCTTTAAGACAGAGTTGCAAGTAACTAAATATTTATTTATTAAGAATAAAATAAATTAAGCATCTAAGTGGATAACAACTTGTCCTCTTCTAATCCAAACAGTGGAGTGATAGTGCAGTGCTTTGGGATAAATATCAGCTGATAACTTGTCTCTGCTATTCTGAATAAGAAACAAATGTTTTTTAGTCAGTGGGGTGTTTGGTTTACGTCTGGTGGGCGAGACACCATAAGAATATGGCATACTTGGGGGTTCCAGGCAAAACAGGGGTTTTTCTGGTCATTTTCTCAATAAAACAAACAAACAAAAAAAGGCTTTCAAACATCAGGGGTGTGACACAATGTTGGTGTAGTTGCCTCTCACCCCAGTTATTGAAACCAGGGCTATGTCCTGGCTGTGCTTTTTAAAAAAAACAACAACAAAACCCAACCAAATAAACCAACCAAAAAACCCCAAACGTGTACTGAAATATGTTTTTTCCTATTACAACATACAAAAAAAATGGGTCAAGGACATCTTAGGCAAACCAGTCTTTTCGAGGTGTCCTGCAGAGTTTGGAAATGCTCTCCCATTTATGCACAAAAATTCAGTGTCGAAGGCCTTTTGTAATTCCATCCTTAATTTGATTATTCACAGTACTGCCAACAGCACAAAATTAATTTAAAAATAGATTATTTCTAATCTTCACGCATGTTAATTTTACTGGCAGCAGTGAAAGAGTTAGATGATGATCTTGCTGGATGTGTTATTGATGTCATGTCACCTGAATACCTCTGAGATGAAGTTAAGGGCTTCAGGATGCTTTCTGCTGATGACCTTCTCGCTGTTCTGGATGTGTGTGTGCCTAAGTATGAGACATTGATGGGGAATTGCTCTCGTGTCAATTGATATTGCTCCTACAGAATGGAAGACGATAGGAGTTCTTAAACTTGCTGATTCTGTGTCTCTGAAACTTCTTTTCTTGCAGATAATCAGATTTGTTACAGCTACTCCTACGGAGTGAGAGCAGTTGTCCAGTGCATCCCTGCTTGGTTGCGATTCATCCAGTGCCTGCGCCGTTACCGTGATAACAAACGGGCCTTTCATCTGGTTAACGCTGGAAAATATTCCACCACCTTCTTCGTGGTGACATTTGCAGCCCTTTACAGCACTCACAAAGGTATTGGTTATTTTGGAAAATCCTTTGCAAGTCATGGGATTTGCTTTTTACATGGGAGCAGCTCAGAATTTGGCATCGCGTTGAAACATGAACTTTTGTCCTTTAGCACCTGTGAAACACCTCAGTGGAAAGGCAAAGCCTGCCTGGCTGGCACGGAGCATTTTACTATCTTCTCTTGGGTATTTTTCACGTACCTGGTCTGCTTAGAACTGCACTACTGGAGTGTGAGAGAGAATTTTCAAGTGTCTCTCTCGAAAGGAGAAAACTGAAATACCTGTCAGTTTTTGTTGTGAAGGGCGGTTGAATGGGAGATGTATAAGGAAAGGGTAACATAGGAAATATTTCTCCCTTGGCATTCATGAATAGCTCGCCTGGATCTTCTAAATAAAGTTGGTCCATCACCCCTGAATGTGGGGAGCTGTGCCCAATCGTGGAAAAATGCTCTCTCTGGATTTTCCTATGTGTTTTTATCCATGTTTTTTCTGCAACTGGCAGGGAGTTGTTTCCAATCCATTTAACTGCAGATTGAGCTCTGATCCCTCAAGTTCCCCATCTCCCTGGAAACGACAATTACTCGATTCTGTTCTTGTTCCGAAGGAAAAAGCTTTTAGTTTCTGCACTTGAGGCAGTCGCCCTGCCTTTCATTGTTATGAATTCCTAAGAGCTGTATTCTTTTATTATATGCCTTCTAAATCTCCAGAAATTAGCAACTGCACAGGCTTGTGAGCAATTACTTATCCTGAAATATGATTGTGGCGGGGCAGGGAGAGGAGTTCCAGGCATGCGTCTAGTTAACATGCTGGGTTTTTGGAGGGGTGGCAGGGTTATTAGAAACCTTCGTGTGGCCGAGAAATGGCTGTTTTGCTGTAGCTGGGCCTGAAGTCCCACCACTAACGTTTCTCAAGCCTTGCATCTTAACGTCAGAGAAACGCATCGATGCAAAGCGGCTGAAGGCTGGCAGTGGGGCGCCCTGTGGCTGGAGGTACACGCAAAGCTGGTGTGGGAGCATCCGTGGTGGATGCAGCGCCTCGGTGCATCTCCTCCCCGCTGCCGTGTCCCCAGAGCTTGTTCCCGTTTGAACTTGTTTGCTCAGTGACGTTCTGCAGCTCTTCAGTTCCAGCCCCGCAGTCCAGTTAGTCACCAGCGCCAAACCCCGGGATGAGACGCATACAGATTGCCTGGCTCTAGTCACTGCTTATATGCTTTTGTATACAGTGCCTGCTTTGGGGAGGCTGACTAATGCTTCTCCTTCCCCGGGGTGGACACTCTGGCAGAGCCTCCCGCAGGAAGGTTGGGGTCGGTTTGGAACCAAGAGGAAAACCAGCGTCTATCAGAACGTCCCGGTGAAGAGTTTGACCTCTTCCTGCTCCCCTTGAAGTTTGCCCCTCTGCCAGTCCTGCTGCCCCTTGTTCTCTTTGTGGCCATACGTAGCTGTTGTCTGCTCTGCAAGCCTGGCAGGGAGTGGGCTGTAATGAGGTGTTTACGAGCCAGGCACGGGGCTTGTTCCAATTGCTGAGAGATGTTCCTGACTCCCAGCTTTTGTCTGTCCGGTTTTGTTAGTGGGAGTCAATAGCACGTAGTTGTTGGTATCACACAAATAAATTTGGAAGCTTCATGGGCTTTGGAAATGACACGTTAGCACAGATTTTTGTAAATGTCACTGTGCCTGGGCTTGTAGCGATTTTTTTTTTTTTTTTTTTTTTGAGAGGGCTGCCTGAAGATCTTGCTGTGTCTTCTCAGCCCTGCAGGCCTATTCCCGTCCTGCCATAAATGCACTTTCTAATATGTTGTACCTGTTAAGAATCCAATTTTATCTATGTGCTTTACATAGATTCCCAGTTCTTTTTGAACTTGGAATCAGATGGTCTATCATCAAGTTGTTATGATGTTACTGTTGAAAATAGATGCGCTGCTCGCCCACACCTTCTCCGTGTGTGCCTGAGGACAGCAGAGACAAACACCCCTCTCTTACCTACAAAACATCTGTTGGGGGTAGCTGCTTGCTGTTAAGAAAGTGCCCAAAACAAGTGTCAAATTGGTAAAGAACCTTGCTCCTTAGACCGGCTCTAAATTACTGTAAGTAACGAACCTGTTAATTGCTGTGGTAACAAGAGTTTTATTTAACCAGTCTGTCATGCCTGTCTTTGCAAGCCTATGACTTATACCTCTGGAATGACAGCTTTCTGCTGCCAGGACAAGAGGGTAATTGATGGCCTTTTCTTGGGAGGTCAGGTAACGTACACCAGAGCCTGTTCTGTACTTGGGAGTCCTGGGGACGTCACAGCCCTCTGAAAAGGCTTATCTTCTTCTCTTGGTTTGAAATTTGAATTATTTGTAGCTGGTCTGTAGGTTTTTAGCTTGCATCTGCCAGCTGTGTGAAGATGGACTATGTGGCTAGGAGGGTTTGTTGGCATTGAAAGCCAGCTAATTTGTGGAGAGCGTGCTTACAGCATTCTTGTGCAGTGTTTCCGTACGCTTGCTGGAAAACAACTCGAACTAAATAAACGCCACCTTATTATGTTTAAGTGATGTATGCTGCCTCTAGTCATACGTGGTACTCCCTTCTCCAAACCTCCTGTAGCAAAGGTTTCCCCCCAGTAACACAGTGTAATGTGGGCTCTTGACAAGGATCTCAGTTTCCCCAAAATACCACTGTTTAATAATTCACAATGCCCAGGCAGTGCATAATTCTGACTCTTTCTTCCCTCGGAGAAGCCATTTCTTTACTTCCTTTCGGTTTAGATGCTGAATGCAATTTTCTCTGCTAATTGCAGTTGGGATGTTAGACCAGTAAGATACGCAAGTAAATTCTGTTTAGGTTTTCTCTCCCAAACTTGCAATCCTGTTGTCCTGGGACTAGGACAGTTTTACGGAGTTAAGCTGTACAGCCTATTGTTTTGATATTTAGGTATCATCCGAATTAGTGAAGCTGAAGTGAGAGTAGCTACCCCATAACATAGTGCTTATTAGTGCTTACCCCTATAACATAATCATAGTGCTTAGAGACATAGTTTAGTAATGTGGGGGTGGGGGGGTATGGTTTTCTTTTTTTTTTTTTTTAATCAGAGTTAGGTTGATGGTTGGACTAGATGATCTTAAAGGTCCCTTCCACCCTAGACAAATCTATCTATCATTCTATAAGAGTGGAGCAGGCAGCAGTTGCATTGGCCGAGCGTCGACTCGAGCTCCCGGCTTCGCCGCCGCTCAGAAACGCAACCGCATTTCAGGGACGACAGCAGCAACCCAAGGGCAACTGTTGCTGAGCTCCCAAAGGAAGAATTCTCAGTATTTTTATTTCGCTCAAAGGAATGGGAAGCAAAGGCCGCCTTCTGTAAATACAGTCCTATGGGGTGTGTTTGCACAGGCAAATGAGGCATATCTGTAACTCTAAGCTACCTAGCAACTGGGGTGCGTGCCGCCGGTCCCTGCCCCGGCTCCTGCCCTTAACTTCCCTGCCAGCTCTGAGCAGCCTTCCCCAGAGCCAGCCAACTGAATATTGCATTGCCTTAGTTAATCCCTACCGAAACCTACGTGGTGCTGGGGAAACAAGTGATTAAGGAGTCTGCAATGGAATGTTTACCCCAGCTGCAGCGTTATTTTGACGCACATGACTACTCTTTGCAGTGTTTTCACTCTGCTAAAAGCAGATGTGCTTTCCTTGACAAATGGACCGATGTAGCTCCTTCCACTTCAGTCCAGCTCACCACAGTGTTCCACAGGGATCCCCTCTCGTACAAAGCGTACTTGCACTTAAGAAGGTACATTGACATACCTGGAATAGCCAGCCTTGGTCTCATTCCTCACTCCGACCCGGTTCAGGCTTTGTAAGATAAGATTGTTATATTTAGGTGTTCAGCTCTTCTGAGAAATGGTGCAAGTGGAGTTGGGTTGTATGACTCCGGGAGTGCCGGTCGCTTCTTAAGCTTTATGCAAGATTTATGCTCCAACGTTATTCTTTGTAAAATGAGACGCTTCTTGGTTTTGCTGCCGTCTGTCAGTTTTCTCTTACCTTGGTGCCTTTTGCTTACATGGTGTCATCAGAAAGATCTGGCTCATGTAGAATGTAGATTTGGCTTCTGTGCTTGAAGCGCTGAGCTTCTTGAGTGCTTTTTTACTCTTCCATCTTTTCCTTGTTTTGTGGGATTTGCTGTTTCGGTGTGAGCATCTGTGTGTTTACCTTGGTTTTTTTTCAGGAACGTGTTACTGAGCTTAAGCGCAAGTACTAGCTTAAAATTGGCTGTGTGGGATTTTATCCTTTAACTGAAAGGAAAGATGGTTTATGCAAGTTCGATTTGCACACCTTATTCAATGGAATCCTTGTGGTCTGGGTAGTATCCAGCTATTTATTAACTTCTGAATTTTTCCAAAGTTAATGCATGTTGAGTAAGCATCTCTTCTTCTGTACCCGTCCCATGCCCGTTCCAGGTACTCCAAATAAGAGTGCTGAACACCAGCTTTCATTGGCTTGGAAGTGCTGTGGAGAGCCTTAGGTCAGTCTTAAGATAACGTGCCATGCACTTGCTCATTAAACAGCCCAGGAAATTTACAGTAATTAAAAATACAGAAGTTAACTAAATAGGGCTGTCTCTAAAGAGTAGTGCTTCTGTCTGTGTTCTCATCATCGCTTCAGAAGCAGGCTTCTCTGATGGACTGATGTGTAACTTGTTTTTTTTTGTAAAGCCAGCCTAAGAGAAAACAGTGAAACTCCTTGCTTTGCCAAGGAATAGAGACGTGAACTGTCAAGGCAGGAGTCATCCCTCGATTAATGGGCTTTTGCAGGAAGGCGTTGGACCATCCCTTCCTAATAGAGAGGTTCTACCAGGTATGACCAGATGAAGATGAATGGGAAATGTGCTGCTTTTGGAAAATACAGTGGAAGATTCCCAGGTCTCGTAACTGCTACCCACTCCTCATTAATCACTATGGCTTCAGCTGTCACCAGTGGTGATACGGGCTGGCGTAGCTAACTCCATGCTGGAACGAATGGCTGGCTCTTCCACGCTCTGTCCCACTGCAGCTCCCCCGGGGAGGGGTATGACTTCCAGGCGAAGGATGGTGACGGTACAGCAGGAAGGGGGAGAGGATGGTGGTAACATCAAGCTGTCACACTGAGAGCTGCAGGAGGATACCTGACTGCACCTTAGCTCTGCTCTTCTCTGCCAGCTGAAGTACTGGGTTGTGTCACTGAGCTCTTATCTCTTCCATGTTAGAAACTGCAGGGTGCAGCCCCTCTGGAGTGAACTTGCCGGTATGTGGAACAATAATTAGCTGTGATCCTAAATGGTTGCTGCAGGAGAGGAGAACAAGGTGATGTGAGAACTAGGACTAAAATGACTTTTACAGAAACCAGTCATCAGTGCAACAGATTATAGTACCTCAACTGAGAAACGTAATTTCATTTCTAGGGAGTGGAGCAAGGCAAAGTAA
Organism: Xenus cinereus; assembly: GCA_025774025.1. NCBI lineage: Eukaryota > Metazoa > Chordata > Aves > Charadriiformes > Scolopacidae > Xenus > Xenus cinereus. Next base: position 2,332,012 of record JAOXJK010000004.1, read on the forward strand.
GTGGACATATTGAATTCAAGTACAAATCTATCTTTTTTTTTTTTAAGAAAGTACAAAACTTCAAAAAAAAAAATCACAAAAGAATGAAGCAAGTAGCATTTGTGAGATCCTGTTCCCTAGCTAATCCCTTGTGTGTCGGTACACGATCTCCCATCTCTCGCCCTCTTTCTCAGCGCTGGAAGAGCTGTCAGCACTGTGCAAGCCAGATCATTTGATTTAGGTGTCAGAGAGCCTTATAGAGTGCTTGGATTGAGCTCGTGAAGTAAAACAAACTTTGTAATGGGATTAACTGGCTTCTTTCTTAATACTTGCAGTTTTTGCGTGGCTTGCCTTAGCACAGCATACTGGCAGCTCCATCAGGATGATTATTTGGAGCCGAAATGTGCAATGTCTGTCACATTGCTGTGAGCTAGGATGAATTTTTGTCTGAAACCCTGTCATCCCTTGCCCAGGAGGCCTTCAGTAATGAGTTGTGTTCATTAGCCAGTCTTTCTGATCCTTTCCATCAGAGCAGCAGCGGTGTCATTAGTGAAGAATTGGAGGCATTGCCATGGGCAAACATTTCCATCCTGGCTTCTGACCTCCTCCCAGCTTTGACGTGGGTCTCTGTGGCACCCTGAGCAAGCGTGGTGTCTCCACGCCAGCTTGTCAGCTCCTCTAATTGCTTAGACACCCATCCCGGTGATGGTGCTTCGGGGTCGAGCTGCTGGGAAGGGTGAGGAGCACCCTGGTAGGGCTGCAGGACCACCATGGCTGGGGTGGAGGTGCCGGCAGGATCTCGCTGGCTGGTAAACGAGCAGGGAAGGTGAGATGAGATGGCAGCCTGTGGTCGACAGGGAGGCTGGGAGGGGGATTTCAGGAACTGCCACCAAACCCCAAATGTCAGCACAAATGAGGCATAAAATCCCACAGGGAAATCTTCCCACGGTTTGTAGGTCTACAGATGTCAAGCAGGACAATTCCCGGTGCCGGCAGCCGTGCCGTGGGGGAGAGGCAACCTCGGCACCCTGCCTCTTGAGTGATTCATGCCTTCGCTTCTCCAGATTGCAGCTGAGAGGTGGATTTTAATAGCTGGGATTTGGAAAGTGGACTAATAGTACCATTTTTATCACTTAATACACTTTAGTGTTAAAGGTGGTTGGAGAAGCAGGAACACTAATGAATAAGGTGTAAGTAAAAAGGATGGCCTGCTAATAGCTTGTTTCATGGGCACTTAAGCGGGGGAAGCCTGGCCTTTTTTTAGCGGAACATTTTAAGAAAAGCTACTGACTACATCACAAGTGATTCTCCTTTCAAATGTATGCAAGTCTCGAACTCTGGTACTGTAGAAATCTAGGAGACGCAATCATCCAACATTTTTTTTTTTTGTGTTGCTATTTTATTTTGAAGGAATCTGCTTTTGGATCTCAAAACGCTATGGAGGTACCAGATGACATTGTGTCCCATTCCCTAAATTGTTCAGTGAAGGCCCTGATTACCATGCTATTTATTTCTGATTGTGAATTCACATATTCTTGTTAGTGAGACCGCTGGCCAGCAGTTAGATTGGAAACCCCATCCTCCTCAAGGCAGCAGTTAAACATCCCCCAGGAACACTTCTCAAATGCTGGAAAAGCCACCAGAAGAAGAATCGGATCAAATTCCAGTCAATACTGATAACTTCCTCTTGTTTGTAATTAAATCACATTCTTCTGTTTGTGAGATACAAGCAATGAGATTCCTGTGATGTCTTGAAATCAGACACAGTCGTATCATCCTACAAACCCAATGCAAAACTGCGGAGTATTTTTTTTTTTAGTCAAAACACGATTTGGGGATTTCCCTGCTCTACAAATGTAGAATCTAACTAGAAGAAGAAACGAGATGTTGCCTCCTGACGGTTCTTCGCTGCGCTGATTCTTGCTGCTTTGCTTTAAATTGTGCCCTTAGGCTATAGCAGAGGTTTGCAGAATCTAAGGGGAAGGTTGTTCCTACGAAAGGGTTGGTATTTGACGAAGCCCGTCAGTGCACGGTGGCGAGTCCTCCGTGTGCTCCTCCGGGTTATTTGCCTTTTTACTGTGTTAAGTCCACTGTCGTGTCACGGCTCTGCCATTGATCAGTACGAAATAGCAGTACGTGCTGGCTGGGCAGAAAGGCAACACTGCTGCTGTTCCCTCATTAAGACATATAATTACTGAGGGATCGGTAACGCGGGCTTCAAGCAGTAAGGTGTTAGACAAATGCTTTGGGATGTCATTCTGATGGTAGTTGTTATGTAGATAAGTCACTTCTGGCTGTCACCTCCCTCCCGTTGTGCGCTGGGATGGAGTTAATGGGCACACGTCATCCCCGGGCTAACCCGGTGGCAGAAAGTGTACGCTCAGTGCTCTGGTGTCTGTGCTTGGCTAGCACACTGTAAATATATATTTTTTGTTTTGGTTTGGTTTGGTTCTGCTTAAATCAGATTGAAAGGCTGGTCATCAGAGGAGAGAGAATTTGGCGTGCCTTGGCCAAGAGGTTCTTAATTGATGCTGGAGGCAGAGCTGCTGTGGCTGGGTTAGTAGCGGGGCTTACCTGACTGTGTTTCCTGATAACCTTGTGCTTCTTACAGCTTTTATCACAGCTCTCACCATCAGCACAAACCACAGCCAGCTGCAGTGGCTGACACACCGGGAGGGCTTATCGAGGGCCATTGTGCTCTTATCCAGATCTTCAATAATACATGGCATTGATTTTTGCTGTGTTGAATAGTATATAGTGTTTACATTCCCCAGAATAATTCAGCAGGGTAAACAGATAGTATTCTTTGGAAGTAAAGTCAATATTAACAGCGTTCAGGATAGTATTTGCTGTCTATCTTTGATGGAAAGCAACCTTTCTCTTGCCTGTGTTTAGGAGGGGCTATAATTTCTGCAGAGTATTATTCTCTCAGAATGCTAGTCAGATACCGTGTCCCCTAGGGCTGGGTTTGGGATCCAAGATACTGTCTATCAGCAATTTTTGCAGGCAGTAAATTCTGCTGCTGCAAGTGCCTTTGGCTGTTTTCTGGGACTGTGGCCATTCATAGCTTCAGTTCAAAGGTGGAAGCCTTCCATTATTTATCTAGTTGACCTTCTGGGGCAGTTTGTAGGTGTATTTGTGCAGAGTGCCTACTGGCGTTGCCTTTTATAGGGTAAACTGAGGATGCTAATGGAAATTCTGGGGTGAAGGTTGCAAACGGCCGCTGTGGTACGCTGCTTCCCCTTGACTTTGCAGCAAGTGGAGGTAGCAGGACACTGCCAGCTCGAATAGCCTCTGACGGAGCTGAACACCTCCACGTTGCAGACATGCTAACGTGAACACGTATGGAAACCTGCCCATCGGCAGGGAGGGTAAAGCTGCACCTGCAACTTTACATGTCGAGTTTTGTGCTGACAGTGTTTTGTCCTGCACGTGCTGTTTTGAATAACCGTGGCTTAGGAAGTTGCTACATGGTGGTGCCCTTCGAAGCATCGAGTAGAAAGGTCCTTCATCCACCTCTTGCTGGGTGGACTGGCAGTTGTGGTGCCAGTGGGTTGCTGCAGTCCATGGGATGTTGAAGACTTGGTCTTTTTCCCTCTTGAAGGAGGTTGAGCTCTACCTCATCCTGAGACTATTAATCTCTAATGGGTTTTGGTGGTTTCTAGCACAACATTAAACAAAGAAAAAACCCAGGTTGAAATGGTTCCTGCTTAAACAGACCCTGACGTCATCATACATATGCACAACTATGTATTGCTACTGAAAAACCAGCAGGCCAGGAGGAGATGGAGCCTCTGGGCAGAATATGAATGCCTTGATTTTCTAGCCCCCTGAGCAGCAGTGAAGAGGGCCACTAGGACCAGCCAGTGGAGATTGAGATATAATTGCTTGCCTCAAGCAGTAACATATTTCTGTACACCAGCTGAATACCAATGAGGACGGAAGGAAGGAAGGTATCAAACAGACTTGCAGGCAGGAGGAAAAGGAGGATAAGTGATTAAAGGAAGGGACACAAAGGCCAAGGCTGAAGACAATAGACTAGTTCTGATTAGAGCATTTTACCAGGGGGTGATTTGGTTTTTTAATTAATTTTTTCAGGAGCTGAACGCGTTACAGAGCTGGTCGGTGAGAAAGCGAGCAGGAGCGAGGGGCAAGCAGTGTGACCCCAGGTGCCACTGAAAAGACTGCTGCAAAGATAGGCCAGGAAAAGGGAGCCGAGCCCAGGGTAACCTTTTGAGGTTGATGAGATTAATGCCGCAAGTTTTCTTACTTGGGCCTTTTTCTTCCTGGTGGTACTCCTTTCCATAATTGCACACAATAACCGTTAAAGCCATTTAGGTTTAAGCAGCATGAACCTTTGCAATCACCTTCCTAGGTAATTTCCAACTTAGGGTACAGTTCTGTTAGCCCCTTACATAGTTTGAGATGATAGTTCAGGGCCAAACTGTCCCTTCTATGATTGGAGAACTCTGAAGGAGCACCCAGCAATTGGGCTTCGCTGTTCTTCAGCCCTGCACCACCTGCATCACGCCAGGGATGTGGCCGCAGTCACGGCAATGGATGGTACTACCTGCGCTGCCTTCTCCGTGTCTGCCCCATGAAGATGTGGAGTGAGATTCAGTTTATTTCTTTCCTGGCCTTAAGGGAAAAGAAAACCAGCATGACCTAACCTGCAAGCCTAAGGTGCCCATAGGAAGCCTCACAGGGTAGTCTGGAGCGTTTTAGATGCTTAACTCCTTAACTACCTCTCTGAATTATCATTTGGGGTCTGGTCATAGGAGCTAAATGTGGAGATCTAATGAGCTAAAAATAATACTGGAAAGAACAGGCTTAGTGTCTCTGAGTCACCGAATGTCAGCGTCTGCCTTTTCTTCCTGAAATAATGTAGTTGGAGGCTTCGGAGGAGCTGATGGGGGAGAATGAAATCTCACAGTGGAGCCTTAATTGCTGAGCTCCAAAAACCTCTCCTCTTTTGTGGGCATCTGCGCTTTGAAAACACGATGGGAGAGGTGGTTTCAAGCAGCAGCACTAAGGTTACCTGGGCATCAGAGCGCACCTTCTGCGCTGCCGGGCGACGTCACGGCTCTCTGCAGCGGCGGTGGCGGATGCTGCGATGCTGGACCTGTCTCTGGGTGAAGCCGAACCTCGGGGAGGATGCGGGTTACCGCTCCAGGGCTTCCCACTGGGCACAAAAGCAGGGAAACTAGTCAAACCTTGAGCGCTGCAGCAGAGCTCATGGCCTTTTCCTCAGCCGATGCGGAGCTTCTCCGCAGATGGGCTTTGCTGCGTAAGTGGCTTTAATAGGTTTGCTTTAGGGGGTGTGTTTTGAAAGCAGAATGAGCGTGTGTGTGTTTGACCTATATCCTGCACATCATGTCCAGGAAGCCTGAAAGGCATAATGGGAGGAACGTACTCTTACACGATGGCTCTCATTTTCACCTCCATTAATTTTATTGGAGTGCTGCATTACGTTTATATTGTAATTGTTAGAAACAAAAAGGGAAGGAGAGAGCAAATTGCCCTGTTGCTCCCTCTGTGATCGGCTTTGGGGATTCTGTTGTTATAAAGCCATGTATATGGAAAACAGTGCTGTCACTTACCCTGGCATTGTGTTCGGACTGAAAATGTTATGGCTTTTTTGGGCTAGAAATGTTACTGTCTTTCTTAGAAAGAATCGGTTAATGAGCAATTGCAGTGGCTGCACAGAAAGGAGGAAAGACTCCTGATAGCAGCGAGATACAAAGTGTCTCAGCCTTGCAAAGCATTATAATCACTTTTATTTTTATGAACTTTATGGCCCAGATTTGCTAATTAAAAGCAAACAGAATTACCCAATCTGTTTTGTTTTTAGCCAGCTGACTGATACAGAGAAATTTAGCTGAACTGAGCGAGCAGGGTAACCTTTTCAGAGGGGAATGGGAAACAACTTAGTTGCAGAAACATATCCACAAGTGAGCAGGCTTTAGGTCCTGCGGTCCTGTGTTTTACAAGAGGAGCTCTATATGGGCATTTAAAACTCCTACAGAGACGCCTTTGGGATTTATACGTACATGTTAATGTATTGCCTGCTTTTTGCTTGTTTTCCCCGGCCACCAGAGCCTCTGATATGGCTAGTGGAAATTCCTGTTGTGCCCATCCTCTTTCAGACTTTAGTGTGCTCATTCACATTTGTTTATATTTAGACAAACTAAAGTAATCTCTTATAAAACCCTCGCAACTGAGCACTGCCTCCTTGCTTTTCCTTTGTACAAGCCTGTGTCCTTTTTGAAATCTGGCCCTCAGCTTCCACCTGCTGTTCAGAGTTAGAATGACAAGTCTACCACGCGTTTCAAGAAAACAAAAATATTTAGTGGAAACTTCAATCTCAAGTGCAAAACGTTGGACGAGATGAAAGGTGGAATTTAAATGACAATATAAAGCTGGTCCTGGCAAGGCTTTTGGTTTGGTTCAGATTAGTTAGCCTGTTCTTCCCAGAACTTGAATAAAAGGGGTGTTATTTCCACCATCAGCCAATTTGTAGCTGTTTTAAGAAGCAATCTGCTTTAAGTTTTACAGAAGTATGTTGTTCTTCTCTTTTCCAGCTAAAAACCACAGTGACACCCAAGTGTTCTTCTACCTGTGGATTATCTTCTATTTCATCAGCTCTTGCTATACACTTATTTGGGACCTGAAGATGGACTGGGGTCTCTTTGACAAAAATGCTGGTGAAAATACCTTTCTTCGAGAAGGAATTGTCTACCCACAGAAAGTGCGTATACAGCCTGCTCTTATGTTAGAGAAAGCTTTTGATGTTTTAATAAAACTTGTTGAGTTTAGAGCATGTTGCGGTTGGCCACTGGTGCTTCCAGAATGCTGTGGGCTGGGGTTTTCTGGCAGTAGAGTTCGTTTGTTTCAAAGAGGTCGTTCCATACTGTTCACTTTTCTAGTGATTGAGCAGCAAATTCTGTATCTTCCTGAAGGTCTGAAGAGGTCTGTCTTCTGTGCCGAGCATGTACCATGAGCTGTCCTGTTTGTCTGTCTTGTTCTTCAGGCATACTACTATTGTGCCATTGTAGAAGACGTGATCCTGCGTTTTGCGTGGACCATCCAGATCTCCCTCACTTCCATGCAAATCTTTCCGTACGCTGGGGACATCATTTCTACTGTATTTGCCCCACTTGAGGTATTCCGGTAAGGCTCCTTGACTGAACAGTTCATTTCTTTTACATTTTTATTACTTGTATAACATCAGCATGGTGGGAAGTGCCTCGTTCCTTGGCTGTGGAAGGTACCAGACCTTCAAATGGAAGACTAGGTCTAACAGGAACATTAAATCCAAACAGGGTGCTGAGTAAAGAAAGCTGTAGGGGGCTCTGGAGCAGTGCAGGGGTGGGCCCTTCATGCTGCATTTGCAGTTTCTTCTGAACCTAGACCTAATGTTGAGGGGTATGGTTTTTACCAAATTTGTCCTTAAAATTACCCTGTTGCAATTTCCAGATTAAATTTGATTCTCAGGTTTGCAATTATTCTCAAATCTCTGCTGCTTTTCCAAACAATAATTTGGATTCTGCAAGGTTTCAGAGCTCTTTGCACACTTGTCCTCTAGCTGGAGATCTACCCCCACAACTTCTCAAGATGAGTAACAGCCCTTGACGCTGAACCTCACTCATGTAGATGGCGGAGGTTGTGTTTTGCATGTAACGCCTGGTGCCTCTGTGCTGTCCAGACTAGGGCTGTCATCGTTAGGACAATGAGTAAGCCTGAGACATCTGTGGTTCTCCAGAGAGTTGGAAAGATGTTGTAGCAGGTGCTGCTGTTAGTCATTTGCTGTTTCTCTATACTATCAGTGTGTTCCCAGAGGCACTTTGATCAGTGAGAACAGTCAGTCATATCCAGATGCATGTACCAGTGCTTCGTCAAACATGGGCAATGCCTGTAAAAGTGGAACTTAATTGGTAGCTTTCACTTTTTCTCCATTCAGGCGGTTTGTGTGGAACTTCTTCCGTCTGGAGAACGAGCACCTGAACAACTGTGGTGAGTTCCGTGCTGTGAGGGACATCTCCGTGGCACCGCTCAACGCCGATGACCTGACGCTCTTGGATCAGATGATGGACCAGGAAGATGGTGTACGAAACCGCCGCAAGAACAAACAGTGGAAACGCAGCCAGAGCGTGTCTTTGCGCAGACCTCGTCTTGCTTCACAGTATGTTTTGCCTCTCCTCTAGTGCAACAAACCAAACTATGTGTTAGAGCTGTTGTTAATACTTGGTGGCCATTCACAGACTGGGTAATCACACAAAGATCTCAGCCAAAATAGTCATTCAAAGGGAGGACTTGTCCAATTAGTAAATGAATATTTCTCTGCCAGAGGGTTGATCCATCCTTTACATCATCTTGGGGTTCTGGTAAACCACTGGATAAGGGAGTTGCCTTTACAAAACTCCCCTCCTGTAAGAAATAGCCGGTAGCAGTTGCCAGAGGCTGTAAATCCAAACCTGGAAGAGAGTTTCCCATCAACCAGCCATTTCTAGGCTTCAGACCGCTCCAAGGTATCAGTGATCATTAGATTAAGAATTCCTGTGTGAGATCTAAGACCCCTTCCTCCCCCAGATCTAAACCCATGCATTTTTTTATTCTACCCCTTCTGCCCCAGCAGCCCTGCTGCGGAGCCCTGCCCTTCGGCCGGGAAGCAAGCTTGGGCTCCCCTGGGACCTTGGAAGCACATGGTGTCAGGAGTGTTGTGCAATCCCTGGAGCACGTCACCGCATGGGAGGGGGGATGGGAGGGAGAAGGAGCCTGTAGCTGTCACGCAGCCCTTGGGCCATGCTTGTCTCATATCCGTGTTGGCTTAGAGTTACACGGATATGACCGATACCCACAGTCTTCATGTGGCCGCTAGAGACTGGAAAACTTTGTGAAGAGGGGATGTGGGCCAAAGCCTGGTCTAATTCCCTACAGCCACATCCATTTACCCCTCAGACATGCAGCGAACAGAGGCACGTCGAGCATATTGCGTGTCCAGAGGAGAGCCACCAAGCTGGTGAGGGCTCTAGAGAAAAAGTCATATGAGGAGAGGCTGAGGGAGCTGGGCATGTTTAATTTGGAGAAGAGGAGGCTGAGGGGGGACCTCATTGCCCTCTAGAACTACCTGAAAGGAGGTTGTAGAGAGGTGGGTGTTGGCCTCTTCTCCCAAGTGAATAATGACAGGACCAGAGGAAA
>JAOXJK010000004.1:2341662-2357834 GCA_025774025.1 Xenus cinereus
ACTGAGAGAGTGGTCAGGCACTGGAACAGCCTGCCCAGGGAGGTGGTGGAGTCACCATCCCTGGAGGTATTTAAGGAACATGTGGGCATGGCTCTTCAGGGCATGCTCTAGTGCCCGAGATTGTTGGTTTGTGTCTGTGAGTTTTGTGGGGGGGTTTTTTGGGTGTTTTTTGGGTGGGTTTTTTTTGTGGTTGGACTCGATGATCTCAGAGATCCCTTCCAACCATGAGGATTCTGTGATATTCCAAAACAAGCTGCTGTACCTTCCTGCAGCCCAGTGACGGGTTGAGCGGGAAGGCTGCTTTGGATTTGCAGCACCTGCTGCAAAGGTTTTGGGGAGTTGTGTGGGGAGGGGTGGGTGGACGCAGCGTGACCACCGTTGCCTCAGCTGTCCCCGGCCAGCCATCGGCACAGCCCGGCAGAGGGCATTGTCCGTGCACGCAAGATGGCCACGGTGGTGTGGCGTGGGCAGAGCCATGGGAGGAGGATGCTGAGGGACAGCTGGGCCATAAGGCTCTGCTATTCCAAGTGAGGGAGTGGGAAACAATTCCAGTGGAGGAAAACAATTCCTCTCTGTGGAAGAAAGATTCCCAAGCGCACGGCAGGGTGTTTTTCTTTTCCTGCGTGTACTAATGGGAATTTCTTCTCCCCATTGAGTGTTTTCTGTTTGTGTTTTTTGTTTTGTTTTTTTTTTTTATTTTGCAGGTCCAAGGCTTGTGACACTAAGGTATTGATAGAGGACCTAGCGAATGAAGTGAACACATGAGATGGCCGTGGTCTCTTATTCCGCATCCTTTGTTTTCTCGTTCTGTTCCCCTCGTCCCCAAGTAACCCGATCTCTGGTACAGTTCCAGCTGAAAACAGGAGAAAACACCGAACATGTTTTCCGAGCTCTTCCAGACCAGATCCTATGGACTCCAACAAGCTCACTGTGTTTCATTTCTTTTCTTCTGGGTTAATTTTAATGTTCTATTTTAAAAAAACAAAAAACAAAATAAAATATTTTACTTTGCCAATAAAGAGGACAGTTCAGGAAAGAAGGATTGTTTACAGTCTCAACAAGGACATACAAACCTATCTGGATAACGAAGCATCGTAGGGACTCCCTCATGGGACAGTGCCGAGAACACGCTCGGTTTCTGCTTGGCCCGGTTTTGACTGGTTGAAACCGGACTTAAGTTTTTAACTCTGATTTTTTTGGTTCTGTTTTTTTTTTTCTTCATATCCAGCGCTGAGGCACTGGCTGCACTTGCAGGGAAAGTGCACTTAGAGCAGTATCTTCATTCATGAAGCTACTTTTTAATTTGATGTAACTTTTCTTATAATTTTTTGGAAATATGATGTATCTGTTGCATATAGTTTTCACATTATTTATGAAACTTAACAACCATATGAGAGTGATTTTGAGTCCTGTGCAATGAAGGTTTTAATGGTAAAACAAAGCCGGGAATGTAGATCTAGATCTCCAGAGTTGTGGGGTTGTGGCCTGCAAATACCCCTCTCGTGAGACAACTTGCACCTGTGTTTACCTTTTCTCTCTTTCTTTCTTTTCAATTTTATTTTAAACCAAAGTTTCTCTTTTTGATTTTTTTTTTTTTTTTTTTAGTTGCTGCTATTGCTTCTGGGCATGTCTCTTGTACCGGTTCAAGGTCAACTTTCCATGCAGCTGTGTGAAAGTAGTGCAGATGGTCCTAAGGTCCTTTTGAAAGGAGAGTTGGGTCCTACAAACAGTGCAAAAGCTAAGCGTACAAAGGCTTCAGAACTTCATTCTCCAGCTCAAAAAGTATTTTTTTCAAAGCCTTAATAATCCTTAGGTGGTGTGAGGGCATCCCGTACTGAGCAGGGAGTTTTTCTGGTGTTCTCCTGCAGCCCAGCAGTGAAGTGGGACAAGGCGAGGAAGGTGATGGTTCTCGGGGGTGAGGAGTTTAGCAGGCTGGGGGTTCAGGAGCGGTTGTGTGTTGGAGAGGTGTCAGGGAGCGTGGAAAGGGCTGTGTTGTGCCCACCTGATGGGGAAGGTGGAATTGAAAACAGGTCTCCTGGTGGCTTCTGGTTTGGCAAAAAGCCTCTGTCGGGCACTATCCCGGTGCGCTGCCCTGTGGCTTGGCTCTTACTTGTGCCCCTGGTCTCGTCTCACTGACCCGGTTTGGGAAGTGTGATGCTATGGGGCAGACTTGGGTAAAGGGCAGCCAAATTATCGTGGAAGAGCGATGCTAACTTGATGGTCTCATTGGTCTCTCCTCCTGTAGGAAAGGCAACATGGGGGCCTGCAGGGTCCCTCTCTCCTTCCCCTAGCATGACATGTGCTCCCCGCTCTCACAGCGGTGCTGGTGGGCGAGGGGAGCTGGAGCTGAACCTCGCAGCCAGGACTGCTGCCGCTGGGTTGGGTTGGCATGGTTGAGGTCCCCAGGACTGCCACCTTCCCCTCTGCCCGGCTCTTAGGCAGCCGTGGTGCTAGGACTGCAATAGGAGGGTGAAACTCTTCAAGTAGGATCCTCGCACTGATGTCCGTCTGGTGACTTGCTTCTAGTTTGGGCAATGGAGCTGCAGGAGTCCCTGCTCAGCTGCTGTTCAGTGGTTATTATTTCTTAATTAGCTAATAGCATGGTTTCTCACATGACCGGTACGTTGCATTTTCTCAGTTTGCCTGCTGTGCCTCTTGCCCAGAGGAACTGAAGAAGGAAACTTAGTTCTCTTCATTTAATTTGAAATAGAATCAAATTCGGTGGTGGTGAACCCGTACCAGGCTGAGGGCAACACTGCAAACCTGTAACTACCTGCGCTCCTGTGATGTGCTCTCAGCTTACAAACCATCTCTGATGGACCTGCCAGGAGATGCCTCTGCTCTGTCAGCGACCTGCTGTGATGGGGTGTGTGGTGGAGTAGCTGGTATGTCGTGGTGCTCCTCCTCGCATCTTCTGCCGCGTCACTCTGCTCCAGCGAGAGGGCAGCTGGACTAGCAGGGGTTGTGGTGGTCATCCCGTTGGCGCCCCAGAAGCCTGTTTTTCCCGTATTTAACTCCCTTAGATCTGTTGTTCATGCTCAAATGGAGTGTTCCTGTTCGTATGGAAGTGGAGCCTGAGATATAAAGCCCCTTAAAATATTTCAGTTTCCTGATTTGCATCGCAGCGGTTGTTGCCATGTCCAAACCTTGCATAGGTGTTTCCAGCGAGAGCCGTGGGAGATGAGTGAAGCCATGCCTACCCAGGGGTGTGTAGAGGAGGGCAGCCTCACCCGGGGGCGGGGGGCACTCCAAAATAAACCAGTGCTGTTACTTAAGCAAGGGGTTCTTCACGAAAAGAAACAGAGTTTAGTGGTAATTTGTCCTTTCGGAGGGAAGGAGAAACGCAGAGAGACATTTTGAAGTGATGCCAGTCCCCTGGGAGCGCTCTGCCTTCCTCAGCTGGGCTGGGGAGAGAGGGACATGGCTGGGTGGCCAGTGTCCTGCCGCTGCACCGTCCAACCGCCCGCTTCCCAACCTGGTGGGGAGGGTGAAGCTGCGAGTAATTAAATTCTTGTTCTGTCGTTTACCCAAATCCTTAGGAGAAGCAAGAATTCAGCCTGTTGATCTGCTCTGCTCCCTGCTCTGCTCTTTCCCTTCCCTTTTTCTCTGTTTTTGCTGGCAGGAGAAATAAGAAAAAGGGGAGGTGGCATGCTACAGCTAGCAAACGTTATCTCCTAAAATAAAACATCATCCCCTTTGGCAGCAAAGGCGCTCTCTCGGGGGGGAGAGGAGCCTGGATTCCTGGAGGCATGGATTTTAAAGGCTCCCAGCGCTGCTTCTGCCTCTCCCTCCCAGAGATTTCTGAGAAATCAGGCACGTGGATTCCTCCCGAGAGCGAGCGCTAAAGCCGAGATGGCTCCGTGTCTATGAGAACATCTGGCCAATAAAGGGAGACCTAACGAAGCCGAGCAGATGGTGAGAGAAAATAGCCCCGTCGCTCCTTGTGAGCAGCCTGTGCAATGGGAGCAAGGGGAGCGGGGACAGTCCCGGGGTGGCTTCGTTTCGTGAGCAGGATTTGCTAATGGGAGCTTGGAAACACTCCTGGAGGGAGAACAGCAGGGTGACAATCCAGAAGTATCGGAGAGCAGAGTTAAAAGGAGCTGTGGGTCTTTTTTTATCCAGCGCTTTAGTTGTTGGGGTGTAGCTGGATGGAAAGCAGAAGCTGAGATGGGTCTGGAGTCTGGCTGTCGTGAAGCAGCGCTGGGTTTTGGATGTTGAGCTCTCCCTGTCCTTGCAAGTCGGTTCACTGGAGGCTTGTTGGAGGTTGTAGTCGCGTGAGGCTCTGAGGTCGGTGTGGAAGCCGCTTTGGCTGAAACTGTTGTAGATGGTCCCACCTAAGGGGAGGAGATGTCACGGTGTCACCACTGAATTTTGGAAATTCCCTTTGAACTCGCTGCTCTGTGCTGATTTTCATCCTTCCTGCTCTTCCAGGGATTTTCGGGGTGCAGGGGGGTTTAGGATTTTCAGCATCTGGAGTTTATTTGCTAGCTGGAGTTCCCTGCATGGCTTTGGGACTGTGTCACCAGAAGCGCCAGGTCCCCCTGCCTGGGGAAGGCAATGCCGTGTGCCGTGGGTGAGCACCCCTGACGGGGCAGCGGGGCACGTTTGGGCTTTACAGGCTCGATGAGTGGGCGCAGGAGCTGCTCCATCAACGGGAACTGGTGCTGTCCCACCACATCTTAAAAGAAATGCATTTGCAGCGCTCATGGCTGCAGCCTCTATATATCAAATAAGCTCCTACCTCTCAAATCCAGGCGCCTTCCCAAAGTCAGCTGTTGCTCATCCTACACCTTTCCCTGCCCGGCTCCCAGCCCCCCTTCTTCTGTCGGTGTCTTTGCTGTTTGTCCAAAGCCAATGATACACAGGGCGTGGGAGGACGACCGGCAGCGTGAAAATCTCGGTGGAAAAAGTCTCCAAGAAAAGTCTCTTGAGGAGCAGGGTTGGATCCTCCTGCTCTTACTTCCCTAATAACTTCTTGTGCTGCTTGTTCTGCTTCCTCGCCAGCGCTCAGCCACCGGAGCTGTGTGGGAGGCAGGGAGGGAAAAGAAGCAGGGTCCTGGTTCAGGAGATAACGATCCCTGGGGATTTTATTGTGGATCTTTCAAGGAGCAAGGGGGACAGCACAAAGCCTTCAAGCTTTGGTGATGTTTTGAACAGCTGAGTGAATTTGGCCTTATCCTGCAAGGATGCTGCTGCGTACTGCCTGCTGTGACTTGGCGTGTGCCCCAGGCTTTTTTGGGGGGCGTTTGTGGCCCCAATATCAGGCCGTCATGCTGGGACGTGCCCTGGGACAGGGGCATGGCTTGGCTTCCATTGGGAACACAAAAGCCATCTCTATCCCCATGTCCTCCCTCCTCTCCTCCACCATTCTGCTTTGCACTCGCAAGGGGAAGATGATCTTCTGCCTTAAGCATTTTTTTATTTATTTACATTTTTATTCCAGAAGGTGATAGGGTTGGTTTATCTCCTTGGAAAAGAGGGGCTGGGGCTCCTGGGGGAAGAGTGGAAGATCCCTTTGGTAACGGCAGCAGTCACAGTTGGGCTCAGTGGCTGTCACCTCATTAAACCTTGCCTCCCTTACATGATGCCATCCCAAATACCACGCTGTGGGACAAGCTGTTGACTCGCCACCACCATGGGGGCTCCACTCTCTGCTGCAGCATCCTGGCTGCAGAAGAAATGCAGGTTTTGCGGGGGTGGGGGGAGGAGAGGAAAGGGCTGGTAATGCTGTGTGAAGCTGGGTGCTGATGCCCCATCCCTGCTCCCGGTGGGAGTTGGAGGCCGCCTTGGCTCCGGCGCAGCCGTGCCGTGGGGGGCGAGAGGCGCTGACCCTGCCTGAGTAGACTCCCCATGGCCTTGACAGTCCCTCAAGCTTTAGAAACCAAATTACAAACTCTTTGCTCCAGAGGAGAAATTGGGCAGCCTGGTAGAACTTGTGATGACCTCTCCGTCCCATAGGTCCTGGTGAAGGATCGGCATTTGGAAGGGGCGTGGGGTGGAAATGCTGAAGTTTCCCCCCAGGTCCCGCTGCCGCCTTCCTCTCCCTTCCCTGCTGTGTTGGTCTAAATGATCTTTCTATGAAGCCCTGTAGATGTCAAAAGTAATTATGGAGTGTGATTAGTCCTCTGTGGGTGCTTTCTTTCTTTCCTCCTCCTTTCTCTTTTGCTATCCCCTTCTCCACTCTTCTTTTTTGGCTAAGTGGAAAAGGTGAGGACAAAGAATTGCCGCTTGCTTGGACTCATGATGTATCTGTGACTGCGCTATTAGCTGTCTCCTCTTTCCTCCCCAAATGGATATAATTTTTGAAGTGTGGAATACCCTTCTTGATAAGTAGGTTTTAAAAAAAAAATGCACAATGTGATACTGTTTCATAGTTTCTAGGTGGTTGTATAAAGCAAAGTTACTGTGATTGTGTTTTTCAAAGGAAAAAGTGATTGGTTACAAGATCTGTCCTTTTTTCATTATTACAAGCTCTTTGTTTTCCAATGATCTGCTGGCTCTTTTGTCCCCGGTCTGTGTGTCTTTCTTCCCACGTCCCACCCCTGGTGCTGCCTCCACCCGCAAAGTGTTCTCTTCTACCAGTCTGTAGACACTGCTCTTGCACCCTTGGGAGCTGTGGGCTGTCACTGGTGGCCCGAGGAGGGGGAGATCTGCGTCTCAGGAGGAGGTGGAAGTGCTTGGAGGAGGGAGATGTTTGAGAAGGGGTTGGAGGTGGGCAAGAGGGGTTCACGGGAAGGTGCCCAGGGCTCAGATCCCACACGCAGGGGGTGATGCTGGAGGGAACCTCCTGCACAGACTGTGCCGTACCGGCTACAGGCTCTGGGAGCCTTTGGTTGCCTCTCTCCGGCTTGCCTCTGGTCCAAAGTGTCCTCCCTGCACAGTGGGTGACCAGAGGCTGAGCAGCCCAGCCCTGGGTTGTCTGGGGTCTGTGCTTTCATTTCGCTTTCTTAAATCCTTTCATCGTCTCTTGCAATCAATCTTCCTCCAGAAGAGAGCCCGGCGCCTTGAGATCACTCTAAGCCTGTTGCTGCTCACGCCAGCCGCTTCCCGGAGGTTTAATCCCTGTGTCCTGGGTGCTGCCGGCCACGGCTCCCTGCCCGGCTGGTGGCAGGAGCCCTCCTGCCCTTGCTTTGGCACCTCACCGGGCGGTTTGTCCCCAGCTTGATGGGGACAACATCCCCCAGGCAGAGGAGTCGGGACCTCTCCCCAGGATGGCGTGGAGGTAAGGACGGGTCCCGGCATCGCAGGGGGAGGTCGGACCCCGGGGCTGGGGTACGGGGTGAGGAGGCTTTCTCTGCCTTGGGCTCTTCGACCCAAACCTGCCAGCGGTCCCCTCCTGCCTGGGAGCAGCTGGAGGAAGATGCTCAGTCTGTCCCCTGTGGAGCCAAGGGGTCATCCCTGCTGCCGGTCAGCGCTGCGGTTGTAGCCATCCCCTGTGGGGAAGGAAGCCCTCAGGCTCGGTTTTGGCCACGATGGGGGTCCTGGAGCCACTGGGTGGTGGGGGACAATTTAAAGAAGATAAAAGTGATTTCTTGCTGCTCATGCTGGCGAGGGCCAGTGCGGCTGGAGCCGGGAGGATTAAAACAATTTCATAATCCTGGTGATTTCCTTTTGATCGGGATTATGAAACCAATCACGAATATCAAAAGCCACGGCTTAAAGCGGCAGCCGGAGTGGGGCCGGGACACCCATGGCCCCCGCAGCGCCCATCCTGCCCCCCGGGGATGGCGGCCCCCACGCCTCCAGGTAAGCGGTGCCCACCCGGGGCCCTGCCGGGGCATGAGGAGTTCTGTGGGGTCTCGGGGGAGGCAGGCAGGGGAGGGGGTTTCACCGTGGGTGGCTCTGCGGGGTGCGTGTTGCATACTGGTTTTAGGGGAGGATGCTACGTGGATATATACCAGGCCCAGCTCCCACCATCCTTCCTCCTGAAGATGCTCGGTCTGGAGCCGCTGACCCTGGGTTGTTGTTAGGTCCAGGCAGGATTTGGCCTCCGGGGAAGCAGGAGAATTTAGCACGTCTGCAAACGTGTGACGCTCGCAGGAGGTTGCCTGAAGCCAGCAGGCTTTACTGCTGGTCTGAAGGCTCTTAGAGAAAACACCCCCACCCTGGTGGGACCACCCTCTCCGCCTGTTTGCCCTCCTGGACCCCCCCAGCCACTGGCGCAGGGCAGACCCCCCCGAGCAACCCGGGGTGAGGTGTCGTTCCCCCCAGCTGCCCTGGGGAGGTGGGCTGGCTTTGCTCCACGCTCGCCTCCCAAAACCCGCAGCCCAGACAAAGGACATTCCTGAGAGCCAGCCAAGGCAGCTGGGCTTCCCTCCGGCCCAGAGCGAGGTGTTGGGTTCCCTCCTCCCCTGGGGTCCCCTCCGTCCCCCCTAACGCCACACGTGGCTGCGGTGGCATCGTCCTTTGGGGCCAGCCGTCGCCGGGGCAGGCGGTTGGGCCGCGGGGCTGGGGCAGGATTTGGCTGGGTGCCCTGGCGTGGGGTGCAGAGGAGAAGGAGGAGGAGGAGGCCCGGGCGGGAGGCAGGGCTGGCCATGGCCCCACAGCCCAGCCAAGCGGCTGTGCTCGGCTGAAGGGGCTGGGATTTGCTGGTTTGTCTTTTTTTTTTTTTTTCCAATTTTTTTTTTTTCCCTCCCCTGCTTCCTTCCCTTCTTCCGCCTTCTTCTCCCTCTTCCCAGCCCTCTCCCGATGCTGCTCCGGGGGTAAGGACAGCCCTCACCTCCCACCCGTGGCCCCCATCCTGCTTGCTCCGCTGCCATGGGGCAGTGTGGGGGCTGCGGTGACCCAGGGGAGGGGGTGCCCGGGGGGGTGGTCGGGGGATGCCCCAGCCACGGGGGAGGTTCCTCCAGGGGTACCAGTGGGGATGGGACGCTCCCGGTGTGGGGTACGGTGGGGCAGCAGCACCTGGGTACCACCAGGACCATGAGGCTGGTGCAGGACGAGTGACACAAGTGACCCCGGGGGGCCGGGGCGGAGCAGGGGGGCTGGCGTCTGTCTGGTGGCATCTTCGGTGAGTTGCAGCCGGGTGGGATTTCTGGGGAGTTTCGGGGGGGCGCTGACTTGGCTCAGAGAGTGCCGCTTCTCCCCAGGGCACCCCAAACACCACGGGCAGGCGCCCCGTGCTCATGCTCAGCCCCTGGCCGCCCGTTTTGGGGGAGCCCACCCCTCTTCCCCCTGCCCCGGCGCGGTGCTGGTAGAGTGTCACCGCTCCGGCTGGCCTCCCACTGTGCCACGTCCCTGTCCCCTTCCCCGCCGGGCTGTTCGCCGCCCTGGCATCGCACGCCTTTGCCGCACGGGATCACCCTGCCCGCTGCCCAGTTAACTGGCGATGCTGGTTTTTGCAGGAGGTGCCGAGGCAAGGAGGGGTGAGGGCAGCACTGGGGGGGTTTGCCCACCCTTCCCCTGGGGTTCTCTCCCCGCAGGGCACATGGAGGGGGGCTCTCCCGCTGAGACGCGGCAGCCGCCGCGGCCGCCCCCCAAGCAGCACGGCCAAGCCCCCTCCCCACCGGAGCACCCTGAGGTCGCCCGCGGCCCCCACGCAGTCCTGGAGAGCAAAGTGAAGGCGCTGAAGGAGAAGCGGGGGGCCGGCCGGCCAGGGACCCCCACAGCCACCCCTGAGCGCCCCTCACCCAAGAAGACCCGGCCCCGGCGGGGGAAGCCAGGGGCGGAGGTGGCGACGCCGGAGCCACGGGCTCAGCTCCGCACCTACCTGACCGACGGGCTGCTGGATGGTGGGGAGCCCCCGGCCCCCCGCGCCGGCACCCCAGGGCTCTGGCGGGTGCCATCACCCAGGAGAGATGTGCCAGGGGGCAATGAGCTCTTGCCGGGCGAGGGCAGTGGGTCCCGGGGCTCTGCCTCCCCCCATGAGACGCCCCCCCTGGGAGAAGAGGAGCGAACCCCACCGTTGGACCGAGAGGGTCCCCCTGTGTCCCCAGCCGTGGTGGAGGGCTGGGAGAGGCTCTCGCTGGCCGAGCGGGTGGAGAGGAACCGTCGACTGCTGCAGGAGGTGCTGGGCCTCGCCGCCCCCGGTGCGTATTTCGGGCAGCCGATGGCTGTTTCGGTAGAACCGGGGGGAGCAGGAAGGGAAAATCTCTGGGGGCGAAGTGGGGGAGCCCTCGGTGCCCTCCTCCATCCTCCCACGCTGTGGGTGCAGCTCCGTGCTCCTTCACACCCCGGGGCTGCATCACCTTCACCGGCAGTGGTAGGAGATGCCCACAAACAAAATGGGGTGCTTCTTCCATGGGATGCTCCTCGTGCTGCCGGTCCCCTCCGGCGCCCTGGTGAGGAATTTTGCTGCTAAGAGCAAGAAACCCACTTTCTGGGGCACTCAAGGTCTGCGGGCATCATCTTCCCTTTGCCAAGCCACTGCCAGAAAAGGGAATGAATTTCTCCTTCAAAAGCATCTGCCCTGATGTCCCCATCCCCACCGGGTGGTGTTATCCCCTGTCCTGCTCCTCTGGGGTCTCTCCGGAGCCGAGCAGCTGGGATGGATAGCCCCAAAAAGAGTGTTTGCTAGGACAAACGGAGCCATGGGGCTATGGGGGCGCTAGTGAGGGGGAGGCAGGTGGGGGCCATGGTCTGGCCAAGCTGACTCCTTCTCCCCCTCCTGCATTTCAGAGGTGCCGGCGAGCGACGGGGACTGGGACTCGGGGGTCTCGCTGCAGGACTCCGAGGGCTGCAGGTAGGTCTGTCCCAGCGCGGTGATGGGGGGCATTGCCCTCTTTCCCCTTCCCTTGTCTTGGATTTTAAATGCACCCCACAAATGAGTGCTGGGCACTAATTAGGGGCTTGGAAGAGCTGTGGGGCAGCCCCCCCAATCGGGGGCAGCCGGTGGGGGGAGCATGGAGGTGCTCCAGTGATGCTTCAGTGCGAGCGGGGCCGGAGGGTGAGGCCGAGCCGGGTATCCATGTGGGGCTTGGGCACGGGGAGTCTCTGCCGGATCCCTGGGTGGGCAGGGAGCTGGGGACGAGGACGGGAGAGAAATTTGCTCCAGGTGCTTAAGAGGATGGAGGCGACGGGCGTGCGTAATCTTGTTGGCCTAATGATAAACCTTGGAGGTAGGGACTAAAAATACAGAGGCGGGATGGGCAGGCAAGCTGGGCAGCAGCGTGGGGGCTGGGGGCTCGGGGGGCTGCATGGGGGGGAAGTAAGTGGGGAAGACCCCCCCTGTACTGTGGTTACTGGTTCTGCCCCGCTCCAGCAGCCAGGGTTGATTGGTGATGGCCGGGTGTGAGGCTGAGCCGGGGACACTGCATTCCCCGTGAGCAGGGGCAGTCAAAACCTAAGGGGTGGCTTGCGCCCCCCACCATGGTGTGGCCCAGAGGGCTTTTCCGGGGGCCAGCCTGCGCCCACCCTCCTGCCGCGAAGAGGTTAAGACCAGGCTCCCCGAAGTGACTGCCTGAGCTGATTATTTTAATCAGGGGGATTAGGGCCACGGCCAACGGGGAAGGCAGCGCCAGAGCAGGGCTGTGCCCTCCCGTAGCCCGTGGGTCCCCCCACCCTGCAGCCGGTGGGGCAGGGGGGGCCGGGGGGAGACCTCCTGCAGGGAAGGGAAGGCAGCAAGGTGGCAGGGGGTCCCCCCAAACCTACCTGCGTTCGCATGGCTGCGGGGTTTACACCGCCAGGGAGCGGAGGCAGTGCCTCCCTCGGTTTCCCCGTCCACCTCCGGGATGCCCCTGGTGCAAAGCGCTGCCTCGGCTGAGCCGGTGCCTGAGCTGTGGGGGGGCCAAGCCTCCCCCCAGAGCATCCACAGCGAGGGGAGCAACGCCCCCTCCTCCTGCCCGCCTGTCCCCCCCCAGCACGATGGCCGGGCTCCGTTTTCTCTGGGCAGAGCAGCCCCGTCGTCACTGTTAAACCACGTCTAATCCCTGTTATTTTTTCCTAATCCCCCCCTCCCCGCTGCGGGGGCCGCAGGGCCTTTGTCCCCGGGCAGGAGCTCGAGCTGAGCCCGCGGCACGAGCAGGCCAAGCAGCTGCTGCAGCGCGCCCGCATGAAGGCTCGGACGAACCCCCTGCGCGCCAGCCACGACATCCTCCTCCTCCCCACCGCCGCCCCGCGCCCCAGGTCAGTGCCGGACCCCCGGGGATGCATCCCGCATCCCTTGCTCTGCTGCCACCACGGTTCTCTCGGGGGGTACACGTGGATTTGGCGTGCGTGCAGGGGTGTGCAGAGGTGTGTGTGCGGAGGCAGGGTCTGACCTGAGCTTGTGCCCTGCTGGAGCATCCCCCTGGCCCTGCTGGAGCATCCCCCTGCCCAGGGCATGGGTGAAGTCTTCGCAGCACAGTATTTGGGGGGTGTTTAATTGTCTTTAACGGCAAGGCGGGGGCATTAATGGCGCGTTAACCCGGCTGGCTGGGAGGGCTGTGTTTCCCCCGCTGGTGGGGGAGTGCCTCCCCGGGGGAGGCTCGGTGCCCGGAAGGCTGTACCCAAGGCGCCGCTCGCCGTGTGCGTGCGGGGTCATGTGCGATTCGGTGTTCCCGGACTGATTAACCACACACCTCGGTGCAGGGGAAAGGAGATGGAGGTCGGGTGGTGGCGGTGGGGCAGGGCTGAAATCCCGCGATTTTGGCTTTGGGCAGCCCGGGAGGGGAGCAGGGCTGTACGACGCGGGGTGGGCTTTCCTCCTGCTCCATCTTCTGCACTGGGTTTTCCCCCCACACTCCTGCCCTCCTTTCCTGAGGGAGCCAGGCAGCCCTCGCAGCTGGCCCATGTCCCTCCGTCCGTCTGTCCCCACGCCAGGGAGCCCAGCGGGAGGCCGAGCATCGCCCCACGGGACGGAGGGAGCCTGAGCGACTCGTCGAGCGGGGAGTCCAGCTGCGGGCGGCCCCGGCGGCCCCGGGGACCCTCCCCATCCCGCGTCCGCTTCGAGGACGAGTCGGCCCGCGACGCCGAGGTGCGGTACCTGGAGCGGCTGCAGCTGCGGCACCGGCGGGCACTGGGCTCGGCCCTTTCCTCGCCAGATCCAGCCGGCAGCGGGCAGCCGGGCGACGGAGCCGGCCGGCCCAAAGCCCGAAGTGGCGACCTGGTGGCCGGGGGCAAGTGCAGCGCCTGTGGCTCCTTCCTCGGCGCCACTGCCAGCCGGGGCGTGGATACACCAGCAGCCACCGACGCGGCCCCAAGCATCCCTGCAGCAGCGGGAAGCATCCCAGGGGAGAGCGGGGGGCTGAGCTCTGCCCGGCCAGAGCCCAAAACCAGGGCTCTGGGCCCCCGGGGGTCCCCGCTGTGGATCCTCCCATCCCGGCAGCGCATCCACACCGAGAAGATCAAGGAGACGTACATCGGGGATGTCACCTACATTGACGAGGTGGACTCAGCCCTGGAGAGCACTGACACCTCTGACGGCTGCCGGACGGACAGCGAGGAGGCAGGACCCCGCAGCCCCCACCCCAGGGGGCACCGGGATCCCCGGGCTCGTGGACACAGGGCCCCCCATCCTGCCCCACAGGTGGAGGCGAGACCCGGGAAGGGGACATGCGTGGCTGGTGGTGGCCCTTGTGCAGGGGACGGGGTCTCAGGTGGCACCACAAGCCAGCCGGGGGCTGTTTGCCCCCCGCCACTGGGCAGAGCTGGCAGCCGGGAAGAGGGGGACCCCCACCAGCATCTGGGGGACAGCGAGGGGTTGGGAAACACCACTCGTCCCCCACAGCAGCCCAGTGAGCCCCCGGACCCCTCCTCACAGCCGGGGACCATCACCCCGATGCCAGGCACCCACCTCCCCACTCCCCCCACCACCAAAAAGGCCTGCTCCCAGGTGCCTTGCAGGAAAGCCCTCTTCTCCGGTGGCGGCCGCCGGGCGTCCAGCCAAGGTGCCCGGGGCCTAGAGCCTGATGGTGGGAGCACTGGGCCCCCCCAGCCGGGGGGCAGGGCAGGGCTGGGGGAGCGGAGGGGTCCCTGCAGCCCCAGGTGGCTCCCAGGGAGCCCCCTCCGTGCCTTGTCCACCAACAACTGCAACAACACCCATGGGCAGGACCCCCCGGGGACAGGCAGAGGTAAGAGACTCATGCGTGGGGGTGCATGGGGAGGTCCCCAGCAAGGCAGGGATGTGACTGTCTCGCTGTGGTTCCAGGGGCACCGTCGCAGCCTGTCACCCCTGCGCCCCAGGAGGCTGCTTGTCCACCCAGGGAGGCTGCAGGGATGCCTGGAGCGCAGCAGCACCCGGCCGGGAGCGCGGCACAGGGGTGAGTGAGAGCGAGGGACCACCGGCATCCCGCGCCGCACGGCAGGTGCTGCATCCCTCAGCATCCCTCCTCGGCACAGCAGGATGCTGCCAGGCTGAGCCCCCCCCAACGCTTCCTGGTGGGACTCTTGCCTGTTGGCACCAAAAACCTCCCCGAAACCGCGATACGAAGCTGACAATTTTGCATGTGGTCAAGTGGAGCTGCGTTTCACCCCGCAGCTGGTTCCGCTGGTGGTGGTGCAGCAAGCGTGACGGCGGGCGCCCTTGGAGGGGTTTAGGTCTGTGCCACGTTCTTCCCTTTTGGGGAAAATCCTCTGCCAGCCCCGGGGCTGCCTTGGGGCTCACCAAACGTGATCCCGCTGGATCTGTTCCCCGGGCGCAGCTTGTCTCAGCCTGGCAGGAGGGTTCGGAGGTGGTGCTGGGTCTTTCTAGCCCCTTGGTAGGATGCAATCCCATCAGGCAGAGAGCGAGGGAGGTCTGAAAGGTGTTACACCCACAAAATTATGGGGAAAACAGGTAGGGAGCCCTTCAGGTCGCTTTGGCTGGTGAAGCCGTCCCTTGTGCATGCTGGGTTACTGGCTGGGGGGAGGTGGGGTGGCTGCACCCCCGCTGTGCTGTGCTGTGGGGCTCAAAGCGAGAAGGTGGGTGCAGGATGCACCCCCAGCCCCCAGGTAGCCGCTGGCCGTGCTCCCCCAGGGCACATGGTGGACGGCCATCATTCCTCCTCCTCCATGCAGGGAGCCGGGGCGGCCGGCGAGCCGCAAGGGCAGCAGCGCTTCGGCCTCGGGGCTGAAGAAGCTCCTGTGCAGCCTGAGCCAGAGCACCAAGCAGCGCCTGGGCCGCTTCCGCTGCTACAGCATGGAGCAGCTCCCGGCCCCCGGCGGCACCCCCCCGGATGCCCCCGCCATGAAGAAGTCTCCCTCCCTGCAGTCCCTGCGGCTGGTGAGCTTGAGATGGTCACCCCATGCCTGGGGTGTCCATGAGGAGCCGGGGAGGGGGGGGTCCAGCAGGAGGAGGGGTGCTGGGCTGGGGTGAAGCATTCCTGAGCATCAGTTTGTGGCTGCATTGGTCCAGGGGGGTAAGGGGGGGGACGCGTGTGCCATCCCAAATCTGCTGGGTTTGAAAAGCCCAGGGTGGAAGGGGGAAGGAGGGAGTGAGGGGGGAGGTGGAAGAGCAGATTTTGGGAGGGGAGATAAGGTCATTTGGTTTGGGGTCATGTCTTGTGTGCCCCAGCCAGCTGAGCAGCGAGATGTCTCCCCGAGACACCCCACTCCTCGGGCAGGCATCCTGGCCTGGAGTGAGGGAGCCTCCTCAGCGGTGGTTTGGGAAGGGCTCTGGTGGGGGGACAGCGGATGTGGGACACCCCCTGCTCCCTGGGTACGTTGGGGTGCGAAGGGCTGTGGTGCTGCACGGTGTTCGCAGTCATCCCCACCTCAGCTGGGCGCGCTTTTCCCCAGGTGTCACCCTTCTGCCAGCCACGAAAAGCCGCCTCCATCCAAAGCCTGCACCCTCTCCTGGGCAAGGCGTCCCGTGCCAGCGCCTACCTCCTGCCCCAGACCATGGCCGACAGGTAGGACGGGGCTTGGCACATCCCTGTCGTGGCCTGTGGAAGGCTGTTTTGGGGTCCTTGGCCATGGCTGGGGGCCCCATCACTATCCCTGGCAGCTTCCTGGGCTCCCTGCTCACCCCGTCTCCCCTCTCCCCGCAGGAAGGGGGACTCGGGGCCGCGGCGCTCGCTGAGCGTGGAGGACATCGGGGCGCCCGGCCGGCTGCGTGCGGTGGGGCGCGTGGTGGAGGTCTTCCCTGATGGCACCAGCCAGCTGGAGCTGCAGCGGCCCCCACACGGCGCCTTCGGGTTCTGTGTCACCTCTGGGCACGGCCGGCCTGACACAGGTATGGTGGCCTCATAGAATCATATGGGGTTGGAAGGGACCTCTGGAGATCAGCTAGTCCAACCCCCCTGCCAAAGCAGGTCCACCCAGAGCAGGTTGCACAG
>JAOXJK010000004.1:2362205-2374890 GCA_025774025.1 Xenus cinereus
CATTGTATTAATTTATTTCCCCCCCCCCCCCCCAGTCCCGTCCTCCCCGGGCCTCGCTGCTCTGTGTCCGCATCCGACTGCAGGGTGGCTCGGAACCGCTGCAACCAGATCCTACCTGCACCGGGTGGAAGCGCAGGGGACAAGTCCCCCCTCCAGCTGTCCAGGTCCAGACCTGGAGCCCAGGTCCAGATGGCACCGCACTGGGGGAGGAGGTAGCTCCAGTCCTCCTCCCCCTCTCCCCGGGACCAGGTGAGATGCTGGCAGAGCCGAGCTACGGTCCTCAGAGGAGAATGGTGAGAGCTGGGCGCGGGTTTTCTTGCCTGGGATCTCTGTGGGCGGACGGAAACAGTGAGAGTTTCATTTCCCCGTGCTACGGGGGCGAGGGGGCGGGGAGGGGGCGTCCGAGGAAGTTCAGTCCATCACAGGACGAAAAACAGGATGAGCACCACCAGCAAGATGACGAAGAGGATGATAATCGCACACCACTGCCGTCGATCTGGAAGGAAAAGGAAGCATCAGTCTTCCTGCTTTAACAGGGAAGGAAAATTGGGGGAGAGCTTTTCTTTGCTGTACTGCTAGGAGCCCAATTTAAGCTTAAAGAAGCCATAAAAGCCCAAAGCAGCAGCTCCTTTGGCAGAGTGCCCCACTGCAGCCCATGGGGCAGAAGCATTTCTCCTCCAGGACACATTTGGTTTTGGGGACAGCTGAGGGAATTTTGAGGCTTCTCTCCAACCAAATTCAAACAGATTTGATAAGCCAGTTCAAAAGCAATGGGGAGGAGCGAGCAGAGCTGCTGTGTGTTGCTGCTCACTCGTGGAGTAACCTGTTTGCTAGAGAACAAGAAGCAGACTGGTGAAAGCTGCCCGAAACAGCTCTGCTGGGAAGAGCTTGTGGCAGCTTCCCTTAGGAGAGTGCTGGGCATGAGGTTACCCCTGGACATCTTTACATCTTGCCCTCTCCATGCATGCTCTGCAGAAGCTCAACGCTGCCATCGCCTCTGAGAGCTGCTATCTGTCCACGGCCACGTCTGAGGCAGCAGAAAGAGAGCCCCTGTGAGATGATGGTGCAGCAGCAGCGGGGACAGGGCTACTGGCACCCCACAACTTCTGAGCACAGCGGCTACCCCGGGAAGAGCCCTCCTGGTCAGACACAGCATGTGCGATGCCAGGGACAGCAGAACGCTCTTTCACAACTCTCAGGAGCACTGATCAAATGATCAAAATGATCAAATGATCAAAGCCTTTTTCCCAGAGGAAAGGGGAGATACGCAAGGCTTGCCAGTCTTTTTGCTGCCACTGGGCTACTGGTGACGCAAATTACGCTCTCAGTACTCCAAATGGTCTCTCCAGGGCCGTATTTCCACAACCTCATAAATCCCCCGGCCAGCCTAATCCCGCAGAGCAAGAACACTGCTCCTCCTGACTTGCTGCTGCCTCCACAAGCTACCCGAGCACCCACGGGAGAGGGGTGACGGAGGAGGGGACCGCCGGGCGCACCGCCAGCGCTCAGAGAGGAGAGCCGAGCCGAGCTGGCGGCGGGGGACTTCCCGGCAGGCACGTCGGGCTTCCTGTTTGCTCTGCCCGCGGCGCCCCGCCAGCCCACCAGCTTCAGGCACAGCCTTATAAGGACTTTTCTTGTGGGTTCAGCCTCCCCCTCAGCGCAGAAATCGCCTCTTTCCTCTGCCAGCTGAGAGATATATCTGACCGACAACAGGCCTGCGGGCCGGCCAGGCACCAGCAGCCCCAGGGCAGGTGGGATTTGGGAAGGGGCTTGCCACAGGCAAGCGTTTGGTGCGGGGGAAGCTCCGCTCGGTGGCAAGTGTTTTATGGCACCTTGAAAGCTTTTGCTCCCCAGGCAGCCCGGGAAACTGCTGCAGAGCTTCCCCTCCTACCATCTAGAGGGGGATTTTCCCACTGTGGCAGTAGCAGCATAAATAGAAAGGCATCTGTAAATAAAACAAAGGCAAAGGACGGGCTGCAGAGCAGTGTCTGGGCAGGAGCAGCTGCAGGGCTTGGAAATCTTCCCCCTCTTTCAAGCACCAAGATCTGCTCCCTCCCCCTCTGCTTGGGCCTGGGATGGCTGTCGGTGGGTGGGAGCTTGTAGCATCCCAGCCCGAAGATCCGAGGGCTTGTCTCTCCCCTTCCAGGACTGGATCCCAATTCCCAGGACCTACCACTCGTCATGTGAGACACTTTGGCGAGCTTCTTCATGACGTTATCAAGCCGCGACTGAGTGCTGTCCAACTCATGGGAGAAGTCGTCCAGCATCCTGGGGACAGAGAAGCATGGCACTTGTCAGCAAGTGGCACGGCCCTTTGGGACCCTGCAAGGTGAGGAGTGGGGGTTTTCCTCCTCACCTCATTTATAAACTGTGATTAGCAGAGACTGGTTAGATAGACCTAGATGCCAGCCTGGACTTCAAATCCCTTTTCTTGCTCAGGGCTTGCAGTTGAAGCTAAAATCTTGTTCCAGTCACGTATCAAGCAGGAATGAGATCTGCAATTGCTTTTAAGGTGCTTTTAAAGCTCTGAGTGGAAGTTACCCCTCTAATTCCTCCACACAGCGACTGTAATGAATTTGAAAGCCTTCCTGAAGCTGCACTTTGTCAATGCCAAGAACCCATTCGAAGAGAAAGGAGCACACCCAGAATCAAGGTATCAATCCAATCGCCTCCAGCCAGCGGGACTTTAAAGCTTAATATGTTTAAAAGGACAGCTTCCTTTGGTTGGAGTTCTAGGGCACCTGCTAAACCTTCATTCAGTGGGGAAAAAGAAAGAATTGTAAAAAAGCTCATTGCAGTAGTTATCTGCTACTGTCTAGCAAGCACATGATGATCTGGAGAACAGCCGCACCACACTGATCTGCTTCCATGACAGCAGAAGACTCATGCTGCAAGACTTCGTACAGGAGGTGGGTTTAAAGTTCCTCTTCTCCACCAAAGATGACAGACATCACTTCACAAGGGACATAGCCCTCCAGACTCCTCTCAGCCAAACAAGGAGGGGTTTTAGGCATAAACCCTTCAAGCTCTCTGGAAGTGGTAGCTGTTAGACTGCATAACTGGAAACTTTATGCACTTGTTTGGAAAGGACAAGAACTGGGAAAGAAATCTAATTTATATGTAAATGATGGATGCAAATTACTTTGTGAGCTACCCTTTAACCCTTTGCGTGGGTGAGGGTTATTTTTAGCTTTAACTATGAATAGCAGCTCTGTGCTGCCTGTTTCAGAGTGGCAAGGCAGAGCTGAGAACTCCTGGGTCAAGCAGTTATCCAGGGGCAGCGCAAAACCCTGTGGAGTGGGAAAGTGCCCAGTATCCCCATTACACAGCACCTCCCTCCCTCATCTGTTTGGTTCTGCTGGCTGCCTGAAGCCAAGGAGCTAACGGTGTGCCTTAGGGGGATTGTGTAAAAAGGAGAGAGAAGGAAAAGTAAACTGGCAGCTAAGCCTGCCCTAGGTGTAGGCTTTCAAACGAACAACACTGCGGTCGGATCCTTGCAGGCTGCAGTAAGAAATGCCTTCCACTGCCTAAAATCAAAGGCTGGCTAGGAGAGGCTGCCTGAGGGACTAGTAAATTCAAAGGCCGTAACTGGGGCAGAGATATGCGTGCGAGGACCTCCCGCTGTGCTGCAGCCAGCCCCATACTGTGTTTCCGGTGCCGCGTCTCACACTTACACTGCTTGCTCCTCCAGCTCCCCGCCAATGCGCTGGGACATGTTCTTCAGCACCCCGATGCTGCCAGAGACCAGCTCCAACTGCTCATCTTGCTGCTCTACAATCAACTGGGGCCAAAGAGAAGGGAAACGGGCAATTACAGATCTGCCGCCTCCTGCAGCTGGATCAGAGCCAGACGATCCCAGACTCTTGCTGCTCGGCCAACACCAACTGTGGGGCCTGGGCAGAGACCTAAGCTGCCAGGAATGAAGACCGCGTTCCTAAGAAATGCTGGAGAAGTGACAGCCGCTAGGAAGTCTCCCCGGCACGGCATCCCCATGGCACAGCAGGCTGCAGCCTCCTGACATCCCTGCAAATCCAGCCTCAGCTCAGCCATGCCCCCTCCTTTCCCTGCTGCACCCATCGCTAAAGCAACTCTTGAAAGCCACAGGGGCTGGTCATCAAAACCTCTGCAAGACCCCGGCCTGCAGCAGGTACGGCAGCGGGCACCAGGGAGCCACACTGATGCTGTGCCTGGGAAATGCAACGTGGAACATGGTGCAGCTAACAAGGGGTTAATGTGAGGTAAAAGGCTGTTGCAGCTTCTACAGCTAAAAATAGCAAGCCTGGCTCCAAATGCGCCAAAGGAATAGGTGTGCTGATGTTTTAAGTCATTTTCAGGGCACAGTCACACTAAGGATTAGATTTACCCTAGTTACCTACTTCTGAATCTATTTATCTTCCTAGAGTCACTAGGTAAAACTTGTCTGAAAGCCGGGGCGGCGTCAAGGGTCAGGAGCTTTTAGCAGAGTTTGCTGCCTCTGAGAAGCTGCCTGTTTAAAGGCCCGTGTTTGGGTGGGCTGCTGCCTGGGGGTCTGCATGCTGCCCGGGCACTTCTCCAGATGAACTCCCCCGGCGGCAGGGAAACACCTTGGCAGGGGTTCTCGCAAAGCCCTCACACAGGCTTTCTCACGAATCTCATGTTGACAAAGGCAGGAAAAGGAAGCAGGCACGTGCTCCTGCTCCTAGCCTGTTCTGATGAAGATGCACACAAACAACAGCAAACATCAGCTCATTTTTTAAGCAGGGGAAGTTGCATAAGAGAAACGGGCTTTTTTCTGTGTTTGCAATGTTTCTACTCTTCCAAGGATTTCAGCAATCCCTGTAGTATTAAAGCTTAGCAGGCCGCATCTTCCAGATCATGTTGTTTGCCTTCTGTACAGAGCAGAAGACCCAAGGCTCAAGAGTTAAAAACTCTGTGCCACGATGCATCCAGAGCCGTGCTATATGGGAAATGTGTGCATAGGTATACGCTGCAAGCAAAGAAGAGGGCTGTCCGGCTCCTGGATCCAGACCAGCCAAGGACTGATTTTTTTTTTTTTTTTTGGCTCTTGCAGCCCGTATCTCATCCCCCGGCACCCATTTGGCAAGCAAAGCTATTTAGTCTGCATGGTGCCAACTGCCTTACCTGTTGTTGAGCTTGCTGCTCCTCGATGAAGTGTGAATTTGCTAATTGCAGCTCCCGGTCCAGACGGCTGTATTTGTCAGGTCCAGAGCTCCAACTCTGACTCCCACTTTCTCCCAGGAGTGCCTAAACAGATGCAGAGAGCCCTTAACAACACCCTTGTGTCTCCTCACAGCTTGTCTACAGGGTGTAGTGGGAAGGCAGATCAGGCAATACTCCTGTACACATGCATACAGCATCTTTTTCCTCTAGCTATACTGCTACTCAGCTAGACTGCTGTCACAAAATAAAATAATGCCAAAATGCCAGCCTGAGAAGTCTCTGCAGCCTGATATTGCAGATATGCCTCTCCAGCAGCAGGAGAGCTGGAGTACAACCAACAGATCGTGTACGCAGGGGGTCTTCTGCACAGCACAAAGGACTAGCAAAGGTCTGCTCAAGAGGCAGCACTGTGTGCTAGAACGTGTAAGCTGGGAAGTATCTGGATATATTGTGCTAACAGATGTATAGCTCAAACTGAACACTGTCCTACTAATGACAGGGGCTTAAGAGGGTCTAGATAAAGTACTTAACCAGTTGAGCTGACAGTAAAACGGTGCAAAATACAACCACAGCAGTGCTATATGCTCATGTTCCTTGATTCAGGCTACCTGTTCTTCCAGCATGCTGCTCAGTTGCCAGCACACAAGATTACACTTGCTACCTGTTCTACAACCTGAAGAGAGAAGCTTGTGCAAAGCCAGCAGAGACGTGGCTTTCCAGCTGAGTAAGTCTAGTCCCTGGAAGGGGTATAACATAAATGACAAATGCCGGAGAACGAACATGGCCTGCAGGTGAGGAGCTGCACCCTGCAGCACTACGAATGAGTTAGGGGGGTCTGTCCACAAGCAAGGCCGTGGGGGCAAGGCTGACTCGTAACGAGACCATCTCACAGGTTCTGGTTGTGGGCAGGGGGAGACAAAGGAGTTATTTGTGAAGAACAGCAAGACAATGACCAGGCTGTTCCAGCAGGCTAAAAACAAGACAGTCTCTACAGTTCATCCGCCTTACAAGGATCAAGGAGCAGTAAGGAAAGCTGATGGACCGACTGTGCAGGAAGCCAGCAGGACACCTGCCTTCGAGACACTAAGGAAGCTCCTGGTTCTCTCCAGTTTGCGGCAAGTGCAGCTACTGGTTATTTAATGCAGTGCACTAGTTTTGCTGCAGTTTCAACAGAAAGGCAGCCTTAGCCTGTGAGGGTCAGGTTGCCACCAGCCAGCCTCTCAGACACAGAGGCACGCTGGAATAGCTGCTGTAGGCCAGCCCAGCACAAGCTTGGCAGTCTGGAGGGAAGGCAAGGGGCTGGGGAAGGGAGAGGAAGACGGCAAGGGGAAGTCAGTTTTCCTGACCAGATGTTGCCGTGCGAGCCGGGCCATATGGTCTCCTGCAGCTAGCAGGAACTTCGTGCAAAGGAAAGCAGCAAAACGCAGAGGCAGCTACAGACTTGTTTGAGCAAGGGTGTAAGGGACTTTGCTTCTTCAAGTGTTTGCCAAGCACGTCAATTAACCCTGTAACAAGCTCAGGAATCAGGAATCAGCTTTGTGCTTCTTGGTAGCTTGTTGCAGTTTGTCATTTTTGCCACAAGTGGTAAGACCGATGCAGCCAGATAAGTTAATTGTAGGAAACGCACACCAACTTTTACGGAGGCAGCTCTGGAAATCAGCTCTAAGATCTCCTTACAGCCTCCTCGTCAGCCGGGGAGGAGCACAAGCTGCATCAATTTCTATTCCTTAGATTACAAGTGCAGACAACCTGAGACTCCTTGAGCTTCTTCCATCTTCTTACATGGCTAACTATTACGAGAGGCAGCTGTGTGAAAGGATATTGCAGCATCTTGGCTCCTAAATACAGCAGAGCGCAGGATTACACTCACTGACATGGATTCTGTTCCTCCCGAGGAGGAGGGAGATTCCCTCTTCCACGGAATGATGCAACGCTGACAGTTGTACACAACCAGATCTGAAGACAGAGACAGATGGCGAGTGCTGACATTGCTTTGAAAGACGGGCTTGGAAGAGGGGAGCAACAACATGCCTGCGAGAATCAGCTCTATCAGGTCAGCAAAACAGACGTGGGTCAAACACACAGCTTTGCTACAGCATGCAAGCCCCTTCCCAAAACCAAAGTTTGTAAGGGGATGAACTACAGACGGGATATATATTGTAATATCAGCTTTTACACAGTTTGGATCAATGCTATGTGCAATACCTTACGATGTAGGGCCTCCAAGTGAAGGACCCAAGTGAAGTGAAAATGGAAGTTTCACCTAACAAATACCTTAAGGCACTAGCTGCCAGAGCTGATAAATCCTCCTCTCTCCTTAAAGTACCAAACAGCCACTGCATTCACTTAACTTGCCTGTTTCTGGTTCTCACCTGTCTGTTTTTCCTCTCAGCCAGCGCTTGCACGGAGGAGTTTGACATCTGATCCTTCATTTCCTGTTTGTTCAACGAAAGAAGAAGTATGTGAGCATCAGATTTGAGGTGACAGGCAGTTTCAGGGTGCTGCAAGGCTTCTTTAGGGGGAGTGAGGGAAGGGAGATTTTTCTTTGAAAATGCACAGTTTTGAAGAGTCTGGAAGGATATTGCAGAAAGCTTCACTGCAGTTTATCATTTTACTAATACTAGAATCAACAGCAATGGGATATTTTGAAAATATTCCTTATCTACTACTCCTTGTGCTCCACTACAGCTGGAAACACTGTATGGAAACTAATGTTCCCACTGATAGACGGTAAGGAAGAGTCATGTTCTTCAAGGTCTTGGAAGCCTCTAAACCCCTGCACCTTATTCCCAGTTGCACCTGGTTTTATATTGAACAGGATGAGTTAGACTTCCTGTCCTGTGGCCATCCTCTCTGACTGTGCCTATGTTTTGTCTTTAACTAAGTTTTAATAATCTAAGTTTTGCTGCTGAGTTCCTGTAGAAGATCGTCAACCACATCATAATGTAATCTAGTTTTTATAGGGTAGATTAGCAAGCAGTCAATATGATCTAGCAGGGGTTGATCCATCAGCACAATTCTGATGTCACCAGAACATTTTAGGTATGTTTTACTGTTAAGAGATGTGCAATACACCACCTAAGAGCACCAGATCCCACTCGGTTACTTCTCACCACCCTAATGCACATGCTGTTGTGCATCACAAACTCCCCCATGTAAACTGAAGTCAGCTACCTAATGCCGCTAATAAATTTCATTTAACAGTAAGAGACGCTGCTCCAAAACCCATTAGGCAGCAGCTTTCAGCCAGGAAAAGAGGACCACGGAGCAGGCTTGCCTCATCCTGCTTGTCTGGGGAGTAGGCTACACCAAGGGCAAGGCGGCGAGCACATGCCTGCTACCCAGGGCCAGCATGGTTTTGGGATCAGTTCCCAGGCAGCAAGCCGTAGGAACTGCATCCAGACCGCAGGACTGCAGGTAGGGTAACACGCTTGCTGCCAGCCACAGCATTGCATTTTGTGAAGGAGGAACGTCAGAGTCATGAGGGATAGCAGAAAGTAAGCTACACTCAGTGTAGCTATTAATAGGAAGAAAACTTCCTAACTAGCAGCTTGTTACCAGGCAGTGAAGCTTTTGGGAAGATGTTTCTTCTCTATTTATTACCACCAAGTTGTTAAAATCCTCCTTTGGCTTCTGAAGTGTGAGCTTAAGCTAAAAATAAATAAATAAATAAAAATTCTTCCTCAAGTTAAAAATAAATCTAGTGGTCGTTTGGACAATTTGTAGCAGTAGGAAGTTGAAGTCACATCAATAACCAAGGCTTTAACCACCTGTCAGTGTTCACAGTGGACTCTCCGTTTTTGAGAGCTAGCACTACAAAAGCACAGGACAGTTGCAATTTCCTTCTACTCTGAAGGGAGGCTCCAGCCTCCCCTGCATTGCAGCGGGGTCTTTACTCTTTCTTCCTAGTTTCTACAGGTTCCTGGGCTTGCTGTTGCAAGAGAGGTGTGAAGACCTAAAGGGGCAGCAGCAGAAAAGGAGGGTATGCCATGGGGCACCTCCACCCCCGCAGCCCCAGGAGGGAGCACACGAGGAAGAGGAGGAAGCCCGAGAGAGCAGGTAGCAGGTTTATTCTCTGCTCTCCACTTTACCACGGAAATGGACTCAAACTTTCCTCTTTTTTAACCACCTCATCACTCCCCCTGCCTCCCACCCCACTCTCAACCCCAAGCCCACATTCCTTACCCGGACCACCTGCCGCGTGCTGGTGATGAAGGCTTTCCTGATGCCCAGCTCCGTCGCATCGAGGTTGAATTTCCGTGGGTTTGCCTCAACGATGCGTAGGCAGGGAGTCAAGGAGTCCCCGTTAGTGGTGCTGGGTATGGCCACAGATACACAAACCCTGAGCCTACCTCAGCAAGGCTCTACCAAGCGGCAGCTTTCCATTGTACCATGCCTTTTCCCAAAATTTGATTAGCAAAGTACGAAACACTGGAGGGAAAAACAGGCGCGGCAGGAGCGTATTGTGCAGTACACAGACCAGTGTGAAGCTTCTCTCTTGCATTTTTTTGGTTCTCTGCACAGCGCTTTCCGGAGTGTTCAGATGAACACAAGGGAAAAGGAGTATTTCTGGAAGCCAGCCTAGAGTACGACTGACTACAGAGAGATACAAATTCATACAACGCAATGGGCTTTCTGGAACAAAGCATCTTAGAATATACCTTGTCAAAAGCAAAAAGGCAAAAGGCAAATCCTTTTGCTGAACACATTTGCCTTAATTTCTCATTTGCAGTTTGAGAAAAGCCAATGCAAATGCAAAATTCAACCCCGAACAGTCCCCAGTTCTGAAAAAAAGTAACTACTGGGAAGCACTGGTACTCGGCTATTTAGTACAGCTCACGAACTGCACACCCCTACCTCCAAAGAGCCACGTAAAGGATATTGATTGTTTCATCCAAGTCTTCCAGGTCCCACTCAATGCTCCGCAGGTTATTCCTGAGCTCATTAGTGGTCCAGTCAATTTCTTCTCTTGTGGCGATGGAGGGATCTTGCAAGAGCTCCGTCCACCTCTGGAAGAGCCCCTGGGCGGTGTTCACGGCTTTCTGCACCTCCCTGCAGCCGGGGTGATTAAACAGAAGTCAAGGGATTATCATCAGTTGCTCTGCAGCAGTCATGGCAGGGCAGCCCAACATCCAGCTGAGCAGGGAAGCCCAGCTTTCTCCCAAACATCTTTCCTTCAAACGATTTTTAGTTTATTTTGTAAAATAAGGATTTGCCCTACCTGCTGGACAATCCTGTCCCTTGTTGCTGAGCAATTGCTGAGCAACAGCAACTTACAAGTCACCTATTAATGAAGGGACCTGTTTCTTCAGGGGAGGTTTCTGCCGAGTGTCATACAGGCAAGCCAGGGCAGAGTGTCTGAACAAGGCTGCTCTTTGACAATTAATGTTTCACATTCCTCTCAACAGCTTTCCTCTGAAGACTCTTGGCTACCTAGGTAAGATACCCCAGGGGCACACAGAATTACAGGAACTGTCCCCACAATACAGTCAGGCCAGACTGTTGAGTGCAGCACTGTTTATTTTAATTTAACATAAAAAAATCCACACGGCTCTACTACACTGGCTGAGGGAACAGAAGTCTTTTCTGCTGCTCTAAGCTTTTTGGAGACAAGTGCATTCACAGCATGGGAAGGCAGGCTTTGCTGACAGCACTGAATGCTGCTTTGATGGTTTGGGGCAAGTGGGTCTGTAAGTTTGGCTCACGGTATCTGTATCTACAAAACTCTGCAGTCCTGAGCCCTGAACCACTCCTCCAGGTTCGTTGGAAGCCAGTAGGAGGGACACAGGCGAGAGCAGACTTTGCTGGTGTGAAAGGTGGCCACCAGGAGTCCAAGAACTTGCACACAGCATCCACATAAGATGCAGGTATTTATCCTCCAAGAAAGCAGGTTATTATGGGGGGAAGCCCGGGACAAATGAACTGAGCCCACACTCTGTGAGGACTGTAGCTCTCTTTGTTATACACCATGGCCTGAAGTACTCCACTGTCTAAGTCGCAGTCTCTTGGCATCCTGACACATGTCCCTCCTCTTCTCGCACGCCCACAACTCTGAGTCCGCCACATCTAATGCCCTAAAGTCAGCAGCCCACACCAAGAATCGGGAGCTTCATTCTCTCCACTGCTTGCTAGGAAAAGTTTTTACTTTTTTTTCTGTCTGGGCATACTTGGGGAAGTACCCACATGCAGGAATTTAAAGCAGAGCCGGATGGCCTCTGATGGGAGGAGTTACGAACTCCAGGAAAGCAACCTGAACCCAACATGGGCAGTCTCCACCAATTCCCACTACCACCCCAACCTGCTGGGTAATAATTAATGCTGGGAGCAGCAGCACATCCCCTCTCCCCTCCCAGCCCTTCCCCGCATAGCATGGGAACCTCTCTGGAAAATTTGACAGGATGTTCGCTCCCCACCCACGGCGACTCGTATTTTTTCCCCTTAGCACCAGGTCAAACTGGCAGCACGACTCACTTTCCCTGGCTGCACCAGCATCCCTCCCCACACCTCCTACACTCCCACAGCTTTCCCCACCGCCCCCCTACGAGGCAGGTGAGGGGGGGTGTTGCCCCTGAGCACTGTTTCACTGTGACACGGGTAGGGGACCAGGCCGCAGCAAAAACTGAAGGTGGTCCCAGGGTAGTTTTTAGCAACTAAGGTCTTGTGGCCCCGTTAATTGCAATTTTCCTTTCCTCCCGCCTTGACCACCTTTGGTTTGTGTTTGCCTTTGTTCAGGCCTTTCTCTCCTTGCTTCCTCCCGTGGCCACCGTCCACGCTGTGGCTTCTTCCAAAGCTTGGTCCCTGCTCCTTTCCATCTTTCCACCTGGACACCACAGCCCTGGCTTTTCGGGGATCCCCTCTTTCCCCTCCCAGGAGCCAGCCAGCCCTGCTTTGCCGGCCGCAGGGCGACATTTCCCAACCCACAGCCGCGACGGCGGGGGACATCCGGGCAGGCTGTCCCCAAGCGGTCCCAGCAGCCGCACCTGCAGCCACGGCAGCGCTACACCTCCCGCTTCCCCGGCCGGCCCTGTACCGGGGGGCGGGAGGAGGCGGGGGGGGAGGGGGCACCTCCGAAGCTCGGGTTCCCTTGGCCCGCAGAACGGGGAGCGCTTCGTGAGGGGAGGCCCGGGCGCGGCCCGGCACCTGCCCGGTACAGCGCCTCGCCCCGAGGCCTCCCGGGCCCGGCCATCGACGCCGGGCACCCCCAATGGGGCGGCTCCAGACTCGCCCCCACCTCAGTCGTAGAAGGGGGGACGGGGACGCCATTTTCCGCCGTACCCGGTCGCCTCCGGAGACCCCCCGACCGCCGCTCACCCCCACGCTCCCGGGGCCTCCCCAGCTACGGGGCGGCCGTGCCCAGCCCCCCGGGCCCCTCCCCGGCTTCCCCTCAGCCCCCACGGCGGAGGGGGGGGGTGCATCCCGAGGGCCGCCGCTCACCCCTTCACCACGAAGAAGGGGTCCTCCATCGACATGGCGCTGCCGCCGCCGCGCGCCCCGGCCGCCGCGCGCTGCCCGCCACGCCCCGCCC
>JAOXJK010000004.1:2407339-2422288 GCA_025774025.1 Xenus cinereus
GTTAGAAGAGGCCTAGCTGGAAAAGTA
Source organism: Xenus cinereus (assembly GCA_025774025.1). NCBI lineage: Eukaryota > Metazoa > Chordata > Aves > Charadriiformes > Scolopacidae > Xenus > Xenus cinereus. The sequence goes on from JAOXJK010000004.1 coordinate 2,407,367, forward strand.
AAATTACTGAACAGAAAATTAGTTCTGTTTTACCTCAAACCAGGACACTGGGGCTAGTGGTGTGCTAGTTCTACCTAAAGCTGAGGCTTCCCCAACCACCAGTTGAGCCCTGTTGGAGCTGATCCCACCTCAGCATCTCCCAGCCAGCAGCTTGCAGAGCCCAACGCTGTGCTCTTGCTGCCTGCTGCTCCGGGGGCCTCTGTAGCGCTTTTGGCAATGGCACTGAGGTCTCCTCCATCTTCTCTCCAAGCAGCTGCAATGCATGTAGTGCCCAGCAACGCGTGTGTTTGAACCATCTCCCAGGGAGGTGGTTGAGTCACCATCCCTGAATGTGTTTCAGAGTTGTTTAGAAGTGGTGTTGGGGGATATGGTGTAGGGGAGAACTTTGTAGGGTAGGGTTGATGGTTGGACTCGATGATCCCAAGGGTCTTTTCCAACCTGTATGATTCTATGAATTGGTTACTGCTTTGGCCAGAGGACTTTGGTCCTCTGTCAACAAGAGATGTCTCCTGCCCTTAAAGCTGCTCACATACCTGGTGTGGGCTCTGTGGTCCCAGCCACAGCTGTTCTTCTGGTTCCCTTAGAACTACAGTTCTGGGCTCTTAATGACACCAGATACCTGGGCTGGTCCCTGGTGCTGAATTTTGGGGGAATTCTGGTGTATTTTACTCCTATTTTGTACTGCATGTCCTCATTGGTTTCTAATGGATAAATTCAGTTTACGGTTTAGGAGGCTGTTGATTTCATTTTCTTAACCTCTTGTTGAGGGACTTTTGGGTTGAAGCATTTGACACATTCAGGTAAATTGCAATATTCTGTCTCTTCCTTTGAATTCTTGCAGTAAAATACCTGTAGCTTGGGGAAATGCTTCCAATGCAGAAGGCCTTCTGGTATAGGTCTGCTATGGGTTCTCCTAAGGACTTGTAAAATCCTGCTTTTATGATTAAATCTGCTTTTGTTTCTGTAATGGAACTATCTGTTCTGTGGTTATTTGGACCTTTCTTAAAGGTGGAGGTTATGCCTGTTATGACATGATCTTTGAGTGCCATGGTGTGAACCCCCTTTGTAACTGACAAATTGGGCTTTTTTTGAACATAGCTGTCTATGGAGCAGGACAGAAATTATTTTGCTTGGCACCTGAGGCATGGGAAGCCTGCAGACTGTCTCATGAATGGGCATGGGAGGAGCTGGGGGGAGCACATGTGTAGGGGAGGTGGATGAAAATTCAGGTTGCATCAATTTAGTCTTCCTTGAGCTGACAAAACAGTTTTCCCATTAGAAAATTGCAGCACTTCAGCACTCAGCTGTCTCAGATAGCAAATACAAGGTGATTATTCAGTATGGAAATTTTGAGTTGTATTTTGGAGCGCTCCCAGAGTTGAAATCCTTGCACTCCCAGATGGGCTGAAGTGACCTGAAATGCCGGATCTGAGCAAGCACAGCCCAGAGCTGCAGCTCCCCTGGCAGCACAGGCAGTGTGAGGGAGGTCTACCTGATGGCTTGTCCTTGCTCTCTGCCTGGGTGATGCTGGGTGGCAGAGAAATGCAGCTTCATTTGCCGTCACAGGGCTTTACTGCCCTCCTAGGTCTGCACTGAAGACCCCTTCAGTGCAGGTAACAAATATGACCCTGGGGGGACCTAAGGCAGATCTCTCTGCCACTGAGACAAGGAGAGGTTTGTCTCTCCTGGGCACCTGGAGTGGTCTTGGTCCCTAATAATCCAAAAGGGCTTTGCAGCCTTCATGCTTCATAGAATCATAGAATTGCCGACGTTAGAAGGGACCTTTCAGATCATCGAGTACAACCATCAACCTAACACTGACAAAAACCATCACTAAACTGTGTCGCTAAGCACTGCTTCTACCCATCTTTTAAACACTTCCAGGGATGATGACTCCACCACTTCCCTGAGCAGCTTGTTCCAATGCTTGATAACCCTTTCAGTGTAAATTTTTTTCCTAATATCCCATCTGAACCTCCCCTGGCACAACTTGAGGCCGTTTCCTCTTGTCCTGTTACTCAGGAAAAGAGACCAATCCCCATCTCTCTGCAACTTCCTTTCAGGTAATTGTAGAGAACGATAAGGTCTCCCCTCAACCTCTTTTTCTCCAGGCAAATCATGTTGCCACCAGAGCCTGGCTTAGGGCTCTTGCAAGCCCTGCCGTGCTCTGCACCCTTTTCCTTGGCAGGAGAGTGAGGAGGGACAGCCCGGGAGTCCCAAAGCAGGAGGACAAGCTGGTGCCAAAGCCCTCCCCCACTGTACTACATCCCCAGTCTGTGGGCAGAGGCTTTTAATGGGATTTGGGGTGGTGATGTCTGCCTTTCAGCTGTAGCAAGATGTCCTTTCACTGTCTGTGCCTGCCAGGCTCTCTGCTGCTTCGGGGTGTCCTGCTTGGCTCCTTTCTCTGGCAGCATCTCCTTGAAGGGAGTAATTAGCTCTATGCTGGATCCGTCGATACTGCAGCTGAGGTAAAGTGAGGGGAACCAGGGGAGGAGAGCATGATCCTGCCATGTGCTGTCAGGAAAAGGGGGGATGAGAGCCCCTGGGGGCTGGCCAAGCTAATCCTCTCTGCTGGTCGTAATTACAGGGCTGGCCTGGCAGGAGACCCTGCGGGCAGGATTGCTCCCAGAGTGGAGTAGATGGCAGGAGAGCTGCAGCTTTCTCAGCAAACGATCCACCTCAGGGCTCTGAAGAAGCTGTCCTTTACTGTGTCTTGGTCCCAGGGCTGGAGGTGAGCCCATGGGGGAAAAAAAATGGCCTTTTTCAGCTTGAAAGACATTTTTCCCAAAGCAACGGGCTGTCCGGTGCCCTTGGAGGCTCATGGCAGCTGGAATGGCTGTGCTCGGACACATCCAGGGAGGGCTGTGATGTGCTGAGAAGTCTTGGGGTGTCCATGCACCCACCTTCCAGGAATGTGGGGCTGGAAGGCTGCATGTAGAGTGTGGGCTATATAGAAGAGGTGGAAAGAGCCCTGTTCTGCGGCAGGAGATCTGGCTTGGGGCTGTCGCTCCTCATGTGAGCTAGGAGGGCTCTGGCTTCTGCTGAACCCACCCAAGGGGTTTGGTTCCCCATGTGATGGGGAAATGGCCTTGGGTGCATCGTCACAGCTCTGTTGCTGTCAGCTGAAAATGAGGAGAGAAAAAGGACCCCCCTCGGTGTTCATTGCAGAGCAGGGACTAAAAGGAAATGAATGTTCTCCTTGGGCTTTTTCTGAGAGGATAAGAGAAACAACAGGAGCAGGAGAAGCCAGGAGAGGAAGTGATTCATATGTTTAATTCACCCTACAGTTCCTATTAGCACTTTTTATTTGTGCTACATGGCAACATTTAGAGGCCCCAGCTGAGATCAGTGCCCCATACGTGCAGCCGTTGCTCAGCCTGGAGTGGGAGGCGCAGCGAGGAGGGTGATGAGCATCCTTCATCTGCAGGGAAACCAAATCATGGGGTGGGAAAATAACTCCACTGGCTGGCTAAGGGCTCCACTGACTTTTCCTCCTTATCTCTTTCAAGAAATGGGCAGTGAAGAGGGGAGAGGAAGTGATTCCCTGGGAGACGTGATATAAACTACCTTGGTATAAATCATGTTCTGTCCCTGGACATGTCTGCTACGTTTGGGGCCATCCTTGGTTCTTTCCATCGCATCCGTTAGGCCCGTGACAAACGTGTCTGCTGCCCTAAACCTCAAAGGTTTGTATTTCAGAGGTCTAGCAGCTGTAGTCAAGGTTGCCGCAGGCTGGCTAGCTGGGAGCTTGCCTGGCAGCAGGAGGGCACCTGCACTCCAGCTATGTAACTGCAGGCTTCAGAGCAGGAGAAATGAATGATGTGCTCCTCACAACTCCCATATCGAGCACTGAGGAAAAGGGATGGAGCTCAAAAAACCCACCCCAACCCTCAAGGCAATGCCTCGTGGGGCAAATGTTCATTTAACCATCTGCTGTCTGTTCTGAACTAGTTTCCCACTGAGCAGAGCTGGCAAGAAATGAAAGGCGTTTGTCTCCTGCAGGCGGCAAGCGATGTCCTTCGGTGGCAGCAGGCTGGAGACGGGTTGTGCTGGGGCTTGGGGGGCTGAAACCCTGGGGATGTCCTCATATAGGGTGACTCTAATGCTTTGGAGCTGGTGGGGCTCAGCAGGCAGTTTTACAGGAGGGTTGTGTGTGCGTATAATGAAATGGAAGTTTTGGAGATCAATCTTGTGCAAAGCAAGTATAGTATAGAGTATTGAGCACGACAGCGCAAGGAGAGAGTATTTTTTTTTTTAATGCAGAAAACAATATTTCCTTTTAAATGAGCTTGTAACTGCCTCCTAGATACAGCAAACCAGGCTAAGCAAGGCTGGGGCCAGCCAGGAAAATCCCTGAGGGCTGCAGCGCAGACAGGGCACTCAGAAGAACAAAACTGGTTACAGGCTCTAATGCGTTCCCAGGGGCAGGTAGGAGAAATGTGGGCACTTAGAAGGTAACAATTTTGTCTCTGGTCTGTAGAATGACAAAGAATGATGTTATTGATGTTAAATAGAGATCTAGTGCTTGTTCCTGAGCCTGGCACCCAGTGTACCCGCCCTGCAGAACAGTTGGAGAGGAGAAGCTGGTCCAGGCTCCTGCAGCCCAAGAGGGAGCAAATGCAACCCAGCACCAGGGTGGTTTGAGGGGAAACCACCTCTTCATGGGCACAGCAAAACCTTTAATGGGATCCAGCAGACCATGGTATCAAATCTGGCTGGCTTAGCGGATGTGCTGTTCTGATTAGCATAAGCATTGTACAGTCCATCCTAAATAAGGATCTAATTTGCAATTATCTGGGCTGGGATTAAGTGGATGATCTGCCCGAATACGGGGACCAATGGGATCTCCGAGCGGCTGTTGTTCGTGCCAGCCTGTGCTGCTTGGGTACCGTCAGCCCCGTGTCTGTAGGTGCTCGTCTAGCCAGGGTTTTTGAACAGTTTCCCAGCAACAGTTCCCTCAGCTCCTTGCTGCCTTCAGCTGAAATTGCCCAAATGTGAGCTGCAAGGGAAAGGGAGGGGGGGCAGAAACAGGCAGTGGAGCAAACTGGCTGAATGTTCTGAAATCCTGGAATGAAAAGCTGAAGCTTCTCACTGCTTTCCTCAGAGCAAAGCCACCAGCTCTTCTTTTTTTTTTTTTTTTTGTGTGACAGCTGTCTGAATCTGATGAGTGTTTTCTGCTGTTTCTTTGGCTACCAGCTTCTCCCTCCCTCTGCGTGCCCTCGTTATCCAGGGGAGCCCTGTTTCCATATGAGATGGCGCAGGCAGCTCTGGGTATCTCCTCTAAGGTGAGACCTGAGGGAAATACGGAGAAGCTTTCTGAAGTCCTGCCCAGGTGATGGGGGTTGAGGTGAGTCCAGCAGGTCTTGCAGCCCAGGTGGCTGAGGAAGGCAGCAAGGCAGGCGAGAGCGGAGAGACCCAGCTGGGCTCAGCTCCTGAGAGCAATTTCTTTTCCCCTTGTTCCATTGCTCAATCCAGGTCTGAATTTATAGATTTTAAAAACAGTACAGTAAACTCCTGCTCTCCATCAGCTGGGAAACAGGCTGTGCTCAAAGCTGATACCTGTAGGCACCCGTCGTTTCTGCATTTCCCCTTCCCTCTTAAAATCTTCATTCCTCATGCGGTCTTGGGACCACAGATGCTCCCTAGGCACAGTCAGCTTTAAATCTGGACTTTGTCACACCAGACTTGTCATACAGCAGCACGTATACGCTCGCCCTGCCTTGGGGGGAGTTCAGTGCCTGTGCACGGAATTGGCCATTGCTCATGCCTGCCTGTCCGTGGCTGGAAGCAGTGTTCTCTTCCACTCTTCCGTGTCACTTAACTAATGATATATTACATGCTTTCATCTAGCTACCTTGTGTCCTGCTGGTACCTCAGCTGGATCAACCTGGGGCCGGAGCAGCAGGGTTTCCACCCTGCCTAGGAAGTCACAGTTGCCCTGGTAGCACATTCCAGCATCTTGGAAATGCTTGGGACCTGGCCTGGCATACTGGCTACTGGCTGAGCAAAGCCGTGGTGCCTTTCTATGTGCCATTACACCTGCAGGCTAATGCTTTCTTTTTTTTCCCTTGGTGGTTACCAACTTCCCCTGGATCTAGCTGAATGGTCTGGGTATGAAAGTTCCTTAAAGCCCCCTTGAAATCTCATTTCTACTGGCAGACATACTGGGAGAACTGTATTAAACCAGATAAGAGCTGGCTCGGAGATCCCAGCTTTCATAAATACAGTAGCTGACAGGCGCTTCTGTAATGCTTTAACACCCATTGTAAATAGCTCCAGCAAGCAGAGGGATAAGAGCGGTGTATAATAACTGTGGTTTAGGATACGTACCGGTTTAATGCGAGCGGTTTGGGGATTAGATAGAAGCACTGGGAACAACGGTTATGGCTCTGCAGGCGGCTCTGGGAGTGCTGCCTGCTTAGGTTGCTGCAGATCCTTGCCCATTGCTCCTCTCCCCCATCCTGCCTGTTGGGGGACCAAACCCACCCCCTGCTCCAGCACCCTGGTCCATCGGCAGTGCTGCATGCCCAGGACAGAGGTGGCATGCAGGATTTGAGTGTTTATGGAGCTTGTGTCTGGTTTGCCTGAAGTTGGGATCCTTAGGGCTAAAATGTGAGTTTTCCCTCCGGGCAGGGGTGGGAATATAGTGGGAGACTCTGCAAGATGCCTCTCTAATGTGAATGTGCATCCACAAAAGCCCTGACTGTCCCACTAGAAGCGCAATGGGGAGAGAAAAGGTCCGTTTGGTGCAGAGGAGAGACTGGTCAGTGGCTGGGATTGAGATGAGCTGCGTCAGGAGGAGAGAGATGCCAAAAAAGCTATTCTGCATTATAAGCTATTTTCCTGTTGCTCATACGCATCTCTGAATGCCTCCTGCAGCGAGAAGCCCTCCCTGCCTGCTGGCAGGAGGATCCCGTTTGGATCTGTTTAGACACTATTTCGCTAATATTGTTGTTTATCATGTGTTGGAGCTGTGCCTCGGAGCCTGAGCAGCCCTGGGGGGGGGAAGGGGGTGCTGGCTGCCTGGCGTGGTGCCTGCCTCCGTGCTCCCTGGGGAGCATCAGCCCCCATGAAAGCATCGCTGAGGCTCCTTGGGGAGAGCCATCACCTGCTCTCGGCTTTGCTCAGAGGGTCTTTAGCTTTCTTGGTGTCTTCGTATAAAGCTGGGGCAGGCTGGCAGCGTGGGGGTTATCTAAGGACCTGGCATGATGAGTGTGTAGTCACCCCCACTGCAGCGTTAAGGTCATTTTGCAGCCACATGGCTTCAAATCCATGGGCAGCAATGGGGGCCAGAGCCTGCCGGGTGAGCCAGTGTCTCCCAGCAAATCCCTTGGTTAAAGGCTTGGAAAATAAAATCCGGTTTGTTTCTAGATGTCGAAGCAGGTGGAAAGGATGCTGCGTGCTAAACCTCTTCCTCTCAAAGCAGATGAATTAGGCTTGAGCTGCCAAACCCCAGGACATCCCAAATGAGTGGATCAGGCATAGCCTGTGAAACTTCTTGGGGCCACTGAGCTCCAGGGGTTCAGGTGGATGTGTTTGGGCCAGGGGGTATCATGGGGCTTTTGAGCTTCATATGGTTCCCAGGTCTGGAATTTGGGGTGAGGATCAGACTGTGCCTGAATGCTGCTTCTGCCCAGTCCAGGGCTAAAAAAAATGGAGGGGATGAGGGCAGATTGGGCAACCTGCAGCATCCACCATCCTGCTCTTGCTATGGACTGGGTGCTGGCATGGGCCCCAAAAGGCCCTGTTCATCCTCTGCTACCCTACAAAAATTAGTTCAGAGAAGGCAGAAGTGTTAAATTTTGACTTTTTTTTTTTTTAAGATAAAACCAAATTCACTTCATAACAGATTATGACAAACTTGCTGTTTGCTGCAGCTGAAGAAGATGCCGAACCCCCCTTCATCTGCTGAAGGTAAACGTTTTATGAGGGCAGTTACATACAATGTTTAGTTAAGAATTTCAGGGCTGAGGGCTTCTGTTAGTGGTGGTTGACAGTGCAAATTTTGGGGACAGTGAGGATTGTACGAGGTGCTGGAGCATGTCAGCCTCTCAACATCAGAACTTGGTTGAAGAAACACTGAATGGCTGAGTCTCATCTTGCCAATGGGTTGAACGAAAGTGTAACTCACTTCAACCAACAGGTGGCCATAGAAAATGGGCCATAATGAGCTAACTTGGTGTTGCTCACAAAGATAGTACTTAAAAGCAATGATTTAGGAGTTATGCTTGACTTGAATACTTGAATAGGAATGATATTAGCAGAACTTGAAGTGGGTAAAGTTTTCTGGTCTACTTCAGTGTGACTGTAAGCGGAGAAGCATTAGAAGGTGTTTGTTTCTGGAGGCATCTCAGACTTGGCCCTAAGCTTTCCTTGTTAATAATATTTTTAGAAATGTGAAAGACAACAAAGCTGTTGGTGGAGGTCTGCAGCTGATGGAGCAGCAGCATGTAATGAAGGAGACCAAAATGCTGATGATGAGTGCTTGGTAACCTGGACCCCTTTCTGTGCAGTACTCGGGGAGGGGAAGCAGTGACCTGGAGAGGAGTAGGGGCTGCTTTGTAAAATCCACCAAACCCTGTCTGAAACCCACCTGGGTGAGCCCTGGGGTTGGGGAGGAGCAGCCAGCGGGTGTTGAGGAACTTTGCTACTGCTTTTATTTATTCTCTTGGAATAACACGCCCCATTCCGGTCTGCAATCAGGGGCATGCTGAGAAGTTATCCTGGAGTGAATTCAAAAGCAGGATTAAAGGTTTGTTGGGAAAAGTGCCACGCAGCCAGGGATCTGGTATATTTGATTGTGGTCTGCCATGGGGAGGTGACTCGATCTCTGGCTCTTAAACGCTTGTAGCATCCCTAGGATGAGGACTTGCCCATCCTGCCCAAGCATGAGGAGGGTGGTGGGCTTTTCGGAGGAGATGGGAAGATGCAATCCAGATGATGGACCTTGGGGGCAGTGCTGTCGGGCTGCCCACCTGGGGACTCTGGCCCTGTTGTGCCTCTCCTCAAACCCTCCTGATCAACTGCAACTTTTGAGTATGGAGCAGGGGTGGATCTGGGGAGGTACCTCGGCTGGGGTGTCACTGTAGGCACAAGCTGTGGGAGCAGGTGAGGAGGTAACTGGGCAGTGCAACAGGAGCATCCTTGGTCTGGTCCATCACTGACACCCTGGGGCACTTGTTTGGGTTGGCTTTCTCCTAGGTGTAGACACCAAAGGACTTTGCAAACACAGGCTATTGCAAGGAGCTAATTGACTTTCCGTCGTATCCTCCGGTCTTTTTGCAAGTGAAATGACTAAAACGCAGCCGCAGGCTTCCCAGTAAACAATGAGCAGTTGGTTTCACATGGCTCCCTGTCAAAAATCCCAAACTGGAAAGGCAGGAAAACAAACAATCAGATCAGAAAGAAATGGTTTTTTGGCACCGGTTCCCTCCGTGTTGACTGGGCTGTGAGACAGACCCTGAGAAATAGCTCAGATTTTAGTCAAACCGCTCAGGCACAAGTAAGGGAGGGGACGGGGAAAAAGTGGATAAAAATGCTTGTCTGCCTAAATCCAGGTGCCTGCAGTCAGAGAGGAGCAGAGCAAGGGTACCGGTCTCTGCCTGCTTTCCAGATGGCAGATACATTTTAAACACAGGAGGCGTAGTTATACCCTGGGTACTGAAGCAGAACAAGTGCCAGGAAAATATATGCTTCAGTTAAAAGATGGGAGTTTGGAAATTGGGAGCAGCACTTGTTTTGTAACCAGAATATAAACTATGGGCCTGAGGTGGAGCAGCAGGCAGGGCAAAGGCATCTCCTCAGCGGGCTCAGCTTTCCCAGTGACAGGTTGGGTCTGCTGCCTCTCTGATAATTAACCTAATTGACAAAAATTGGCTAGAGCACCCTGGGGGAAACTTGCTCATATTTTTTTCTTGCAGTCTGCAATAGCTGATGGGTGAATGATATTATTATTATTCTTTTAACAGAAGCAAAATTTAATGTTTCTTTATCATTCCATTCAGAGTGCTGCTTCCCTGTGATTCAGCTGGCCAGAAGCATGGTTCCAAAAGGGAGAGGTCCATGCTTTTGTTATTTTTCTGCACTGTTATGTTTCTTTTTTTTTTTTTTTTTTTTTGCAGCAGAGTCTTGCAAGTTTCTGTTACTCAAAAGTTTGGAGTGTGGGTTTGTTTGGTTTTTTTTCCAGTGGGGGTTGTCAGTTTTGAAAAAGTTCCTACTCAGGGAAAGTTTAGTTTCACTTTATATAAACACCCTAAGATTTAGGCCATTTTCTTCCTTTAAGTCCTTGTTACAGTGTTCATATTATTGTGAGAAAGTAAATACCATTCAAGAGGTTTCAAGTTTCATGGGCTTTTCTGTTGTTAAACAGAAGTGTGTATTTTGACATATGCAGTTCCTGTGGAACAAACCTTAATGGAGACATCAGGGGATAGTATTTGGCATTTACAGGAAAGTGATTTTTTTTTTTCACCCTGAGGCAATTTCACAGGCTTCTGAGAGTCTACCAGCCATGATGTCATGCAGCAACCATTACCTGATTTCTCTCCTTTATGGCAATTGCAACCTCCTCTCTCCCAAAGAGCAGCACTTGCTCACCGTGGAGGTCCATGGCTTTCTGGTGGGTCTCACTGCTTGATGGGACCAGCAGATTAACTTGGCAGCTGACATTTCAAGCAGCTGTCCTCTGCTAGGTTGGAGTGTTTGCTAAGTATACACAGCTTCTTTGTTTTTAAAGATGCTTTTCAGCTGGCCTATGCTTCATGTCCTCGTCTCTTCAGCTCTGCTTAAAATATACACATGCCTATTTAGTAGAAAAATACACAGATCAACTTGGAAGTGATTCTGAGCATGAAACTCAAGGAATGAGGCACGTGTCTAACAAAACAAGGAGCTGCACTTTCTGACCCAGAGAAGTCAACTTTACAGATACTGATGACCCAGAGAGCGTGCAGAGTTGTACCACACCACTAATCCATCCTGGGAAGCATCGGGTGGATGATGTCCTCCTGCTGCAGCTCTTCTGGGAGGGGAGGTGGTAGATGGACAGTGGTCCCTGAGGTGTTGTGGGTCCTAGGGACAGGACAGACAGATGTGAGACAAAAAAGCCGGGTGCTCTCTTGCCCCAGCACAGCTCTGAGCCTGTGCCAGGGAGGGCAGGCTGGGGTACTGCATTACCTGCAACACCACGGGAATTGCAGAAGGTAGAGGCAGAATAACCTGGATGGGGGAAATGGTGTAGGGCTGGGCATGGGGGGGTTTGCATCGCTCCCGAAAAAGCTGCTGGTCCCCTCACGCTTGGCAGAAACCAGTGTGAAGCTTGCTTGAACCAGCCACTGAGTGTTAAAATCCTAGGGCAGGAGCACACCTTGCAAGGGGTCCCTTCCCCTGTCTCCAAATGGGAGCTGCTTTATCCAGACTGCCTCACCAGCGTTTGTCCGACCTGCTCTCAAATCCCAGCAGCTGCCCAGCTGTCTATCCTGAAGCTTAAATAATCTTTGCTACCAAGTTGTTTTTTTTTTTTTTCTCCTAGTGTCTAATCTACAATTTACAGCCCATTACTTCTTGTCCTGTTCCCCGTGGGGATGCAGTGCAATTTATTCCCGCACCCTTTGTAACAACCTTTTACATAATTGAAGACTGCTATCATGTCTCTTCTGCCTTCTGACTTCCAGACTAGACAAATCCATTTATTTTGGGCTTTTTTTTTTTTCCCCCAACAGGTTGTGTTTTTCTGCCCTTTGTACGCTCTCTTTACTACCTTCTGAACTGTCTCCAATTAGTCCACATCTGAAGCGTTTGTGGCTGTACATGGGGGAAGGAGGAGGAGAAAAGCTAGTTAGGCTTCTGCGCTGCCTGGAAGGAAAGCCATATTAAAAAGCTAGAGGTCCTCGGGGTTACGCTACACGGCGTTGCTTATATGTTAAGGCTGTATGTTAAGGTATGTAAGAGGTTACAAGCAAGCAGTGAAAACAGACCAAGCCCAGGTAATGTCTGTAAATGAAACGGTGCTGGGTTTGGGCAACGGGCTTGGATGCCTCCGAGTGCTTCCACGAAGCTTGGGGTCGAACGAAGTTGGATGCTCTTGGATGTGAAAGATGCTCCTTTCTGTCCAGCTGGCCTTGACGGTTCTGCATGGTTTTGGGCTCCTTCCAGCCAGCGCCTCGGGCTGCCAACCTGCACCCAGGGCGCTCTTCTTGCCCTTGCAGGGCTGAGGGAGGCTCCTGCGAGCTCCCGGGGGGAGCCGGTGGGCGCCGCCGCTCGCTCCCCTGAGACGACAGCAGCTCGGCTCTCTGGGATGTTGGTGCTGCTCCTGACGCCGTCGCTCCATATTTCATTCCTGTCTCGCCGGGTGGTGGGAGGAGACGCTCGGCTTCGACTCCGCGCCGATCAGGGTTTGTCTCCTCTTTCGGGATGGGGGAAGCTGATCTGCATTCGTGTCTAATCATCCGCGGAGCTGGCAAAATTGTTCACGGAACGAGTTCTCGGGGAGAGCCTCGCTTCTCCTCCCCCTCCGAGCTGGGAGCTGCCTTGCCCCAGCACCTACCAGGGAAGGGCTGTGTGGAGCTGTGGGGATGGGGAGAGGGAGACGGGCGATGAATGGTGAACCCCCAGAGTTCAATTACCCCCAGCTCCCACCACGAGCAGGTAACCATGGAGACATTCAAATCCAAGGCATCACCAGTCCCCAAGTAACAGCACACACACATATATATATTTATTTAAATAAAGACCCTGGGCTTGCCACTGGGAAAGCTGTCTCGGTGCGTTCAGGCTGGCTGCCACACTGGGGTTGTCTGAGGTGCAGGGTGGGATTTGGGGGCATGGTGTGTGCGGGAGGGTGTCAAACCCACTTCTCTGGGGGGCTGGAAGGACACAGTGTTAGAGGGTGCATTTGCATCTCTACCAGTGTCAGCTCATAGCAATAACATAGGAGAAACGGTGAGGAAGGGGGTTGCTGATGTGCATGGGCCCTCTGGCAGTGTTTGTTTTTTTTTTTTTTTTCCCTTCTGCATATGCCAGGATGGTCTTGCTGGCTCTGGATCTGGGATACTGATGTGCAGTGTCCAGGAAGAGGGTTAAGGGATTTCTATGCATCCCAAAGAGGAGGAGTATGCAAGTTTTCCTTGTGCTTTCTTCCCGAGGTGCAGGCAGAGATAGTGTGCCGGGGCAGGAGCACGCTCACCCAGCGTGTGAATGAACGGCAGTGCTGGAGGAGATGTATAAATGGAGTACTCGTCTCCAGGATTTTCTTCCCTGAGCTTCATTCAGATTTAGGGATGAAGGTTTTAAAGAGACAGCACCCAGGCTGGGTGGCACAAGTGGGCATCCCTGTGAGGGGGTGGTCAGGCACCTGGCCCTGCTGCTTCCCTGGCCCCAGAGGTGCCAGTGAGGCACATGCAATATCTTGGTAAAGCAAAAGTAACATAACCTGTCCCCAAACAGGCTGGTATCCTGACTCTCTGGGGCGATGTGCACCCATGATGCCACTCATGGCTGCCCCACGGGGGTGAGGCACATGCTGGGGAAGGGGTTGTGTGCCATTCAGCAGTACATGCTGGGGCTCAGTGCAAGCGTGAGGACAGGAGCAGTTTTGGGACAGCATTATCAACACTGTCAAGTGTCTGGTCCTGGAAGCTTCTGAAGTCCAGGATGCTCCTCAGCATTGCCAAGTGGCACAGGAAAGGGAGGAGCTGGAGGGACAAGGGGGTATGGGAGCATCCTGCCCACCCAAACCACCCCTTAGCCACGGCTACAATGGGCTATCTCTCAGAGAAGTCAGCAATGACAAGGTTTTGGGGACTCCTGTGGAAACCATCTGGGCTTGTGCTGAGCTGTGCCATGCTAGGGCTTCTCCCTGCACATGCTAAGGGGGAGTATATAAAGACCTGTGTGCTGTCTTAGTCTAGCAGCCCCTTGGCGGTGTCACTGGGCAGCTGTGGCAGTGCTGTGGGTCTCCTTGATTGAAATGCAGAGAGCCCATGTCATCTCTAGCTCCTTCACCCTGCATGTTCAGGTCCAGTTGCCCATGCCCAGAGTGTCTGGGAAGGCAAAACGATGGAGCAGTTGGGGAATGCACCTCTGCAAATTGTGCTGCAAACACGATTTAAGAAGAGGCTTTGAATGCAACAGGGGTTGCTGCTCCTACTGGCAGCCCTCAGATGCTGTGGGGTTAACCTCTGGCTGATCTGGAGGGCCATATACCTCCTTGTCCCCACAGCTGGCCTTGCTTTGGCTGCTGGTTAAGGGGAGGGAGAACAGCAGGGAGTGCAGGGTTTTATTTTGCGTGGAAATGGAAAACCCATGCTTGCTTTGCATGGGCAGAGCTGTGGAGGTCCCCATGTCCCGGGAGCAAGGTGTGTGCAGAAAGGGGGAGACCTGGGCTGGAAGAGGGGTTGGGGAACACCAGCTGGTGGCACAATGTGGGGATCCTCTGTCACCAGCCCCAGTGTGGGACCAAGCTGCTCAAATCAAACCTGCTGAAGCAGCTGGATGCAGGTTTCTGGGTGCTGCTGCTGGCTGGGTGGCTGAACCTGGGGTGGCCAAGCTGGTCTGGGTGGGCAGAAAAGCAGCTGTTTGCTCGGTTGTGCACCCCGTCCTCACTCCCGGTGTGCGTGCAAAGTGTGTGTGCAAGGGGCGGTGTGCCCGGACAGTTCCTGCTCTGTTTTGGTGGAGCTCGGCTCCTTCCCTCCTTTGTTATCCTCTGTCTGCCCCCTCTGGTATATGTGCGAGTTTCCTTTCTCCGATTGTCAGAAATTTCTTTTCCACTGTGTGGGCAGGAGACAGATTTTAACTGTCTCTATTTTCTCCTCTTTTTTTTTTTTTTTTTTGTATTTCGTTTTATCCCCCCTCCCCCTTCCCTCTCGCATTCCTTCCTTCCCTGCTCTTCTTGTCTCTCCCTCCCTCCCTCCTTCCCCTCCCCTC
>JAOXJK010000004.1:2422987-2443270 GCA_025774025.1 Xenus cinereus
ACCCCCCCCGGTTTTTGCTCCTTCCCGAGGGTTTCTCAGCGGCTGGGGCTCGGCCGTGCCCGGGAAAGCAGCTCGGCTCTGACAAAGTTTTTATTAAGGTAGCCTCGGAGCGGCGGGAGCCTCGGCGCTCGGCTTTAAGGTGGTTCCCCGGCCGAGGGAAGGGGGGCCGGGGGCGGCCGTCGGGGGTCCCGGCCGGTAGCGGGCGGCGCGGCCCTGCGGCGGGCCCGGGCTCGGCTGGTGGGTCCGGAGTGTGTGTGTGGGGGGGTCCCGCCTCTCTCGGGAAAGAGCGCGTGTGTGTGTGTGTGTGTACGCGGTGTGCCTGTGCTGGGGGGCTGCCCTTCCTCATGGCTCGGGTGGGGTGGGTGAAGCCGGGTTGGGGGCGTTGAACCCTTTCTCTTCCCCTGCCCCGGGTACCCGAGAGCCCTGAGCCCCCTGGAGAGCCCTCGCTCCGGGGGCAGGGGCAGAGGAGGCGTCCGGCTGGTTCAGCGCCAGCCCGAGGCCTCCCGAATCCGTGGGGTCTCCTCTCCACCCTGGGGTGCGCTCAGCAGCCTCCCCTGCCTGCCCTGGGCACCCAGTGGTTCCTCTTGTCTCCCTGCACCCAGTGCTCTCCTTATCTGCGGGTCCGGGTGCTGCTCCTAAGGCTGGTCCCTACCCAGGTGTTGCTGTGGCACTGATGAATGAGCGGTCCCCAAAATCAGGGCTTGTCTGCCTCCTTCCTGCAGCTCTCCTGGCTGCTCTGGCGCTGCACAGCGTGTGTTTCGGTGCCTGTGGCTCCTGCTGGTGCTCTATGCAGCTGGAGGGGGGGCCCAGGGATAACTGCCCTCCGCGATCCTGACCAGATAAGTGCTACTTGTACCCTAGACCACCCTGTCGTCCCCCATGGGCTGGCTGCGTCCCCCCGGGTGGGTGATCTCATCCCGCTCTTGACGCTGATGCGAGGCCAGGCTTGGTCCAAGCTGCAGATGGGGAGGTCTGGGCTCAGGATGCCGTGGGATGTGGTGACACTTTCGGCTGGTCCGGATCCACGGCCGGGGCTGTTTGGCAGATGAGGCACGGCGTTACGGAAGGCGCTGTCAGCGAGACGAGGCACACATTCACAGCCTCAGCTGCTGCTGCTGGCATCCTTGGCAAGATCGGGGCATCACTGCCACCCGTTGAGTAATTGGAAACTGAGCACCATCCACAGGGGAATGTCTTTTGGAGGGGTTCCCCTCAGCTCCCTTTCCCCAAAATGTTTGTGCAGAGTTTCTGGCACGTGGTGGCAGCAGGATGCCAGGGAATTGAGGTCTGGGGTCCCTCCAGTCAACTTTTGCGGGGGTCTTTCTGCAACACGGCTCTCCAGCAGCACAGGCAGGGTGGGCATGGCAGAGCCGCAGGGCAGGTCTCCGCACTGGTGGGCTGTGCTTCCCTGGGTGTTTATCTACAGGTTTGGGAGGTGGAGGAGATGGATGTAGCAGCAGGCTGTCCCGTGGCACCGAGCTCCCCTCTGGTCTGCTTCTGCCTGGCTGGATTTCCTCACTCCTCGGTGGTCCCGGAGTACACGGCAAGTTTGTTCGCTGTAGTTTGGGATGCGTTTGCATCCCTTGAGCACCTGAGGACTTTCCTCCTCCTCTGCCATCACAAAGGACAGTGTAAACCTTTCCCCAGCGAAAGGCTGAGTGAGAGCCTGGCCCATCCCCGTTGCACCTTGGCACCTTTTTTGGGCGGGTGACACAGGTTGATGCTGAGGTGAGGAGTCTTCCTCGGGTTCATCCACGCTGCTGAGGGCACTGACGATCTGAGCACGAGGAGGAATCTCCCAGATGGTGTTGCCTTTGACCCTCTGCGAACAGGACTGTCCTGGTGGCTGTGTGAGGCTGCAGCCCCCCACGCCCCCTCCCCGGCGTGGTTGAGTCAATGTACCCACCCACTGCATCCAGTGCGTGAGTCACAGGCTTTTTCATACACTGGTGTGAATCACTCACACACAGCCACACTGATGACTTTAGCAACAGCTGAAAAGATAAAACAATCCCCTCCACCTCTCCCCCATCACCACTACTGCTGCCACTGGGCTCCTTGCTCACAGCGACCCAAGAAAACTTCTGCAAGTGGGATCCTGGTGATGGCAGCTGGAGTTTCTGCTAACTTTCTGCATCCTGTGGTTGGGTTGATCCATGGATGCCACCAAGGATGCTCATGGCTGAAACGGATGGGTGGACACCCGGGTGACGCAGCCTGGAGGATGGCTCTTCTGCCTTGGTGCTAAGGAGTCTCTGCTTGCTAGATTGGGGTGAGTCTGGTGGTGTGCTGAGCCATCCCCTGGCTCTTCCCTCAGGACAGGGTGCATTTTGGGCCAGTTTTTGCAAGGCTGTTCCACTTTCCACCTTCATCTCTCTGGGGACCACATGTAGAGATCTGGACCCGCATCAGAGTGGTGTGCTCTTCCCTCTCCCCCCAGCTCACTGGGGTGCAGCAGGACTGTCTGAGCCTCAGCATGAGCGGCTGATGATGAGCAAGATCTGTCAGGAAAAAAGCCAGATTGCCCCCCATGGCTTCGGCTGCTCCTCTCCCTGGTGCTGCTTGGATGGCAGATGGTGGAGGCCAGCAGCTCTGCTGGTGGCTAGGATGCTCTTTGCTCCCCTGCCAGAGGCTGGGGTTGTGTCTCCGCTGGCCACCATGGGGCCGGAGGTGACTGTTTTAGCACAGGGAAGAGGTTAATTAACCTCCCTGGGGATCTTTGTCCCTGGCTCTGCTGGAGAGAGCACAAAGCAGGGGGCTGGAGGAGGCTGGGGGCACTACCTGTTCCTGCCCTCTGGCCAGGAGACCGGGACAATCCCGCAACCTGCACCACCAGGTACAGGCTCACCAGGAATTACCGGAGCATCTCTGTGTCCCCACTCAAGCAGTGCAATTGAGGGGGGGTGGATATCAAATAAATCCAGCGCCTTGCACCTCTGCAGAGCTCCAGGGAAGGCGCAGGCGAGAAGCAGATCAGAGACGGGCTTCCCAGGTGCCTTCCAGACCCCAGCCCACCCCTCGGCCACCTCCCGCATCTTTTCCTTGCTGCTTTCCTTTATGGCTGCCTGTTGCTTTTGCTAAAGCTCTTCCTGCCCTCCTCCCTCCTGGTGCCGGCTCCCTACCGGCAGGGCCCCCCCCCCTTCCTTCCTGCTCCCCGTGGCTGAAATGAAGTGCTGGAGTATTTCAGGGATGTCAAAACATACCATTAGTCACAGCCGTGAGGCCTTGTGCCCGGGGAGAGGCTGCCGAGCTCTCTGTCAGGCTAAGAAATGAGCAGGGCGGGCGGGAGCCGGGGGAGCGAAGGCTGGGCAGCAGCTCGGCAAAGGCTTCGGTGTTTCTCCCTTTCCGCTGTCTCTGGCATCATCCTGACTTCGCTCTGAGCAGCGGCTTGGCTCAGAGGTCCCCTGGCATCGATTATTCAACAGTTCCCCTGCGACGTTGAGATGCGGCACCTGCAAAATGAGGGGCTGGGTCCGTCCCCCCCCCCCTTGCTTTGTTGGAGGGTTCTCCCCAAAATTACCACGCCAAAGGAACCCTCCGACCGTCTGCAGCTCCTGTGTTACCTATTGGCTCAGAAGGGATGTTTTCCTCCTCTTCAGCGTGGAGAGGTGTTATCTTTAGCGCTTTCCATGCAAGGTTACGTGCCCCTTGCCTTAGAGCCCACGCCGTGTGGATTTAAATCAAACCCTGGGTTTCCCAGCAGTTGGTTAAACACGGCAGCATGGGCACTGGAACACCTGCTCCCCGGGGAGGCGCAGAGCCCTGCTGCCCTGCTTGCCATCTGCGAGCATCCACGCTTCCCAGCCCGGCTCAGATTTGTTGTTCTTCTGTTTCTTTGGTACCAAAATACTCCTATTTCCTTTGATTTAACAAGCAAGGAGCGGAGGATCCTGTTAAAAACGCGCCGAGCTCCTGGCGTAAAGCACCTGCCTGGTGGCACAGACAAGATGCTAGAGATGCTCCCCTCTCCCCTTGTTTAGCCAGGTGGCAGAAAGCTTAAAGTTGCCAAGCTCCCTGCAGAAGGGGTTGAGCTCCATCTCCTCCCGGGGTTCTCCGAGGACTGCTGCCTATAAATAAGCACCAAACCAGCCGAAAAGGTGCCTCCAAGCACAGAGGTGTAGGCGGGCCTGGGTGATGATGAGCTTACCCCTGCGAGCAGATCCCTGGAGAGGGACAATTAAGCTGCGGCTAATATTTTTATGAGGCTTTCTGGTTCAGCAAAGCATTTGCATTTCCCCTGCCTTGCTTTTCCAAGCTGCAGGCAGAAGGTGGGCTTTAACCCTTTGTTACCCTGGGTGCGGAGAGGGGTCCATCTGCTTCGTGGCTCCCAACTGGGACCAGCACAAGAGCTTTTAGGAAGCTGGTTCATGCTGAGCAGCTCGTTTGAGGTTGACCCATCCTTGAGGGTGACTTTTGGGGGTGGGTGCTGGAGGGTAAAGGGCTCTGTGCAGCCTGGCGTGGCTAGCAAAGGGCCCTGGAGAGCTTGCCTCTTCCCACAGGCAGAGAGAGCCTGCTCCCCAAAACCAGGGCAGCGTGCAGGCAGGCATGGGGCGTGAGTCTTGCTGGGAGCTGGGATTCGTGCGGTGGTGGGAGCATGTGGGCACAGCTCCGAAGAGAAACCCCGGCTCCGTTCTGTGCTCGGGGCATGGATCCAATCCCAGCAGCGGGTGGGGAAAAATCGCAAGCCTGTCCCCTCCAGCCCTACGGCGTCTGCTCTGTAAAGCCGGTGTGTGCATTCGCTGGGGCTTCCCGAGCAGGGCTGGGAAATAAGACGGAGCTGAAAATGAATTAAACTGGGTCCTTCAAGGAAAGGAGCACCTCTTCTGTATGTGTCCGTGTCCTGGGTGAGCTCAGGAGTGGGCCACGGTGGCTACTTCCAAGTTGGCTGCGTGGTGAGTTTTAATTGAAATCTTGCATGCTGACTGTGCCTGAGAAAATCAGGCTGTAACTAATGGGAGTCGCTCAAGACGGTGGCTAATTACCGTGATTAACTGAGCAACAGTTTGGGTGACTCTTCCTCCTGCTCTCACTCTGCCAATCATCCCAGCCCCCGGGGAGCGGCTGCAGCAGCCGGGGCAGGATGACACCCCCCTTACCCGGGGGTGTGGGGAGGAGGGGGGGAGATGCTGCAACAGCCCACCGGCCGTGGGGTGGTCTGTCCGGCCGTTGCTGCTCTCTGCTTTCTATATAAACCTGGGTTTTTGCTCACTGGAGGCAGCTGGTGTGGGGGCATGGCCACGTAGGCATGGCTGGAGCTGGGACCCCTCCTGGAGGGTGGTAGGGGGTGAGAAAGTCCACCTTAAAAGTGTGAGTTGAGGCATGAGGGATGTGCTGGGAAATGGGGTCCAGCCCTTGAGTTTTCCCCATCCCATCCTCCTCTGTGGGGGTTTTTCCCTCTCGTTGGGTCCCCCCTTCATTTCTGCTGCATCAGACAAGGGCTCTTGCTGTTTGATCAGCACCTTACTAAGCAACCTTAAAAAAAAAAAACCTGTTTACAAAACACATCTCCAATGATGCTAAGGGAGTCTGGTTCTGTGGGCTGCTGCTCACCGGCTCTGCTCGAAATGTGTCACTTGCACCGATGGTTATTTTTAGAGCCAAGGTCTGCAAAATGCAAGGTTTTTCCAGGGTGCCAGATTCCTGGGAGGAGGAAGGTGGGACTGGGGTGATCTCTCACTCTGTGCCGGTGCGTGGCAGCCACTGCTTTCACCAGCGGCCTCTGGCGAGATGATGCTCACGTGGCTTTTCCCCGTCTACATGGGGATGTAAAAATCCTTTATGTGTAATTCTTGTTTTCCTTTCTCCTGGTCCTCCTTGCTTTGTGTTCAGTGATATTCTTGCCTCCCTACTCCATCTTTGGTGGCTGGTGCTTACCTGGAGGCTGGTCCGGGTCCCCGGTCTCTCTGCCAGGATCAGCTGCTGTGCAGCCCTGCCAGCCCCTTGCCTCCACCTCCTGTGTTTCTGCTCCAGGAGCTGGGGACGCTGCCTGCTCTGCCAGCGGTGTGAGCTCAGGCTGTGGCAGGGTGAGCATTTGGGTGCAAACAGCCAGGGAAGCAGAGGGGAAGGGGTTGGAGGAGATGGGGAGCACAGCCCCTCTGCTCCCTGTGGTGGCCGGGCTGTCTCCAAGGTCAGTGTCGGGATGGGAAGGCAGCAGGAATGGGTCAGTTCTCAGCCCTGCTCCCTCCCCAGCTGCTCTGGAGCTGGATGGGTGCAGTGACGCTGTGGGAAGCTGGTCCTGGCAGGAGAGCATTGCTTCATCCGCGTCCACCTTCGTGCCTGTCTGTGCATCTGCTACCCCCTTCCAACTTATCTCTGACCCAGGCCGGGAAGCCATCAGTCTGGCACCCTATGCCCTAACCTCAGCCTGCTGCCTGGCCTCTCTGAAGCCCTCTCCAGCTCGCTTTCTCGGCTCGTTGCAGCTGGGTGCTGAGATCTGGGGGCCGCTTCCCCTCCCAACCTGACCTGTCCCACAGCTGTCACCCCTGGGACTGTCCCAGGGCCATCCCCCCTGTAGCTCCTGGGGCAGGAGCTGGTGCAGGGAGCGGGACTGGGCTGAGCACACCCCCAATCCTCTCTCCAGCATCAAACGTGCTGCTGGGTCTTGGAGTACTTTGCGATCGGAAAGCAGTGTCATGGGGGATGAAGGATGCCCTCGAACGCTTTCTTATGTGTCGGAGTGATGATGAGCAAGGAAAGGAGGAAAACGGCCCCTCGTGCTGTAGATTGGTGGCCCAGGACATCCCATGTATTGGACAAGAGCGTCGCGGTGGGGTCTGGTGGCCACACACAGGGCTTCCCTGACCTCAGAGACAGCAGCTTGGGTGATGCTTCAAATGCTTCTGTGGAGTGAAGCTGGTTTGCACCGGGCAAACTCATGAGAACAAGTAAGAGGGGTGAGGAGAGGGTAGAAGCTTTGAAAACACCTGAATTTGATATTGCATGTTAGAATGGGAAGTTGAAGGTTTGAAGGCTTTTGGTTTGAAAGCCATTTCTTAAATCTGGTGGTGTTTTTCTTCTGGTGGATGTGATATAAAAAGCAAAATTGAAATGAAGCGTGTCTGCTGTGTTGGAGTAGACAGTTTCCACCAGCTACAAATTACTTTTTTTTTTATTTTTTTCTCTCCCCTTTCTCTTGGCACATCTTTCCGCCAGCATCTTCTGGAGCTGACGCTTTCTTTGCTAGGCAGGTCTCTCCTGCCCTGTGCAGAGTTTACCCCTTTGCACCCTGGGCTGGCAGCACTCACGTGTGTTATTAAAGCTCTGGGAGGGAGAATTTCTTACTCTGCTGCAGGACTTTCCCTGTCTCCCAATGAGTTATGGCAATGCAAGTATTAGCCTTAGTCCTTGCTTTTGTGTAGGACCTTGAAGAGGTGTTGCTCTTTTCTCAGTGTTGGGTTACAGCTGGACATAGAAGTGGGCAGCAGGGATGCTGTGGCTGGCTTGGCCCGCGTTCTTTTCCCGTGCCTGTTTCCAGACAACTGCCAAAACTTACTCAGTCATTTTCATGTCTCACTTGACTTACTTGTGACTGTCGTGACTTTGTTTTAGTCACTTTATCTGTTTTGCTCATGCAGAAAGCTGTTAGTGTTGCTGCGAGGGTTTATTAGCCTCGAAGCTGTCACCCGTTTCCTACTTGTTATTCCAGGTAGTTAATTTTCTTTCTGCTCCTTGAGAGCTGGAGCTTGTTTTCCCTGTGATTACCTCTGGAGGAAGGCAGCTTTCCAGCCTCTGCCCTGGAGAGGGCTGCTGGAGTGATGGAAAGGGCTTTTGCTGTGCCTGGGGATGGGGCTACGGCTCGGACCCGCCACTATCCATCGTTGGGATTTTTGGGTGACTTGAGCTCGCTCAGAGCAAAATCTGCAGTCTGAATTAATGTTTTAATTATCTCGTCCTCTCCCCCAAAGGCTGCTCTCTTTGTTTTTAATTTTGGAAAGCTCTCCTATGCGATCTGTCTCTTCCCCTGCTCCCGTCATCCATACCGTGCAGCTCACCCCAGGAAGCGAGCCGAAGGCGTGGATGCTTTCCCTGGCATGGAGCACGAACTGCTGCCAGGGGCTCCTGGAGAGCAGGCAGGTGGGAAGCTTGGGTACCCATCCCACTGGGGCTCCTGTGCCAAAAACAGGCAAGTTTCTTGGCCCAGGCTTTCAGAAGAGGCATTGGGTAATGAGATGGGGAGCTCCTGCGTTGTGGATCTCCTAAAGCATCTTTACCATGGGCGCAGGTGATGGAGGAGGCCATGATACTTTAACCTGGGCATCTTGAAGGTGTCACCGGCTGCTATTTGTAAAGGTGGACCTTGGTATGCACTAGATCTGTGACTGCAAGGGGTCTGGGTGCTGCTGGGGTGCTCTGTACCCTGCGGAATGGCATGCAGAGGATGGGGGCAATTCTTGGGGCTGATGAGCACTGTCACTTCTGCACCGAAGAAAAGAAGGAGGATCAGTTCTCAGCAGTATTGTGCTCCTCCAGCTGGGGGGGGGGGTTGGGGGGGAGCATGGACAGGGGAGGGGGCTCTTGGGTACTGCTGCTTGTTTCTCTGTGCCTGGAAAAGGACGAGAAAGGAAAGCACATATACATGCAAATATGTGTGATACTCTAGTCCTGTCATCTTCAGAAGAGTATCCTACCTGCAGTGCCAGCCCTGGAGAGCTGGGGTGAGGTGATGAGAAGAAAGGCTGAAGCTGCTCTCTTGGATCAAATGTGTATTTTAGTAATAAAAGGCTTATGCTGTGGTTGTAGCACTCTGCAGCAGGAGCATTGTCATGTCAAAGCGAGGATTTAAATGCTTTAACAAAAATCAAGTTGGACAGATGTGAGAGCAACTTATAGTATTTTCATCTCACTCTGTTATTCATCAGCCCCCTTAATAATTCAGGGTTTTTTTGGTGTGGTTTTTTTTTCTCTTCTTTTTACATTAGAGGAGACCAGACAAAGCAAATAAGTGAAATGTGGCTCCTGGAGCTACAGAGTAAGTACTGAGGCTTGACAGTTCTCCCTCCCTGGTGATACTGGTGATTCCCCCCTTGCTGGTAGGAAACAGGAACTGATCACCCCATCTCGTGCTCTTGTAGCACATCGATGTTACCATTGCTTTATGGGATTGCATTGAGAAATGCTTACATCTGACCAGGTGAACCTGTTTTGCTGTGGTGATCTAAATTGTACTGGCATACTGGGGTGGGAGGAACCCTTGGCTCAGAAGCTCAAATGGAGGTCTCATCTGCACGGCGATATTTGGGTGTATAAAATGGGGATTGAGTGAGATCTTGAGTGCTGACCTTCCCAAACCGTGTTTCAACATGAGGCTCCTCTGAGGCTGGACTGGGTGAAATGTAGTCAACAGAAACTTGTGCTGCCTGTGTGGTGCTGGCGCCTTCGTGCACACCCTGCACCGCTGCCGTTAAATCACCCAGTGCTGCCGGTGGCTATTGCTGTGCATCACTGGGAGGAGAAGACAAATAACCTCCCTCGGGCTGTGCACGGTTCCCAGCACAATATATAAAAGCTGTCTCGGGGAGTGTTTAATGTGTTTCCAAAGGGCTGGGGAATATGGGTGGCTTGAAACATCTCTTAGTGTGCTGGTTGCATTAGATGTCTTTGCTTGGATTTTAGTCCCTTTTTTCTCCCCTTTTTTCGGGGTCTCTAGTTTTGTGGATTCAAGGGTTGAAGGCTGCAGGCTCTGGGCTGCTGTATCCTGCTGTTTCCTTCAGTCAAGGAGTTGCAAACATTGCATTGGGATATACAAACATGTAAAAACAATGATTTGTGCTCTAACAAATTAGTTGAAAACTATTAGTATTCACGTTTTCAGGTCTGTTTCTGCTTTTTGAAGCTTTGGGGCCAAAGAGGGAGCAGAGGGAGGGCTGGAAGGAACTTCTAGTCTGGTCTTGTTTTGGCTGGGGAGTAGTTTATCCTGGTGGCCTCTCAGCAATGCCTGGTGTGGTGGAGGATGCTGTTGCCTCTGTTTCCTCTTCTTGATGCCAAACAACTGTACCTCTTCCCGTTTGTCCTCCGAACTCATGCTTTTCCAAATCATGCTTGTTTTCTGGACTCTTTGGTAGATCAACATCTTCCTTGGTGTGTGTGGTTGTGTGGGTTGTTTGGGGTTTTTTTTGTGTCTTTTTTCACCCCCTACCCCGCCAAAGACTCAGTGGTTGGGAGTACTTTGGGGGTTGTCAGTGTCATCTAGTGTTTCATCTCCATCTTGAGCGAGCTGAGACTTCCCCCCCACTTTCTTGTCTCCAGGCTCCAGAGTTTTCAAAAATAACCCAAACCTCATTAGATTTGCAGGATCCCTCAGGCACAGAGTGGTGGCTTGGGATGGCAGCCTGTTGCTGGCTCTGCAGGGGGGACCTGGGGACTAAGCTTGGGTCGGAGCATCCCTGGGGTGCTGTGCCCTGTGCTGGGGCTGGACCGGCTTGGATGATGTAGCCACCATGACCCTTTCCCAGCCCAGGATGGTGCATGCCAGCAGGGTGGGTAAGATGCACGGAGAAACCCTCTGAAGAAGAGTGGGGAGAGCTTGCTCCAGCCAAAACGCTGCGGCTCGGCCGCCCACTCGTGCCTGCCTGTGCTGGAGGGGGCCGTCTCCCTCTGTGGCGCGGGACGGGGTGTTAGTCACACGCCGCCAGCCTTAGTCACACCGGGAAGCACGCTGGGGCCAAGGTGATGACGCCTGTGCGAGCCAGGGGAGTCATAGGTAGAGCCTATTTTTAACGAGGATCGCTCTGGATCCAGAGGGGCTTAACTGGTCCCAGTTGCAGTGGCTGGCACAGGGTCCCAGAACACCGCGAGGGTCGGGTGAGCTACGGCAGGAGCTGCAGGAGAACGTGGGTGGTGCAGCCTGAGGTGAGCACCCATGGGCATTCCCCTCCTGCACCCGGTGAGCGTGCCGGGGCTGTGCCACCACTGCCAGGTTGGCTGGGGTGAGGGGTTCACTGCCCGAGGCTTTCCTGGATGGAAAACTTATGGCTGGGTCAGAAGCTGGCCCCGGGGGTGCTGAGGAGCATCAGTAGCTCCGTGCAGGCTTGGCTGGTGCCAAGCTCCTGTCCCTTGTCCACTGCTGTGAGTGGGCGCTTGGCACGGGAGTGGGTCTGAGCCCTGTGCGTCCCCCGTGCATCGCCCTGGAGGGATGCGGTGGTCCCCAGCTTGAAGCACAGCAACGAGGATGGGTGAAATCAGGCCGGGTCCTACTGGGTTTAGGATGGGCCTTTTCCCTTCTGCCATCTGTGGGTAAGTCTCTTTAGGTGACAGCACAGTGGCTGCGCTCTCGCCTGGGCACCGTGAGGCCAGCCTGCGTTCTCATGCCCCGCTTCGGACCTGAGGGTGAAGGTGTGGGTTTTACTTCTGCAGTAACAAGCTGCTGAAGCGGATGCTGAATATGAAAGCAGTAGTGAGGGACTAGGGTTAGTGTTGTCCTTTTGAAAGGAAACACAATAGCAATCTGCTATGGAAGGTGATTTTTTTTTTTATTTTTTTTTCCCCTTCTTCCTTTTGACTTAATAATTTGGCATTCATAGCGTGGGGAGTTCCTGGGAGATGGCATGAGGCTGCTTCTACTACGGGTTGGTTTTCTTTTTTTTTTGCCTTGCTACAGTAGCTTTAGAAATTTATCATCACTGCTCTGGTTTTGGGCTTTATTTTTTTTTTTTCCCTTGGCATATGGAAGTAGCAAGCTTGGAATAAATGCGATCCGTTAGCCGTTTCAAGCAGGCTGTATGGACGTGGTGCTCCACGTCTAGCGGCAGACTGGGATTTTTAGAAACCCTCTGTATTGGGCCTCGTGTTAAAGCTCCCGTGGGCTGTGGAGAGCACCTGAGCCCCTTTAGAGGAGGCATTGCTTGGGTGTGTGGCATCCTTGGGCAAAACCTACTGGGGGAGATAGGCTGTGTGGTGGGGGTCTGTGCCCGTAGCACTGCTTCCTGGGATCCAGATGTGCTGGGCCACATCTGGACCAAGCAGCACACTGCAGTGCTGCACCACCACGCTTAGTGCTGCAGTCCTCATCTGGATTGCTCACTTTGATACTTTTTTTTTTTTTTTTTTTCCCCCCAGTGTGATGGGAAAGAAAGCCTGTGGGCAAAAGGAGCTTGTCCCCAAGGTGTTGGCTTGGTTCCTGGCCGTTTGCTGGGGTGGTGTGGGAGACCCCCAGCTCCCAGCTGGAGATCCAAGGTGTCTGGAAAGAGCCTAAAATCCCTATGGTTTAAAACCTGGACTATTCTTGCCTCTGGAGAAGTTTCTCCAGAGGGGTCATTCAGGTGCTGAGACTGTGTTGTGCCCCTTGATGGTTGCATGTGATCCACAGCCAGCCTTGCCTACCCTACGCCGCAGGGATGCTGACTGCTTTGGAAAGTTCTTCGCGACTGGCTTGACAATTTCTTTTTGCACTTCCTGGTGTTAACAGGCTTCGCTGATGAATTTCTGAGGCCAGGTTTTCTGTGCAAAATAAAAATGAGCATAATGGAAACTATCCATGAATATGACCGAGGAAGAGTAGAGGTGTGGGTGCTCCAGCAGCCTGACCCACGGTCAGTGTTGGGTGACACAGGGTGCCTCAGGAGGTGCAGGAAGGGTGAATACTGAGAGTGCTGCAGATGTGTATCCCCAGCTAGAAGCTCATCTTGTATGGAGTGAGACACGGTCTGGGTGTGCAAGGCCAGCGATGGAAGGGTGTGTGGGATGCACCTGATACACGAGGTGTCTGCTCTGGTCTGTGCTTGGCTGACAAAGGAGGTGACCCATGTGTAGGAGTGGCTTTGGCTTGAAGGTGCTCAGTACTTTGGCTCAAGGGTGTTTTTAGAGGAGAGATGGGGCAGGTTTATGTCTTGGTGTCCAACTGGTGATTCCTCAATGAGGGTTTGTGTCTGAGAGAGGGAGGGCAGGAGAAGAAGGAGCAGCAAAGGGCTGGGCACAAAGCCTGCTTCCTCCTTGTTGGGATCCTAGAGCCGTTGCATTCAGATGCTTTAGGCAAGAAAAATGGACCAGGGCAGTCCAATGGACCAGTTGTCTTCACTTACTTTCCTGGACCCTAGTGCAGGTTATGAGCTGAGCATCACTTGCAGAGGGGGTGATGAGCTGAGCATTGCTTGTGGAGGGCGATGATGCTGGGTGGCCATGGGGCAGAGCCTGCAGGCAGCTCTTGGAGTTGGGAGAGGCCAGAAGCTTTGTCCCAGCATCTGTGGCTTTAGGGGAAGCCTCGTTTTTTCTGGGGAGCTGGTTCTGGCTGCTGACCCTTGTGGAGCCTGTGCCAACGTGTTCTCTGTGACTGAAGATCCCATCTGGGTGCTCAGAGGCCTTAAACATCTTCTGTTTTCAGCTGGGGACTGTATTAGAAATTGATGGCAGGGTCTGTCCAGCCCGTTGCAGTCAGAGGGAAGGTTGTAAAACCCTAGGAAGCAAAAATGTATTCCCGGATGGTGATTCTGCAGTAGTGTGTAGTGTGGTGGAGTTTTAATACAGCCCCGGACAGACCAACAGGCACTGGAGGAAGGCTGGAGCCCTCGCAAGTGGTTCTGTCGGTGGCTAACACACAAACAAGATTTAAACCCAGAAAATGACCTGGTTTAAACGCTAAACGTTGTATGGGAGTCGTGTATCAGCTCCAGCCTGGCAAGGATGGATATGTCAGGGTGATACCCTCCTGGGAGGGATGAATTTTGGTCACTGCCGCTTGGAGGGGTGGAGGCGGGGGTCTGGGGACCACAAAGGGTGATTTCTTGGAGTGCCCCAGCTTGCTCACACCTCTTGCTGGTGCTCTGAAGCCTGCCGGCAGACGGTGGACGGCTGGCATGGGAAAATCAATGGCATGAAACTATTTAGGGAGGAGCGAGGGGGAGCGATGCTGCCAGAAATAGCATCGCCCGCTTCCGAGTCGCCGAGGCTCTGAAAGCTGGTCTCTGCTGGTGTCCAGCGCGAGCATGCACGAGGAGGAGGGGGTTGTGGTGGTGATGGTGTGGCAATGCTGAATGACACGGCAGCGCCGGACGGCTGTGCCGTGCTGGAGGAGAAACCCCCAGGCGGCTGCAGGCTGAGTGACATACGCCGGCAGTCTCGCGCTGCTGGTCCTCAGCCATCCTCGAGATGTCTAAAAATTACAGATGGCAGTTTCCTAGTGTAAAAAGAGCTGCCTGCCGCCCGCGGGAGAGCCTCGTCTGCCTTCCTGGAGGCAGAGAGGGACGAATGGGGAGGGACAACACACTCACACACACACACACACACCGATTAGCAGCCGCTTCCACGCTCCGGAACGTGGTTGCCGGTGTTTGCAAATACGGTAAAGTCCAAGCTCCAAGCACACACGCTGCTGTAAAAGGGCCAATTTTGTGATAGAGCGATGAGCTCATTCAGTCGTCGGGCATCATTTGAGTGGAGAGATGGGGCTGACAAGTGGAGCAGTCAGCTCGGGTCAGGGCGAAGCTCCTTCTAGCTCTGTGCCTGGTCTGGCTGCTCAGCCGGGACTGCAGGGGATATTGGACTGCACGTCCTAAGGAACGTAAGGAATGGTGTAAGAAATAGGATGTACGTTGCTCTTTGCCTGCTGGATCTTCCCAGGCCCTGGCGATAGGCAGCGCAGAGCTTGGCAATTGTAGCGAGGCTGTTACCCCTGGCTGTGCCTGCCCTCCTCTCCTCTTGTGAATCAGTCTCATCCTTATTTCGAGCTCATTTGCACCGCGCTTAAGTGTCCCACAAAGCACCCACCTAGCAGGAGGGTTGCTTTGGTATAAATTATTCCTGTGTGCTTCAGGGGGATGAAACGGCAGCAGTGAAATAACGCCGCAAATAAAGAGGAGAAGGGAGGCAATCGCGGTGTTACCAGCTCAATGCCGGCAATTGTAGCAAACTGATAAAAGAAGGGAAAGAAGAGATGAATGAGCTCTTGCTGAAAGAAGAAACATTTTGAGGAGGAGAGAAAGCCCGACGATAAGGTGGTGGCTTTGATCCCCAAAGGGAGGTGCTGGAACTGCCGTCGCTAACGAAGCAAGGCAGACGGTGGGTGACAAGCACCATTGTTGCTGGGGTTTGGAGGGGGAATTGGTACCAGGGTCGGGGGCCAAGCTGCATTGCTGGAGGGAGGGGAGGCCACTGACGGCAGCTGGGGTCTCACTGGATGTATCTGAAAGAGCAGCACCTAAAAATGCCATGCTCTGTGCCTGTCCTCTTGCCCAGATGGTTTCCAGAAGCGCTAACCTTTCACTTGGCACTTTAGCGAAGCAGCTGGACTCGTGCCCAGGCTGGCTTAGCCCGTGGCCACTCTGGGTCCAGGAGCACGGCTGCGTTTTGGAGCCATCAGGAAGCACCCAGGCTTTCCCGAGGGATTTGGGGGTGTCCCCTGAAGAGGAGAGGGGCCTTTGGGACATCTAGGGTGTGTGTGCATTGGGTGGGAGGTGAGGACTGGGCACTTGGTGAGTCCTGGTGGGAAAAGCAGGATTGCTGAAATGTTCTTTTTAGCTCCCGATAAACATTTATTTGTTGCCTTCCCATCTCCCATGCTGTAGGAGGCTGGGGAGAAACTGGGTTCAGGGGGTGTGCGTGGCAGCTTGGAGTGGCTGAGGGTGGCAGGGACAGGTGAGGATGAGGAGGGGGAGGAAGGGCAGGGTCTGGTCCAGGCAGCTGAGTGTCCTGAGGCATGCTCTCCTACCCTCTGGACCCAGCAGGGAAGCTGATTGTTTGCTAAAAAGTTCTCAAGGCCTGATTTGTGCATCCGTTATGTTGATAGGCAAGAAATACCTT
Source organism: Xenus cinereus (assembly GCA_025774025.1). Lineage (NCBI taxonomy): Eukaryota > Metazoa > Chordata > Aves > Charadriiformes > Scolopacidae > Xenus > Xenus cinereus. The sequence continues at coordinate 2,438,717 of JAOXJK010000004.1, forward strand.
TTTATTGTCTGTTTATGCTGGCCCAGCTTAAGCCAGGATAAGGTAAAATGTAAATTCACTGGTTTTTGCAGCGTGCAAGGTAAACAGGAAACAGTTACAGAAGACCTGGGTGAAGAAGCAAAAGGAAAACCTACTTTTCGTCCTTGTAGATTGAATCGAGAAGGTCTTGCTCTGTTTATCTGGTGATTTGGCCTGACTCTGTGATGCCCACCCTGTCAGGTGCTCTGCCTTGTCCTTTTGTCTGGGGAGGACTTCCCAGCAGAGGATACATGGCACACTTACTTCTTCTAGTCGTCAGCATGGCAGGACAGACTTATTCTTTATCCCCTTCTCTTTTTCACTGTGCAATTTGTGCAAGAGACAGTCTTTTTTTTTTTTTTTCCCCACAAACAATAAGACCTTTCCAGTGAGTCTTTGTACATAATGAGAACAAAAGTCAAAGAAGAATAAAGCCTGATGTCGCTCACCTTTTAAAGCATCCCTTTGTTTTAACCTCTCAGGGGTACTGTGACTCCTTGTGCCGGGAATCTGATGTTTGCATGATCGTATAATTACCTTAGCGGGTCTATTAAGTAATGACACACATTGTGGTTTGTGAGTCACCTCAGCGAAGGCACTGTTGGAAAGGAGAACTTTTTCTCCCCGGCTTTGCCAGGTTAAACAGGAATTTTGTTATTATTTTTGTTAAGTTTGGCTGGAGGGAAGAAGGGACAGTCTGAATGAGCTGCCACGGAGCCCGGTAGGGGTGAAATGCAAGGAGGAAACCCAGACCTGGGAGATGGCCGTGGGATGTTGTCCTCCTGTGGTGCTGTAGACCGAGCCGTGCCCGTGTCCTTCCTGCCCCATTCCAGCAGGCAGTTCCTGGCTAAGCCAGACATTTTTGGAGAAGCTGTAAACTGTAGCATGAAGCCAGAATCAGGGCATGTGCTGGCAATGCCCAGGAAGCATCAGGTGTTATCCATGACCACCCTCTGGGGAGCCCAAACTGAGCAGTTCCCAGATCTCATGATCCATCTTGGGAGGACGTGTGTTCAGCCCGCCTCAGTACCGGGGAATAAACTTTTCCCAGGGCAGTGCTCAGGAGGCCTGGATGCTTCCTCTTTTTCTTGCTGGGTTTACTTCAAATCCTCTTTGCATCTGTGGCTTCAATCTGACCTGGGTTTCTGATCTCCTCCATCAAAAGCAACGTCCTGTTCTCAGCCCCTTCCTGCATGCTGCCCCATTTCAGGCGCTCCAGAGCGAGCAGCAAGGGCTGGGCTGTCTTCTGCCAGCAGTGTTTCCCAGAGACCAGTCTATTTATTATTTTTTAAAGCCTTTTCTTTCCCTGTTGCACAGCAACTTCTAACACACCCTGGCTCGTGCTTGGCAGCTCCTGCTCCTCTCTACCGTGGTGATTCTCGCGGCTGCTTTTGGGCTGAGAGCGGTGGAGACCGATGCTGAGCCCTGATGTCATTTGGGGTCACTTGTCCTCTTTGGAATGAGGTGGCTCGGGCCGAGTTACCGGACTCGGTGGCACGGCTTCCCGCGTCCCTGGGTGCAGGAGCAGCTGAGGTGCGACGTGCGGAGCCAGCTCTGCTGCTGCGTGCTAATTAAAGCATAAATTCAGGCTTGTCCTCGGGGATGGCGGTGCTCTGTCTCTGACTACCTGCCCGCACCAGCTCTTGGCTCGCCAGACATCCAGGGAATGGTGGGCTGGGACGTGGAGACGCTGCTCTCCCCATGCCCATGTCTGGGTGAGGGGACGGTTTCGAGGGCCATGGGCTTGTGGCTGTTTCCATATGTGCTCATTATGTTGGCGCTGGCTGTTTGCCCTGCGTTGCAGGAACGACGGCCAGCCCAGGAGGGATCATTGGGCCTTTCTGAGGAAAACCTCCTTGCGGCGGGAGCTGGAGGGAGGAGGAGGGCAGCGTGGCCCTGGGGGGGCAACAGCCTGTGCTCTTGAGCAGGAGCAGAGTTATATTCCTGGAGGGTGGCCCGGTGATTACAGCTGGAAATTGTCTTCAGAAGTCCTGGCTCTGCCCTTCTTTGGAAAGCAAACTCCTAAGGGCATGCTCTCTGGCTGTGTGTACGTATAGCTCCCAGCACCGCTGGTTTCTAGACGCTGCTCTTGCACAGATCACCGCTTGCTTTTCCCATCCTTGATTATTTCTATTGCCAGGGTTGGTTCCGTGCTGTTTGCAGAGCAGCGGTGCCGTGCCGTGCCGGGCGAGCCTGAGCCCGGCGCTTGCCTGCCAGGGTGGTACCTCTCCCTGGGGCCCTGCCGGGAGGAAGAGCTTGTGCAAGGAGGGGAAACGCCGAGCTGTGCGGGGCATCGTCCCGCGCTTCCCATCTCTGCCCACGGCTGATGGCACGCACGCTCTCAGGTCTGCCCATGCCTCTTTCCTCTGCCCTCCTGGGGGACCTGGGGATGCCAGTGAGGGGGGGGGGAGGTCGGCACTGGTGTGGGGCTGGTATCGGGGGTGGTGGGCTGCAGGTATGATGGGTGTGCGAAGGGGTGTACCTTGCCCCGAGCAGCAGAAACCTCTGCATGCCTGGCACCAAGGGGTGCAGAGATGAGACGGTCTCAAAGGTGACGCTGGAAGAGATCTGGCCACCGGGTTGTTTGTCAGGATGGGCGTTCCTAAGCACTGGGACACCTTGCTGTCCGTGCCTGGTGCTACCCCACCAATGAAATCCCTGTGTCAGGCCAGCCAGAGCCCTGTCTCTCAGAGCTGCCCCAGCAGCATCATGCCCTGAAAGCATCCTTGGGGCTGGCTGCAGGTCCCACTCCCCTGGCACTCTCTGGCTCTCCTGCCTCTCTGTGCCAAAGATAGAGGGCTGATATCTTTGACGTACATTTATATAAATAATAGTGGGGTTGTTTAACAGTTGCTCTTAAAGGAGAGATGAGATAATTTCATGTTTTGATACTCTTAAAGCTGATTCCCCTGGGAGTGGGGCTCTGCGGGAGGGCTCTCGTACCTGGGGCTGTGCTACCCCACTGCTGGTATGGGCAGCGTCCTCGCACCCACCACGGGCTCACCAGCCTTTTGGGATGCCTCCTAGTTGGGACAGGGTCCAAGCAGCAGCCTGGCCCCATCGGGGTTCAGTGTGGCTCTTTGCAGGAAGCAGAAGCAGTGCTCAGCCCCTGGGAGCAAATTCTGTCACTGGAGAATCATACCAGCCATGAAAACCCTGGTGTGGCGGAACAAAAGATGTTTTCCAGACAAAAGGTTGTCTGATGCTGGTGCCGGAGCATCTCCTGGCCTGAAGCAGCCCCTGGGGATTTGGAGCTGTGTTCTTTCCTCCATCCAATCTTTGCTGTCGTTCCAGGGGTCTTTGTTGTAGTGTCTCAGTGCTGTGAAGGCCCCCAAAATAGTTTATTATACGTGAGCAGGTGATGAGATATGAGTGCTTCTTGAGAAACGAGCCAGGCAGCCCTGCTTTGAGTGCAGTGTGTCTCCCTGCTCCAAACACGCTGGCGTGTGCGGTGCTGCCTTTCCTTGGCTCTCCTCTATCGGGATGTGTGACCCAGCCCTTTCACCTGCACCTTTTGCTGAGCGTAGCAACAGGTCTGTGCAAGGAGCCTTTGCCTGTAAGTGTCTTTTTTTTTTTAATTATTTTATTTATTTCTTTCCCAGCTTGTTTAAGTCTCTCTGTTACTGGTATCATACAAATCTCCCATGCATGGGATGAAGCACTGGCTCTCTCTGTGTACCAGGGATGCCCGGAGCAGCTCTTTCCAGCAGAGCTGCTGCAAACCTGCTAGCGGTGGGGGCTATGGGAGGGGGGGTTTAGTCCAAGAAACTTTTCCGCAGTAGCAAATGACTTGACTAAAAATAGCTCAGCCTCGCCAGCTGGCTCCCGAAGCCACCGTGCTGTGCAGACCCAGCCGTTGCATTTGGTGCAAGACAGGAGCTGGAGGACCTGGGGGGGGGTTCCAGAACTGGCCCGAACGGTGCTTGCCCACCACGGCATCCGTGCTGCTGCAAGGGAAAGTGCACGTGGTGGGAGAGGAAAAGGCCACGAGGATGAATCAGATGCTTTTACAGCCTGTCTGTCTCTGCTTGGAGGGGCCCTGCACTGAATTTCTTCCTAGTGCTCTGAGATTTAGTGTTCTGCTTAGCTGTGCTGCATGAGCTCTTCTTCTCCCCTTGAGCGGGGACTGATAACTAGTGGCTCTGGGTAAGCATGGCTCAACGGGGAGAGGCAGATGGCATTTGATTGTTCTGAAAACCAAGTGGCCTCCAGGACCTGGGAGAGGCAGCTTAATGAGCCAGAGAGAAGAGGAGGCAGGGGATGCATTTGGAGCATCCCTATGCCCCAGGAAGGATGGAGCAGGACTGAGATGTCCGAGCACATGAGTTCCTAGGGTGATTGGCCAAGCTGAGGGAACAGAATATAAACACAGAATCATCATGCTTGGAAGGGACCTCTGAGATCATTGAGCCCAATCACCAAAAAACAAACAAAAAAAACCAACAAAAAAACCCCACAAACCCCCCCCCAAAACCCCCACACAAAACAACACCACACACAACACCCCACCACATCACACCCACCCACAAACCAATA
>JAOXJK010000004.1:2448915-2477074 GCA_025774025.1 Xenus cinereus
TGAGGATCCCCTCTGAGCAGGGACGGCACAAAGCCTTTTCCACGTGCCTCCCTCACCTGGCCGTGGTCTCCCTTTTTATGAGCACAGTCATGTTTGCCTACCTGAAGCCCCCCTCTATCTCATCCCCATCCCTGGACTTGGTGGTGGCAATTTGGTACTCAGTGGTACCTCCAGCTGTGAATCCCTTGATCTACAGCACAAGGAACCAGGAGCTCAAGGATGCCCTGTGGAAACTGATTTCATGGCTGTTCCTCAATAGTCATAAGCTTCCCATCGTTCTCTGCAAATGACTGATAACGTATCCCATTTCATGCCTGTCATTGTTGTTACTATTATTGTCATTGTTGTTATTATCTTCATTAGCATTATCTTTACGATTATCATTATCTTTATGATTTTGTGGGAATTTGTGCTTATTATGTTCCTACACAAACTTTTACATTCCGCTCCCTACTAGTCAGGAATGAATCTCTTCTATCTCACTTGGTGCCTGTCTACATGTCCATTACTGGGTCCAAACTGACCCTCTCAGAACATCTCTGCAATAAAAAGGCATCTGCCCAGTGCAGTGCCTGATTGTTGGGTTCTTTTCTCAAAGCGGATGCAGGAGCAACTGCTCCCCAGAAGGGCCTAAAGAGGCTCTGTGGATCCGGGGGCAAAGAGACCAGTGTCACACTGTGACCTATTTGGGACCAAGGGTTGGATTCAAGATGAACTTGGTGTTTGGTGAGAGTGGAGATTGTAAATTGACCATTCACTCTGAGGTGAATATACCTCAGGTGAGTCCGTAGGGTACATAGCCAGGATTGTGCCACATGTGCCACGTATATAATGTCCTTAAAGAGGGGCATCTGGAACTGCCTTGAGAGCCCAGGGGATCTCCAGGGACCAAGCACATCCTGACTGGAACCCCTCCAAAGTGAGGGAATGCCCAGGGTGGAGTCACCAAAAAGGAAAGTGTTAAACCCAGGTATCCACAGAGAAACGAGGACTCAGCAATCATAGGGGGGACCCTCAGGCACAACTGAGCACATCTGGTGTCCTGGGAAATGCACCATAGTCCCTTCAAGCACCTGCCACATCCACAGACTCCCAGGGAGGGGGATTAGCAACAGTGACCTCCACCCAGCTCTGGATCCTGCAGGGAGCACAAGGAGGGGCAGATCAGAGGAGATGGGGAGAGCTCAGAAGGGAGGTGACCTGGGCTGGAAATTGTCTTGTAGAGGAAATGCTGCTGTTCAGCTACTCCAAGACTGTGTCCAGACCGTGGACATGCATGTGAGGGAGAGGCAGAAGTCCTTGTTGTTCTGGTGCTGCACCAAGGCCTGAGACGTGGGTGAACAAAGAACTGGTGTTTCCCACTCCCCATGTCTTGGTGTCATCATCCCTCCTGAAGGGTAACATCGAGAAGGAGCTTGGGACACTGTGTAAGGGAAGGAAGCAATACCTGGCAGCCAGGTGAGTTTGCTGCTGTCCCTTAGCCAATAGGAACCAGGATGCTCCAGGAAACTTCCACACAGCCAGGAACCCCCCAAAATGCTCAATCCACAGTCAGGTAGGGCTATCACCTCAGCCACTGCAATGACTCAGAGAGTCCAAGGGTCACCGTAGGTGAGACGTGCAGTGCGAGCACCTCCACTGCACTGTGGAGGTGCTCTGTCAGCAGGCCCTTTGCAGCCTGAGCAGCTGCGACAGGACTCATCACTGCTTGTAGGGTCAGGGGTCTCTTGGGGGCTGCAGCCACTGGCACCACCTGGCAGGAGGCCCAAGACACAAGGCTGAGCGTAGGTTCCCTGCACTGTAGTTATGGTGCCTCCCCTCCTGTGTCACTGTCCTCTCTCAGGAGCACTACCAGGGTGTGATGGGGAGCTGCTGCAGGTCTTCTCTGATGACCTCCATGGTTTCTAGCTCTGTCCCAGCATCATCTCATGATCGTTGCCATCATCTTCCTGCTGTGCATGTCCCTACTTGGAGCTGGCCACCACAGCTTACCTACGTGGTTCCAGAGAGTCCCAGGGGCTGTGCTTGGAGAACAGATGGTGACTGCCCTTGGTCTGAGTAGGTATGATGGTGTGGGTGGAAATCATGAGGGGAAGGAAAGGACAAGAGACCACAAGGACAAAACCCATTCAATCTTCAAAGAGGTTCAGGAAAGATATAATATATATACACACACATATATATATGTCATCATGACAGTGGCATGACAGTGTATCAGCAGTGGTTCAGAGCCCAGAGATTTTCAAAACTCAGCTGGAGAAAGCACTGACCAACTCAACGTAACTGTAAAGTTTTCCCAGCCATGAAGTCCTTCTTCTTCTTCAAAACGCTCAACAGATGCAATTTCAGGTGAAATTCCATGCAATTTTGCAAAGCCAAAGCCCGTTCTCTGCATTCTTTGGAAGTTTTCATCGATGCTCTCCAGAATCTGCCTGGATGCATATGTCCTGCTGTTGTCCTTCCATGAGGACCAGGGCCTGTGATTGTGAAGTTTCTTCTTGTTGCCTGAAGAAGGCCTCACCCGGTGCTTCCTCATTAGGTGCTTTGCAGCAGGCACCATCTACCATGTCAACAATGCTGGTCTGCCTGCTAATCCTGACCCAAAATCTCCTAGCTGGCTCATCACCTATCCCAAGGCAGAGCTCCATGCATTCTTGCTGACCTCTCAGAAAAAGGGCTACTCCCCACCTTTGCCTTCCCAGCTGATCCTTCCTGAAGAGCTTTGATCCTTTTTGTGTGTTTTAAACTTTTGTCCTCTTGACCATGCCAGCTGTCTCTGCCAGCAAGGCCTATGAGGAGACAGGTTATCATGATGGCACTAGGGCCTCGATGCCTCCCTGCATATCCCCGGGAAGGCTGGACATTGTCATAGTGTTGTCCTTCACTGAGCATTGGACATCCCACAGCCCACTGCCCACAGGAAGAGCCCTCAGCCATGCCTGGGGGAGAGAATATCCCTTTGCATGGCCTTGAGGCTGGGGCTTGGCCTCCATGCTCCATCAAGCAAACCAAGGGGTTTCTCATCAGAACCACCTGCACAGTGCTTTGGCTTAGCTGCAATCAGAGCCTCCAACTATCTCCTCTAAAGAGTCTATGGGGAGGCTTTCTTGGTATTGGCCCTCAGGGGGGCCATTAAAGCTTCAGGGGCCTTTGGGTTTTGCTTCTTTCTTTGACTTCTTGAGACCTTTCTTCATTCTCTTGCCACTGTCTGAAGTTCATGGCCTCAGAGCACCATATACACTCTGGGACTCGTTAAAATGAAGACAGCCCTAACAAGTAATTTCACTTCCACTGTCTTCATCAAGTCTTCAAGACTTGTACAGCTGATTAGAGGTGTTTGAGGAGTGGAGTTAATGAGAAAGATTTCAGTGACCACTTTGAAGGTGTAATAGCAGCATTCTCCAATTGATACTGATCCAGGGTGTCTTCTATGGTGGTCTTGACCAGGAGGAAAAGCAGTCCCTTGAGGTCTAACACTGTATGGACAACCTTGCTCCTCACCTCCCACCCTGCCATTTCTCTCATTGGCCACCTGGGACTTAATGTCACTTTTCCTGATGTCAGATGTCACCACTGCAGTCTGCAGCTCCTTTACACCAACTCCCACCTGCTTTCCTTAGAGAACTGGCTGCAAACAAGCATGGAAGAGTTTTCCCTAATTGTAAAAAAGCCCAGAGTAAAACACGACAAACAATTAAACACACTTCTCAACTGTATGCCAAGTCCAAGCTGCTTTCAAAGAGGTTCAATTTCCACAAGGGATAACCGTACAAGAAATGTTTTAGACAGAAAGATAGGAAAGGAAAATAGAAATATAAATTTCTAGCTAGCTATAGAGACAGTTAGGCAGACTATATAAATTTCTAGCTAGCTATAGAGACAGTTAGGCAGACTACTGAAAGACAGGACATTTTTTTATGCCGCTGAAGCTCAAAACAGGCCTTGGATGGGTGAAAGGTATCTGAATGGTCACAGAGTAAGAGGAAGGGAAATGTGGACAATAACGGAAAGTGCATAAATCCAGTTAGTCTGCTGGGAAGGTGAATTCAAATATGATCAATGTAGTCAGGACAGGTGGCAATACCTGAAAATTAGCATAACAAAGAGAGTACTGGCAAGGTAAGTGCAGGGGAAAATCTGTGTATCTTCTCATACAGTTAATACACTTCCTGAAAATTCACATTTTAGCACGACAGAAATTATACAGACATTTTATTGAGAATATTAAACCATTTCAGCTGATTAAAAGGTGCTTATTTTTTTTTAATATTGAAAATTTTCTCAGGTATTTATGCAGAGTTCCTCTGTCAGACCGTAAGCACCCAGTACCACCTCTAGAGATCCAGGTGTATCTAAGGTACTTTTCTAGGATTAGCAGTTATCAGAGACCAGAGCCCCTCGGGAGCTGCAGATGGAGCCTGGACAGAGGGTCCCAGGGTCATCGTTGTGGGTGACTCTCTATTGAAGGGGACAGAGGGACCAATATGCTGTCCTGACCCGCTTCACAGGGAAGTCTGCTGCCTCCCTGGGGCACGGGTCAGGGATGTGTTAGACAAAGTTCCTACTCTAGTCAACCCTTCTGATTATTACCCCCTTTTAGTATTTCAGGTGGGCAGTGATGATGTGGGAAGAAGGAGCCCAAAATCAATTAAAAGAGATTTTAAAGCCTTGGGAAGGGTGCTTAAGGGATCGGGAACACAAGTAGTGTTCTCCTCTATCCCGCCAGTGGCTATCACGAGTGAGGAAATTAATAGGAAAAGACAGCAGGTCAATTCGTGGCTTCGGGACTGGTGTTATCGACAGGGCTTTGGGTTTTTTAATCATAGGTTGCCATATGAGACACCTGGCCAGCTGCTGGCAGGTGGGATGCGCCTGTCCCAGAGGGGGAAAAGAATTTTGGGACAGGAATTAGCAGGGCTCGTTAACAAGGCTTTAAACTAGATATGAGGGGGGAGGGGGGGATAACTGGGCCTGTTAGGACTAAACTCAAGGGTAACACGCCAGGGCTTGAGGGGTGGTGGACTAGCAAGGACTCTACCAATTCATTTCAGAGAAGTGATAGACACCTAGAAATTATGGAAACACCTGAGAGGGGCCTGGTAGGAAATGGGGCCCACACTCACAAAAAGATGTTGAAACCATTAGCTCGTCTGAAGTGCATCTATAGCAATGCACGCAGTGTGAACAACAAACAGGGGGAGCTTGAAGCCATGATACACCAGGATTCTGTGATTCTGTGACCAAGCCCTGAACCCTGCATGGCTGGTGAGGCCTTTGCTCCCTGCCCCAGACATGCGAGTGGGGCATGCACCAGCCCTGCTGGAAAGGGAGAAATTGTGTGTCTTGTTGGATTTTCCCATGTTTTTCTCAGACAGGCCAAAAAATCTAGAGGCCTGCTGCTCAGGATGCAGGGGGTGCCACAGGTGCCCCCACCCTGGGTTTTGCAATGCCTGCCCTAGGGTGCCTCTCCCAGCAGCACCTTCCTTCTCCTCTCATCTGCCCCCCCAGTGATGTTCTGTCCCTCACTCCCACAGGCTTGGTTTTGGGAGGTGGCCACTGCCTGGATCTGCAGCAGCAAGCAGAAGCTGGGTGCCGAGAGCCTTACAATTAAACACCGGGATCAGGTTTAACAACCTAGACCTTTCTAATGTATTAATAATAATGCCCAGGAGGATGCATCTGCCCTTTGCACTGGTGCCCAGGCTCCTGATTGCGGGGCAACAATAAACAGATTAGGTGATGTGGCCCTGAGGCTGGATGACCTCCCTGAGTAAGCTCGGGGAAGGAAACGGGATTAACAGAGCTGTTTCCCGATGCCATAAAGTTATAGATTGTTCATTTCTTCCCTTTTACTTTCTAATGAGATGGTATGAAAAGCAATTCAAAGGCGAGCCTGGCCCTTTCCAAGCTCTGGGGAAGCATTTAAAGCCATCTGGTCTTAGAGATAAAATGGTCTAGCTGAAACTGCCTTCCTTTCCACATTTCCCTAGCTGCTGGGTGGGGAAAGCCACCTTACTTGGTGTTTCCTACTTCTCCAAGGCTCTGAGTAAGTTTTTCCTACCTTGGCAAAGTCATCTCTTCAAGAACGTGATGGAAGCTTTATCCAGGCCTGGTTGAGTTGGCTTGCATTTTATTATTATTATTTTTTTTTAACCCCTCTTTGTTAATTGGAGGAGCAGCAGAAGACCTTGAGCTAACTGGAACTGGAAAAGATCCAGGGCAGGATGGTCAGAGCTTGAGATGAATTCCTCAGGAAAAAAAAAAAAAAAATCTATGGTGGGCTATTGAGTGGTTGCTGCTTCCATCCTCAGATACCCCAAGTGGTTGAAGGCTGGGAATGCATTCAGGGCAATATTGATGTGTTCAGCCTGTTCCCTGCCTCCCTGTCTGTCTGCTTCCAGACACTGATGGTGACAGGACCCCAGACTGGACAAATACTAGTGTCTCTTAGGTGACAGTGGCTCAGTGTAGGATCAGTGGAGACAGGACTAGTGGCTTTTGGGTTACACCACTGTCACACCACCTGAGCAGACTTGGGCGTAATAGCTGGGCCTTGCCTGATACCAGAAATGGCCACAGCTGGGGAACACATGCATGCAACAGTCTCCAAAGCTTCCTCTGGGATCCATAGTCTGATCCAGACTCCCGGGTCCAGCTGAGCTTTCCAAAAGTGGCTCTGGAGAGGAGAAGAGCTTTCCTGCACAAAGGCAGCTCTGCCCCTATGCTGTCTGCTGAGCTCATAACACTGAGACCATGGAGGAATCACCTATTTGCGAGGGGGGGTTACTCTGACTCCCTCCCCGCTATAAGGCTTGTCCTCAGCAGCAGCAGCAGGATCTCTCAGCATCCTGTTTGCCGTGCAGGGGAGAGCCAGGGCTGGGGCTGTTTAGCAGGAACCTGCAGCTGGTAATTCCTGTTTACATCCCACTGACCCCGGGGCTTTGCCGGCGTCGCATATGGTAAATTCCCCCCTATACCACCACACTGCCTGCATGTCAGGCAAGTTATATTGTACCTGACTGCTTCTTGGGTTCAGAGTGGCCTCGGCCCGTGCTGGACACAGAGACACGTGGCAGTCAGGCCTGCGGACATGGCAAATGGCAGTGCATGTGCTGTGCTTCCCTGGGCTGCCCTATGTCTGGCAGGTACCAGCAGGCACAGTGCTTGACCCTGCATATGTATCCTTTGCCCTCTCTCTCATTTTAGGAGAGTCTGCTCTGCAGATCCTGGCAGCCCCCTGTGTCCCGCCTCCTCTAGGAGACAGGGACTGGCTGGGAACGGCACAGGAGCGCACTTGGGAGACTGCAATTTCCTCTGGTCTAGCCCCTTGGACAGGTTCACTAGCCACCTGTGTTTGTCTCTGTTGAAACCCTGAGTCCCTCCAGGCTGGAAGCAAAGCAGGATGGCTCGAGCAGCCCATGCTGGGTTTTTTAGCATTAGACCTGGTTGTCTAAGCCTACGGGAAAGTCTCATAAGACAGGTGTCGGAGTTGAAGGACTTGGTTCTGATTGTTCCATTTTGCTGCTTTTTCTTCTAGAATTTGGAGTGTGAGAATTTCTGAGAGTGCAGAATGAGGGTTCCCCATTGACGACTCCTTGCTTTCAAGCCACGGCCCAGGAAGCGTGTGAGCGCAGCCGGGACACGCTCTGCATTGTGCAAACAGCTGCAGCTGCAATGGGCTTCTCTCAGACCAGCTCCCAGCTTCCTCCCTGGACGGACACACTACTGTCTTTGTGCCTGCCTGGAAGCCAAGGACAAGACCCCCAGGCGAGACGGGGTCTGTGGTCCTCCTTGCTGGCTGAATGTGGAACAGACGTCTGTGTGTCCTTCCCAGAGGCAGTGGTGGTCGGCACCCAGCATGCAGCTCCATGCCCCAGCTCTCCAGCCTTTGGGGCATGACTTCTGCAAGCAAATTTATTAGTCTTCCATTTGCCCATTGACTTGCTACCCTCAGACTGGCCATGGTGGTGACGGCAGCCCCCAGGAGGCACCTTAGAAGGTTTATCAGAGACCAGGGGATGTGTTGGGTGTGCATGCAGACCCCGTGCTGGCAAGTCCCACTCCGGGCCTGTGAGCCAGCAGTGGCTTATCATACTCAGGGCTGTGGCCCCTAGGAGTCTTGGCTGTTCCCACTGCTCAAACCTCAGCGTGAGGGAGCTGCATACACCCGTGCAATTTGGGGGCAGCATCCCGTAATGCCTGCAGGGAGCAGTAAATCCTTCAGTGAGCGCTCTGTTTCTGCAGCCCAGCTGTGACTGAACACTATTCAGACTAGATCCTGGGAATGAGTTGTTGAAAGCCTTGTTAGATGCCCCCCAGGTACTCACTCAGCCGTTAAGCTCCCTCACTTCCAAACTGCTGCACTTGGACTTGCCAGATTGCCTAGCGCTGCTTCTGAGTATTTGCTTTCGGTTCAGAGAACGATATAAAAAGCCCTTTTGCAGCTATATCTATTTTTGTCCGACTCAATACAGAAATGGCTGAGAGTGGTTTGGACATGAAGCTCTCGTGCTGGCTTTTGGAGATGCAGCCTTTTTTCAGACAGGGAGAAGAGAGCGGTTGAAGCTCCATCTGGCCATGGAAATTGCATGTTTGTCCAGTTCCTGGGCCACAGCGCTTGGGAGCTAAAGGGCAATGCAAATGCCCGTGGGTGCAGGGCATGTTGCAACTGGCAAGGAGAAAGCAGTGCTTCATGTTGGGGTTCATCTAGTTACTGTAGATGTGACTCATCTGCACGTACTTGATCTCTTGTTAGGCTGAAAGGCCTGAAACCAAAGCGCAGATGGCTTATGACTGTGCCTTTACGTATTTTCTAGCAGTTTGGTCGACTCTGTGGGTCAAACCACAGGACATATGGCCAAGGCTGCAGGAGAAAAGACCTGCTTAAACCTTTCCCCTTGAGAAAGCCCTTGGCGGGAGACAGCTGCGTCCCAGGCCTGTTCTGGGGGACTGAGAAACAGTGGGGCTTCTAGTCTACGGGAATTTAATTCTGATAGTGGACAGGATGAGAACATAGGTGGGATGATATTCCTGTCTTGATGACAGGAAATTCCCCCTCTGTATTTGTGAACTACGTGGACATTTTCGATGGAAGGATAGTTGCCTCTCACTCCCATGTTACTTGCTGGTGAACAGACTGCTGAGTTTTGCTCCAGAGGAGGATCCTGCCCCCTTTGGAGGAAAGCACAGGACTCTTCCAGGTTAGTCAGAGGAATCTTGTAAATGAAAGGAAAATACTTTTCTTCTTGGCAAGGTGTCAGATCCATACAGTACAGCCTGCCTTCAATGTGCCTGATACCATCAACACATACTTTTGAGGCAGTCAGTACATCAGTGGAGACAAAACTAATTGGTTTTGGCATGGAAAGGCCAGTGAAATCACCAGCCACAGAGAACTTGAAGCCATAGGTACAAGTAAAGCAGGATTAGTCTTGTGCCTTCTCTCTTATACCAAGGTAAAACCCCCACCTCTCTAGACCTGTGCCCTGCAGTTATGCCACCATCTGCTTCTTTCTAGTCTTCGGTGCCCTTGGGGAGGACAACAGTCAATCCTTGCAATCCCAAAGTGGTGTGTGCTGCCAGGACCTGTCATTTGTCATTCAAACACACATGCTTGGCCAAAAAGCCACTGACCTACGGGCTGGGAAGGGAGGACAGTGTGTGAGGGGGAATATCTCCATTCACCATGGTTCCTATCCCCTTATACTAAAACTTCACTAGGTAAACAGCATCACTGGTAGCCCTATCTGGAGGACTTTTTGCTGCTGAATTTCAAAGGCTGCTGCAAAATCATCAAGGTGAGAAAGTTCTTTACGAAATGTCACAGAAGTCTTCTCTTTTCCTAAAATACCAGGCTGCTTCAAAGCTCCGAGAGACTGCTTTACTCCCAGAAGGATGCCCAGTGTGCCACAGCCTGTATGAAGTGCCTGGCAGGACTTGCTGCTCATGAGGTACAGGGTTGCCTGTCAGTTGGCCCTGGGATGTACTGGGTGCCCTTACTCAGAGGCTGGAGTGGGGGGAGCTTAATACAGGTGACAGTGGGAAGCTGTCATATGGGTGGATGGGATTTTGGGCAGCTGAGAAAGTATGGATGGCTACAGAATGGTGGTCCGTCCTCCAGGATGGGGTGGTCTGATCACGCTTGCCCTGGTAAATAGGTGAGGTTTCTTCTGGTGGTATTGTCTTGTGCTTCACTCAAATGGGACTGTGTCACTGATCTTGCTGTGGTGGCCAGGTGTTTTCAGCCCGCTGCAGGGCTGCCCTTCTCTGGGGGTGTCGAGGATAGGCTGCCACTCACTGGCCACACCATCATTCAAGAATGAGCTCCCTCTAAAAGTAGGCATAAAGTGCGGGGCACAGGGAAATATGGTTCCCAACACTGTTCCCACCCTGATGGAGTTGCATTGCGGCTAAACTGTAATGAGAGTGGCTGGCCCTGGCTTGCTGCCTGTCCCCATCACCTCTGCCTCTGCCAGCCACTTGGGCAGGAGGGAGAGGGCAGTTAGACACAGTCATGGGCAGGGTAAAGCTAGGGTGAACTGTCTCCATCCCCTAAGTATGAATACTCCTGTGACATCAGTTTGGTCCCTGACACTTGTTCAGTGATGGGAATAGAGTTGCAAACATCCTTAAAGCGTGTGACGTCCCCCTCTCCACCACTGGAGCAAGGCTTGCTTCCAGCATGCTCTCCTGCCTGGTTTGTGGCCTGTGTCATCCCAAGTCCCATTCTTTCCTTCAGTTGGATTGATCAGATTTCAAAACATTTCACACCTGACTTGATTGGATTTCAGCTCACTGATGTCAAATCCTGTTTTTGCCAGGTCTTTAAGACCATCTGATGAATCTACTTTCTGACATTTCTCTCGTCTCATTTTCTTTATGTGCAATATTTCTAAGGCAACATAGCACGGCTTCTAGCCCACAATATAGAAGCACTGAATAATACCAAAACCAGGACCATTTTCCTGCTGTTCCTTTCTGTATATGTCCTTCTAGTCTGACTGAATAGCTCTTGCCACCAGATCAAGGTGCTATTTTTGCACCAATTTTACATCATCTTTCATCTAGATGGTATTTCCCTTTCTGTCAAGAAGTCTGACTGGTATAACACAAAGTCCTCTATGGAGGTCAAAATTATCACATCTCTTGCTCCCTCTTTATCTGCCAAATCTTTGAGAGAAGAAATTTAAATGGTCTGGTATAAAATAGTTCTAAGAATTCCCACTTGTCTGCTTCTCAGCCCCCGTATTAACCCCTTGGTGCCTCTGAATTAATCCTTTGTGCGGGTTGATTTTCCAGGCACTGAATTATAGATCTATAACTTGACTTCAAGCCTTTTAAACAGGATGCTATGCTCATTCTGTGCCATTTCCTTTGTTCCACTCCAGCCCTCCAGCATTTCTTGGAGAGCACGGCTTAGGAATTGGAGACAGCTCCTCCTCTGATAATGAGTGTTGCTGTAGCTCATACACATTTCACCTAGCTGAAAGTTCGTGAACCTCTTCTTTCGCAATCCTGGCCCATTTCCCGACCCCTTTTCTGTTCATCATCATGGCTAAATGCCGGGGCAAGAGTTTGGCTTGTAGGTGCCTAAGAGAGAGACTGCAAAGTCTCAGCTAGTTATCTTTTTATCTTGGTGGTTTGTGGAGGGTAATTGATCCCTTCAGTGAGTTACTCACCTCTAGATTCAACTTTATGTGAAAGCTAAATGCAAGAAAGACAGCATAGTCGTCAGTCTCTTCCATTTGCTTTCCTCAAAAGAATGACAGTGATGGTCTCCCCCCGCCCCTTGGTCCTTCCTCTTCACCCTCCTACAGTTGCTTCTCATGTCCATCAGTAACTTTTCAGCACATAAACTATCTTCTCACTGGTAAGCATTCATTGGGAAGGTAAACACTGGGAACAGAGCCAGCTGATTCAGTTTAAGGCTACCTGCAAACATTTGGGCTTTGCTAATTCTCAGATCTTTCCTCTGCTCTTCTCTTTTCCTCTCCCCTCCCCTTTATAAAAAGCTGCTTGCAAGAAATTACTCCTGTAGCACTGGGATTTCAGCCAGGACATCAGGAAAAAAAAAAAACCTCCTCCAAGAGGAGAAGCAGCCCTGGGAAAGGTCCTGAGTTTGGTGGTGGCTTCCCGCTCTTGGGGATCTCTGAGTGTTGGTTAGACAAAGATGTCTGGCCTGCATCAGTGCTGGTGATAGTCTTGCTCCAAGAGGGAGGTTGGACCAGAGAACATGGAGGGCTCTTCCAGACAATGCTGCCATGGGTCTGCAAAAGAAAATATTCAATACATACCAAAGCTGGGTTATTCTCCTGCACCAGGAGCACATCTGCATTGCACTTGGACACAACAGTCCTCTTTTTTTTCTTTGGCCAGGTGTTAGTGCCCTGTAAAGTGGCCCCGTATTACTCATATGTGCAATGCACAGCACATGCAGAAGAGCTGATCTTGCATTCCTCCCTCAGGCCTGCCACTGCATTTGAAATAGCCTTACTGAAACGTCTGAACTTGCAGGCTTCTTGCTGAGCTTCCTGAGCACCAGAATTTGCTTTTTTTTTTATAGCTAGAGCTAGAGCTGGGAATGCTCGCATCCTTTTCCATGGCCAGGGCTGCCCTGGGTGCCGTTGCCTGTTCCATTGTTTTACGGTTCTTGTTGCTACAGCAGTAATTAGGATAAGGTATAATTACAAAGTTTGCCCTGGGACATATGCAAGGCCACTGAGCTGCATTGCAAAGTCCTCTGTGTTTTCCGCTCCTTTTCATTCCGTGAGAAATGGCTGACCTCTGGTTTACAGTGAGAAGCTAGTGGTGAGGTAGGTATGAGCTGGCACCAAGTTCCTTGCTCCATCCTTCATTCTCCAGAACTTGCCATTCCCCTGGCCTCTCCAAAGTAACCTGTGGGTACTCAAGATGTCAAATTCTCTTGGCAGTTGTAGAGGCAAACAAGTTATTGTAGCTTAGGCGCCTGGCGGAGAAACCAAGGCCAAAGAATCAGGAGATGTGTCCTGGAGGCCAGCAGGAGATGGAAGAAAAGGTACTCCCATCTTTTGGAGACACACAGGGTCATCCAGGCAGCACCAATAAGAACTTATCTCTCTCTGCCTGGCACAGAGGACTCACTGGACATGTTTTGGAGGATGACCAGAAGGTATCCCATACAGATGGCTCAGCATGGCTCTTCTAGACTTTCACACAAGCGCCTGCCTTTGGAAGATGGAGCAAGGGGCTTGCTCCCAAGGCACACCCCAAATCTGGCATGAGAGAAGACCCAGCTTTTCCAGAAAGTTCACTGCAGACCTTGGAAAGTAGTGGCAGTTTACAGCTTGGTCCCTGAATAAACTTGGGCATGTCTTTGCTAACTACCACTGATACTCTTCCCTCGTCCCTCTGATTCACCCAGACCTACCTTGTTTTTGCATGCCAGCAATGCCTCAGGAGCTGGGCAGTTATCAGAAGACAATGAATCACCCCAAACATCCGCTAACTCATTCTGTAGGAGCTCATCTTACTCAGAGCACAAATTCCAGCTCTCAGCTGCTCTGAAAATTTTCTACCCACAGTATATGCAGCCGCTCCCGGATGCATTTTGACCCATCTCAATGAGGGACACATAGCTAGAAGACAAGGTCAGCAGCTGTAAAATCTCACACAGGGATGAAGGCTTTCCAGGAAGAGAATGGTACCTGTGCCTGATGATTGTTTTTAGAGAAGGCGTGGTTTTTTATGGTAGAAGTTCCCTTTTGGTTCTGAACTTGTCTGACGTTACACTAGACAGAGAGTTTTACTCAGTGACTGGTGCCTCCAGCCCAACAATGTGCCAGCAGGCTTGTCTTTGTAGGGCTGACCTTTCAGAGAGATGTTCAACTAGATGTCAGCTGCAAAGCCAAATGGAATCTGGTTCTGATGCTGCTATTTTTTTCTACCTTGGCTGGAGTTGCTCCCAGACTGTTCCATAAAACATGGAACAAACTTGAATATAAGAAGTTCCACCTAAACATGAGGAGGAACTTCTTTACTTTGAGGGTGGCAGAGCACAGGAACAGGCTGCCCAGAGAGGTGGTGGAGTCTCCTTCTCTGGAGACATTCAAAATGCGCCTGGACAAGTTCCTGTGCAACCTGCTCTGGGTGGACCTGTTTTGGCAGGGGGGTTGGACTAGATGATCTCCAGAGGTCCCTTCCAACCCCATGTGATTCTGTGATTCACCTAAGTCTCCTCCCATCTATGAGACAGCGTGCAGGACTCATCACATTGTGGTCCACCCGTGGGGAACTGTGCTCCTCCAGGGACCCCAGGGAGGGCTGGCTGCGGGGTCTGAGAGCTGCAGGTTCAAGAGGTGCGGTGATGCCCAGCTCGGGGAGGAGAAAAGCAGGAACTGTGCCTGGTTGAAGAGGGTCTAGCCCAAGAAAACTGAGAGAAATGGGACTTTCAGTTGGCATGGGAGGAAGGGAGGGAGTCGAGGGGTAAATGGAGCAGAGCCCTGAGCCTCCCCTCTTTGTCTTGTGCCCCTCCAGAGTGATGAGCTACAACAGCACCAAAGATGCTGGGATTCGGCACGTGCTCCGTCAGCGCCCCGGTGCCGGGCAGGGGGGCTGAGCTGGATGCTGCTTCCCCCCGCTATGTCCTGGCCCTGCCCGAAGAGGAGACGTGGCGCAAGCACCGGCTCGGCCTGATGCAAACCACCCAGTCCTGCAACCTGCTGGAGCCCGAGAGCCTGGCCGAGGCCCTGGTCTCCCGCGCCGCCAGCTTCGATGCCCTCTACGAGCCCCGGTCCCGGGATGCCGATGCCGGCACGGAGATGGGCAGCTCCTTTGACCTGGGGCTCGGCCAGTATGTCCCCGTGAGCCCAGATGTTATCAAGCGCCGGCGGGGCGGGCTGATCGAGCAGAGGGACATCATCAAGGCGCACGAGGCACACAAGATGCAGAGCACGCCGCAGGCACGAAGGAAGGAGTGGGAGTAAGTACCGGCGAGCCCCCAGCCCAGGTGGGCAACCGGGGGGAGCGGGAGCGTTCCCAGTCCTCCACGGGGCTGGTGGTGGTGGGGCCTGCGGGGTATCATGTTGGCATTGCCCCCATGGAGCAGCCAACACCAGCTGTGCTTGATCTCCTGGGACCCCTGAGCTGGGCTGCTTTTCCTCATCATCTTTGTTTTCCAGGGAGGATTTTTAAAGGCAGGGAACGAGATGTTTGTGGCTTCCCCCCCCCCCCCGCCAAACCTCTTCTGGGTCTTTTCCTCTCCCTGTGCTCTTAAAGCTGATGGGATGTGTGGTCCTGCCCCCAGCAGCTGGGACTTGTGTGGCACCCGTCCTGCCCTGTGCTGGGGCTTGGCACATCCCACAGGGTCCTGCCAGCGCTTGGGCTGCTCTGAGCCGGCCTGACCATGGTATTTTTCTGATGGGGTGAGTTTGCAGGGGTGTGTGTGAGAGATGGAGAGAGATATCGGTGTGCTGGGTGCGGGAGGTGAGCGTGTTTGTCAGCCAAAATGTTCAGAGGTGCCTCTCTCGGCTCTGAGCTGGAAGGTGGCATCTGATGGGAACAGTGCAAAGGGGCCTCTGCGGATGAGGGGGTTCCCTGAATTGTGTGAGGCGACTGGTGGGATGGAAAGCCTGGTGAAAGCAAACTTGAAAGTCCTCAAGACGGTTTCCCTTGGCCGTAGCAGGACTTTTTGGATGCATTTGGGGTCATTACCTTCTGCTTTTACTGTGGTTTGAGCCCTGCTGCGAGGGGATTTGTATTGAATCCTAGGAAGTGGCCAAGTCTCTCTGAATCAGAGAAAGCTGGAGGTGTTAATGAACCTGAGAGAATGGAAGAGAATTGCTTGGCAGAGCCAGAACCCACTTAATTCACTTGTTATTTTCCTTTAATTAATTTCTTCCCATAGTTTGGCTTGGTGCTGTGAAAGTAACCCAGCTCCAGGTCCTGGATTATTCTCCCTCGCCCGGCGTTTGCTGCACAAACTGCATTTAAATTATAAGGTTTCCCCCTCTTGTGTCTACTCAGCAAAATTGCCTGGAATAAGCTGCTGCAGAACATCCTGCTCCAATATCGCTGGTCCGGAGCAGCTCCCTGCCTTGGGCACTTTATTTGGGGCATAATCAATGTATTACAAAACACTGGGCTAGCGAAGGAGGTGGGAGCCCCTCTGTTAATTAGAGGTGGCATCTCGCTTTGGTGAGATGCGGGTCAGCCCTCTGCTTGTTTGAAGCAGGTAGGATTTCTGTGGGATGCTTGGCGTGATAAAATTGCTCGTGACAATGCTCAGGCTGCTCCCGCCTTTTTATTTTTTGGAGGGCAGCCCACCAGCGAGGCGGGCTATCCCTGGCCCTTTCGGCTCTCATCCCTCTGTGCCCGGGGAACCTCCTGGCCGGTGACTCAGGAAGTCCCGCGCAGGGAAATAAAATGACATATGGGCTCGGCAAGCGCTCGGTGCCTTGTTATCTTTCGCGACCCACCGGGGATGCCAGATGAATAAATCATGGCCGGGCAGGAAGCAGAGGGATGGCCTCCTTAATTGTCAACTGGCGGAGTGAGTGCCTAGAAAGGCTGCTCGCTAATTAACTGCCTGGATGACTACAGCTCTATTTTATGGTAGGGAGATGAATCTAGAGCCCTTCCCGCTTATACCATGTGGGATGTGCCCCTTTTGCTGCCCTCGGCTTCTCTATTTAGCGGTAACTCAAACACAAAGCCTAATATTCCTGTCTTTAATGCATTGGGACTCCGCAGGCAGCTGCCATCCCAACCTCTCCATGTTTAATTGAGTGTTTCCCCAGGGTGGTAGGGTCCAGTTTCTGCATTTGTTTGATTTTGGCATTTCAGCCCACTTTACAATGGTTTTGTGGGTGCGTGTGAGGGAAGTCATGTCTAAGGCAGGCATCCCTGAGATTTGGGGTGGGCTGTCCTCCCATCACCAGCCCAGGCTTATCGCTGTTGGGGTCTGGCTGTGGGGTTCTCTCCTTGCAGATGCCCAAGCCCACAGCCTGGTAGCCATGCTGACGGAGGTGGAGATGCTGGTGCTTTGCAGAAGGCCCCGGTGCTGGGGGACACCAGGCTCTGGCACGGATTCTTTGCAGACCTTGTGTCCAACTGAGGACCGGAGAACGCCCCTGCCTGTCTCTGCCAGGTCTCTTCCTGGGGAGTCAGTGATCCTGACATGGCAAGATGAGCCCCAGAGGGCTGTATCCATGCCTCTCCCAGAGTTAGGTGCCCTGATAACCCTTCAGCCTCTAAAAACTACATGCCAGAGGCTCCTGCTTTAACATCAGAGACATAAACCACTCATGTTTCTCCAAAAACTTTGCCAAAGTCTGGGTCAGTGTGCAGAGCAGGTAACCCCAGTGCCGTGGGTGCTCTCTGGGACTAGATGGGTAGCATATGGGGGAAAAAGCACAAATTGATTTCCTCAACTATAATTTCTTTAGTAATACTGCGATTTCCCTGTGATTTAATTTTTAGAAGAGCCCATCTTGCAGGTGGGCATGGGTTGAATTGTCCTAGGGGCTTTTGCCTGGGAGGTCTGGTGCCAACTCTCCTTGTGAGCACCACCAAGCAGGGAGCTCAGCTGTCAGTGGGGGTGGTATTTTCCTGCTGTCCCAGCGTGGTGGTAGGCATTAGATGGAACATGAGGTTCCCGGTAAAAGGCTTTTCTGCTCAGCTTTGAGCCGTGGCAGACCCCGGGGGATGGTTGGCTTGCCTGTGGGGTCAGGTCAGTCCCAGAATAACTGTTTTTTAGGTTTATTGCCTTGTTGCCAAAACCTGATGAGGTAAGCCAGGGTGGTTCAGAGAGGTCTGCACCTTCTTCATAAGGCTGCTGGGGAGTTTTTGGTTAAACTTTGTGCTCTGAGTGCCATCTGGCTTGCATGAATTAACTCCAATATGCGTTTCTGACGTGGTGCTGCTGAGCATCCGCTGCCTTGGTCAGGGCTCCAGGAGCAACTCAGGAGCTGCTGGAGATCTCCTCGGCCTCCTGTTTGCCAGCTGTGGCTGGATGGTGTGCAGTGGGGTGGCCACGAGGAGCGAATGTTGCATGTGCCTCTTCTCTGCCCCATGAGAGACCTCTGTGCCAACCCCTACCAAGCCTCCATCTCCGTTGCCTTTTGCCAGTGAAAAAAACCCATAAGTGAAATATGCTTGACCCTTAATAAGATGAAATACGAATGGGGGGGGGGAGGAAGTGCTTTTTTCCCTATTTATTAATGGAGAAACTGAGGCAGAGAGCAGAAAGCACCATCTACCATGTGCTGTTTGAGGGTGCGTGGGTTGTGGCTCTATGGGAGGCTTAACTTCATGGTGAAGGGTGTGTGTACCAGCCTACCCTGTTCTTCTGTAGGGGACTTAAGCCCAAGGCAGACACTAAACCCTGTTTTCTGGTGTCCCAGCCTGACACCCTGCCCTGCTTCCCACTGTTGGGAATGGAGATATCTGCTCCACTTCAGCGAGGCTTGGCCTGACATGTGGAGTGGTCATGGCTGAACCGCTGGTGTCTTTGCCACATACACGTGGCAGCATCATTTGGAGTATGTCTGGCTGAGAGAGAGCTCAAAAGAAAAGCTCCTTGTCAAAATAAGCAAACGGGGAACCTCCTGTGGCTTCTCCAAGCTGAGCAGCCATTTCCTTAGCTGATGGTAAGGAAAGGCAGAGCCACCCAGGGAACATCGCAGAAAAGCCTCAAGCTGACTTTGCAGCAGACAGGACCCAAACCTGCCTTGCATGGCTTAAAACCACATGTGCGTGGATATTTGTTGAGTTTAACTTGTGCAATTTGGAGAATGCAAGCTGTGCCCTTGTTTTGCAATGATACCTATAGCAAGGATGCATGGAAAAGCCCAATTCCCAAATGTTGGCCAAGGACCGCAGGAGGAGCAGAGGAGACCGGAGGAAAGCAGCTGGGTCTTGGTACAGTTTGGAGGTGATGATGTGGACATGTGATGCTGTCATTCAGCATTGGAGTACTTGGGTGATGGCTGGCAAGTTTAAAAAGCCATCTCCTGTCTTGTAGCATCTAAGAGTTAATGGCTTCCATGCTAGGAGCTTACTAGGTCTCCCTTGCACGGTATGATCTGCAGTGAGGTTCCCGTAGCCCATCTGGAAGCCTGTGGTCCGTGGGGTGGCAGGACATTCTGCTGCTTGCTCAGATCCGTACCTGCAAGGCAGAGCGTGGGGAGCCTTCTGGGCTGGAGCGTAACGTTACTGCAGCTCTGCCTTCGCCCGGTTTTATTGGAAGAAGTAAGAGAACAGAAGAAACTGTGAAAATGCACAGGGTGTTGCTAACAGATCTTAGTGACTCTTTACGACTTGGCAGTCTGTCTGGTTATGTGCACACTCTGCATCCCAGATTACAAATGAAGCTGACTTTTTTTTTTTAGATCTTTTTTTTTTTTTTTCCCTCTTGATGCCGAACGAGACAAAGGGCCCCCTCGGTGCGTGCTGTGCTGCCGGCTCCATCGCTGCTTCCCAGCGTATTCCCCAGCGCGTCGCACCATCTGGGTTTAATTGGCTGCAGTGACGGGGAGGGCAGGAGCACGCGTGGGGTGGCACTGCCGCTCGGGTTCTCAAAACTTTGTACCACCTTCATTTTCTAATGACAAAACAGCAGAAAAATAAGTGTATCTGCCAAGAAAATAACTTTCTAAAATAGAATGTGTATATACAAAGGGGCTAAATTTACATACAAAATCTTAATTGGAAATAATGTTTAAATTGTAATACATGTGCAAGTTATCTTATTCTTTAGGATAGTAATTTATCTGACCCTCAGTGCAACCAGTATGTAATTTCAGCCTGTAATTTCTGAAAATATGTAATGGTAATCAAACGCAGATACCCAGACAGTTCACCTGTTCTCTTTAAAACCTACATAGAAGGTATGAGTGTCTCTACCAAAAAAATCCCAAACAAACAAAAATATCAACTTAGCACCCTTACTTGGTCTTCTGAGGGATTTTTACAAAGAGTTTCTGGAGAGATGCCCTCATTTTCTGGGTATCCATTGGAGAAAAACAGCCACCTCACAGAATCACAGGATCTGTGATTGATTCTGTGGCTCGCTCCTCCGTGCTGGCAAAGGCTGCCTGGGAAATGCCTCCAGGCTGGGGCTGCTTTGGCAGCAGCGTGACCCTGGCTGGACCCAGCGCCCATCACCCTGGCCCTCCTTGGATCTTCAGGGAAGGGACCAAGCCCCGGGGTGGCTCTGAGTTGCCGTCACTGACGTTGGTAGCTCTGCGGCAGGGTTTTGTGAGAAGTGTTGGATGTAGTGGGTGTTGCTGCTGTGCTGTGAGCCAGCAGCCCTGCTCCTGCTCTGCGCAGCGCCTCCTGCCCACCCCAGTGGGCTCCGTGGGGAGGGGGGCTGCTCAGTGCTGCCCTACCGCAGCGTGGGGCTGGGGGCAAGGGGCTGGAGAAGGGTGCTGGTTCTTGGCTGCGGTGTCGATGCTGGGAGGGATCTGCAAAACAGCAGCACTTTGCTCCCTTGTAGGTGCTGCTGGGAAAGAGAGAAGATGCCCTGGCATCCCTTCCCGGTCTTGGCTCTGGTACCAGTGTCTGTCACCCCTCCTCACGCCTCCCTCCCTGACCCTGCCCTGGGATGTAGATGGCTTTCCTCCTCCAGCACCTCTGCAGTGTCATTGCTGTCAGAGGCAGCTTAGCCATGTCCTTCTCCCCCACGGGCTCCTGTTCAGATGTCTGCTGCTGTGAGCTGGGCAGGAGCTGCGGGGGCTCCGTGGGCGAAAGCCTTGAGATGTCAGTGACAGGCAAAGGCCAAGCTGCTGTACCTTGGAGCATCCTTCATGGACATACATGCACACCTCCTCTGCAAGTCCTCTGCAACTCAGGGCAAAGTAATTAACCTCTCCAAGAACCTAACAAGTGTCTGTAACTTAAGATGACTCTCCCTGCTTTTGTTTTGTCCTGCAAGAGGTGGTGGAAAGGGCCACGTATGTGCTAAACCTGCAGGCAATGAAATAAGGCTTTTATTGTGGTAAATTGGCCTTGTGCCACAGAGGAGCATCTCTCCCAGAGGTATCCACCCTGGACCTCCCTGCACTCTCCTCCCTTTCCTTTAGTGCAGACCAAGGTTCAGATGCATGGGGAGGAGATTTTCTGACTTGGGAGGAACTCAAGTGCTGCTGAATGTCCTAGCAACAGCATGGAAATAGCAGCATCTTTCCCTGAAATGCCGCAAAGTCTGGGTTTCTGGCACACCCTGGAGGAAGAAGAATTCCCTTTCTGAGTTAATTCTGTTGACTTTGCAAAGAGCTGCCGGGAAGGTGGGCAGTTACAGTCGGTCCCCGCCTTCCTGCACAGCTGAAGCCACTCTTCCAGGGAGCTGGGCTCGTTAGGAGATGGTTGCTGAACAAGGACAAGGTGGCTCCTGGTGAATGCCTCCACTTGGGAGCAGCTGCCCACTTGCATTTTGTCACTGCATCCTGGAATGTCTCGTTCCTGCTTCCCTTGCTGAAGTCTCATCTGCAGCTGCAGGTATCAGAAAGCTTTGTTAGCACATCTCAGGGCTGTGTTGAAGCCATGCACTGTGCTGGGGTTGGTTGTACTTCCCAGGAACCAACCTTTGGAGAGAGCTTCCTCCTTGGCCTGGGGCTGGCCAGGGCTCAGGAGCAAAGAATTACTTGGGAGAGGTGGGAAGGGACCTCTGGAGGTCACCTAGTCCATTGCCCTGCTCAAGCAGGGTCACCTAGAGCAGGCTGCCCAGAACCGTGTCCAGGCAGGTTTTGAGTATCTAAGGATGGAGACTCCACAAACTCTCTGGGCAACTTGTCCCAAATACTCAGTTCCTCTCACAGTCAAAAAGTTTATTCCTGTGTATAAATGTAGTTTATTGCAGTTTGTGCCCGTTTGCATCTTGTCCTGTCTGTGGGTGCCACAGAGAAGAGCCTGGCTCTTCCTTTGCTACCATTGTCAGGTATTCGTACGTGTTGATGAGACCTCCCCTCAGCCTGTTCCAACCAGGCTGAGCAGCCCCACCTCTCCCAGGCTCTCTTTGTAAGGCTGATGCTCCACTCCTTTAGTCACCTTTGCTGGAGCTGTTCCAGTAAGTCCTTGTGTCTCCTGTCCTGGGAAGCCCAACGCTGGGCACAGCACTCTGGAGGTGTGAGCAGAGGGGAAGGGTCACCTCCTCAACCTGATGGTAATGCTTTGCTTAATGCAGCCCAGGAGGCTGTTGGCCTTTGCTGCAAGAGCCCATGGTCCACTTGCTATCCACCAGGTCCCTCAGGGCTTTCTCTGCCGAACTGCTTCCCAACTTGCATGTACCAGGTTGTTCCTCTCCAAGACTTGGCATTTTCCTTGGCTGAACTTCATGCTGTTCCTCTGCCTGTTTTCTTCAGGCTGTCAAAGTCCCTCTGGATGGCAGCACAACCCTCTGCTTTATCAGTCCTGGTTTTATATCATCTCTGTGTACCGAGCTCTGCAAGTGTGATTCACTGCAGCACGCATGCCGTGAAACTTTTGGTGTTTCATACCCTCATCCTCTCCCTCCCTTGGAATAACGCAACCTGTTCCCCTCTCCCAGGCAGATCCCACCTGTCCCTATGTGATTCTGATGGGAGGCTGTCTGCTGGCCAGGAGATGTTTATGGGAGAGGTGCTTTCCAGCCTCTCAAGCGTATATGGTTCATGTTATTTTCTATTCACAATTTCTAAGATATAGTTCAACCCCTTCCCGCCCCTGTGTATTTAAGAGATGGCAGGGTAATAAGATAATTTAGGGTGAAGGAGACCTCAGGAGGTACGTAGCCCCATCAGATGATAACTTTTAATTTAACTCCATGTTTTACATTTAAAAACATAGATGACTCCTTGTTGCGCACTCCCCAAAACAACATTTTCTTCGTTTCAAACCACATAGTTTTCAAACTTGGGAAAGATTTCTGAAAGTTTGGTGAAAACCCAGCTGTGAGGATTAGTGCACAACCTGTCACCGGAGACTTATTGCAGACTTGTCTGTACCATGGAAATGGCACTTCCACCTAACAGTGCACGAACAAATGCCATCGATGGTGAAGTTTCTAGTCTGTCTATGTGTGGGACATTATCTCAGTTCAGCTGCCTCTGAAGGGTTACAGCCTTTTCTTCTGCATTTGCCAGCTGGTCCTCTCTGGTTCAAAAGGCATTTGCTGCTTTTGTGTATGACAAACATTAATCCCTGGCTTGAACTGCTTGCGCTACGTGTGAGCTAAAAAAATCAATGTGAAAATTTAGAAAGGTCTCTGAAGTTGTACTAAAGCAGCTTTCAGATATGGCTCTTGGTTTTCCCAAGGTGGCCATCAAGACATCTTTCTTAGAAAAGCAGAAAGGAGAGATGTGTTTCTTGTCTCCGCTTACCTTTTGCATGCTCAATGGGAAAGTCCACCGTGATCCTCCAGCGCAGGGTTATGGGTGCGTGGGTCACCCAAAACACATTAACGTTTCTGTTGCTTGGAAGGTTTTGGGCTGGTGCTATGCACACCAGCAAGGCTCTCGCTCTGTCTCTGTGAGAAACATGCTGGCACTCACCCCCAGCCATGAGGGACCATGGAAGGAGATCGGCGTGGCATCGTCCTTCCCAAAACACGCCCAGAAGAGCTGGTGTTGTGGCTCATCTTTCAGGGATGATGCTAACCAGCTGTGGGCAGGTTGCCTGATGTGAAGAAGCTTTCCTGTGAGCTTGGAGCACACCACTGTGGTGGTTGATGCTGTAACGAAACACACGTCGTCTTCGCGAGCTCTGATACAAACGACGAGTCCATTTTTTTGTCATCAGAGAAGTTTCACAGGGGTCCTTTTTTTCCCCGCTGCATCTCATGAGATAGTAAAACAGTAGCTAACATGCTGCAACTGTCCTTTCTGTGCGTTTACTTGAGTGGAAATAAGCTTAAAAATTCTTCAATGAACTTTTTTTTTCCCATTGAGGACTCGTGCTCAGCCGTGCTTTCCCTGGGGATGGGCGAGTCTGTTTGCCTTTGCAGAGGCTGTCGAGCTGACGACTGCCTGTCGCTGCGGCAAGGGGGACGTTTTTTTCGCACCTCCCAGCAGTGAGTAGCTTTCGGAGAGAGGTTTATGCTCTTTGGCCTTTTCTCTTTCACAGGTTTGGAAGATGGAAGCAGCATCTCCTTCCTGGCTGCGTGCCAGGGATGGGGCTTCTCTGGCTGTCTTGAGCATCAGCTGCTCAGTGCAAGTTCAGACTTGCTGGAAAATTTTTTCCACAGCTCCATCTTCTCCTGGCTCTTGTCCTGACAATGTAATTTTTTTGAAGGCACCCTATTTGCTAGCAGGTTGCTTCTGAGAAAGCTGAGCCTGTGAGTTTGGTGGGTTTCTGGTCCAAGTTTCTTTTGATTGCTGGGGACGTTTGCAGCCCAAAGGCAGGAGGCTCCTCCGTCATCCTCCTTGCTGGTACCATGGTTGCAGTGTTTGTCTTGAGCCTTGCAGGGCAGGCAGAGGATCAGAGAAAGCACAGGATGGTCCTCGGGCATGGACCTGCCTTTTGTGGGGGTGAAGAGAAGATCTAAGGAGGAGAAAATCTCCTGCTGGGTTTGGCAGAAGCTAACACTGCTGTGCCAGAGGGGTCATGAGGATGCTGATGGAGAAAGTGAGGGATTTCTTCTGCTTCAGGTAGTGCAGAGGTTGAAAAAAATGCTTTTAAAAATCCATCTCCAACCCTTTGGCAGGCTAGAAATAAGCTTTCTCCTGTTGACTGTCTAAGGCTGGCCCTAGGGGTGTCTTTTTCTGAGCTCAGCCTCCGTGTTCCCACGCACACATAAAGCTTGGCAGTGCGGTGTCTGGCTGTGGCAGGATCTGCTCCCTCAAGCCCAGCACTTGCAGGGCTTTGGTGGCAAGAAGGGCAGTATCCCCCCGCTCTGTGCCCCTTTCCCTCCCTCCTGTCCTTGATCTCCTCTTATCCATGCCACCCAGTCCCAATCCTTTCAGCACGGTCATTGTCAAACATCCGGTCTCCCTAATTTTTTTTCCCATTGGATCCTCTTGAGTCAGCCCCTCTGGAAGTGCATTGCCCCAAACTGGACCCATTGGAGATGGAGGAGGATGGAGACGTTATATCTCACCTGCCGCCAGCTCAGTTAGTGCAGGGCTGGGATGCTCCGCAGCTCGGCCGAGGAGAGAGGTTGTGCAGAGGGATTTGGGGGTTGGAAGCGGGGATAGAAATTCACTTTAATCTGATGGAGAAGCAGAGGCAGACAGATAGCTGTTCTCCAGGAGGTGGGATTTCTGTGCGCCTGCCCGGAGCAGCCGGGATGCGGCTGCGAACGCTAATTAGAGCCCGACTCGCAAAGCTAAATAAAGCAGCAGGGCACTCCAGGCAATTTATTAATGGGTGATTATTTCAGGCCTCTTCAGCGGAGTCATGAAGCATCCCAGCCTAAGGCAGTTAGCCCAAGGAGCACCGCGGTTGGTGGAAACGTTCAGCATGGGGTATTTCGGTAGGAAATAGGACAGAGGAGAGTGGCAGGCCAGGGGATGCTTCCCTCCTGGATGGCATCGTTGTGGCCAGCACTGGGGCAAAGCGGTGCTGTCCCTTGGCTGAGATGGTTTGGGGGGGACAGAGTCTCACCTGCCAGAGCTGCCAGCAATCCCCTTGTGCTTGTTCGGTGGTATATGCAGCTGCAAAGGTGGCTTTTGGCTTTGGTTTGGGCTTTTTGGAGAGTACGAAGACCTAAGCAGGCCATGAGCTTTATGATGGCAGAGTGAGACCCAAGCACCAAAACCAACACGTGGGTTTTGCAGAGCTGGATGCATAGCCCCGCAGCATCCCCATAAATGCACAGGACTGGAGGTTTCTTGGCTGTCCTTTAAACCTCTCCCAGCTCTTTCAGCCTGCGATCATTTGGTTGCTGAATCCCCCTTTGATTCAAGATGCAGCATCCTTCTATTTTATCGGTAGCTCTGATGTAAGAGATGCTCCAGTCCCGTAGCGACGCAGTGTGGGGCAACACCCAGCTTCAAGGCTCCCTGGTGCATTTGGGTGCTTTTGGTGGCTTCAAGAAGTATGTGAGGAGTTTAGCTTGGGGTGCTCGTGATCCCAGGACACTGTGGGCAGTGGTGAGCCCTGGGGCTCAGCCTTGTGCTGAGCTGTGGCACCGGCCTCTTGGCATGTCTGGCTTGTGCTGAAGAGCATGTGGGGAGACCGTGAGAAACAGATTATACACAGCACCTGATCCCTGTTCTGATATCCCACTTGGCTTGTGGAGATGCCTTTTAGCCTGTCTCTCCTTTGCTTGCACAGATGGATGTCACAACAGATCAGCCACTGGGGAGCATCCGCATGTGTGCAGTGAGGGGAGGAGGAAAAGGGATGGAGGAGGCTCACAGGGTTTTCCTCCAGGCTCTGCCCAGGGCTCCCTGAAAAAAATGTGGCTAATGCATGTAATTGACTCTGGCATCTCACTCCTAGAGAAACTGGGGACTGGCGGGCCCTGTTGGAGTGTGGTGGGACATTGTGGGTTTGGGAACCTGGAGTGGGACCTGCTGGGAGCTACGCTCATGTCTGTGTGGCATTTTGCTTGGCAGCCAAGAACTGGCTGGCATTTTAAAATATGAGTCCAAAGATGCTCTGAGCTGGATTCTCTTAGACAAACACTTGTAGAGGGGTTAGGAAAAGGGAACTCTGGGGTGGGAATGCAAGGTGTGTCTTGTGTCGTCTTGTGTCTTGGGAAGGGGCTGCAGGGGTGAAGGCTGGGTGAGAGCTGCTATGGCACTGTTCCTTCTGCACCTCCATCACCTGGGCTCCTGTTTGTGAGAGCTTGTTGAGGGGGTGATATGGTGACTAAAATCCTCATTTCCAGAAGGTTAGTCCTTCATCCCAGGAAAGAGAGCTTTATAAGATTGCTATTCCATTGATTTTTTTTAAAGATGCCTAGACTGGACGTTGGACTCATTGGTCTTTGTAATTAAAACCAGCAGTGTTTGTGAGTATGGGTATGTTTTAGGGCTGTGTACAGTGAATTATACTTTCAGCTTAAAGCAGTTTAAAGTTTTTCTGCCGCTGCTGCTATGTGACACACTATGGTGTGGTTGCCTCAACTGAGTGACTGGGAGGAGTTTGATGGAGTAATGGCAGTTGCTTAAATGTGGATTGACAGTTTATAGCTCGGTGTGAAATTTGCTGGCTTTCTCTAGTCTTCCAGCCGTCAGATTTCTTGGTGAATAAATTATGGTGCTGACCCTGAGAAGTCAGCCCTTCAGGTCTGTGTTGGAGCTGTGTCTAGGCAGTTTTGGAAGACGATGATGCTCCTCTCTGTTTTTCAGTGCTGAGGAAGGCACGTCTGGGTGAGGGTAGGTGGCTTGGGGCGAGCAGGTGGGGGGAGCACTGACTTGGGCAAGGCTGCTACCAAAAAAAGTGAGCAGACAGCAGAGAAGAAACACTTGCCCTTAGCTTAAGTGGGAGTTGCCTTGCGGCAAGGCAGTGCAGAGTCTCTGCGGCGTAGCTGAGGCTGTTGGGCCTGGCCTGGGGTTTTGTTGGCAGGAGAAATGCCAACAGGGCTGTCTTGGGCCATACCACACCTGCTAACATCTGTGCAGATGAACATCAGGCAGAAATTGGTGTGGTACCCTCCTCTGGAGATGCCGCCCTGGAGCTGCTTGGACCTTCTCCACCCGCATCCCGGTTGTGTCCGTGGGTGAGGTGCACCAGCCCAGAGATTCTGCCTCCCTGCTGCAGAGGTGCTTGGCTTGGCAAATGGGGAAAACATCTCTTCCTAATCCAGCAGGTAATGAATTTGTTCCTTGAAAAAAAAAAAACCTTCCATTCCTGCATGGTTATAAACATGTTTCTGAGTCACAGCTACCCAGTCCTGATTTGAAAGTTGGCCAGAGCACCGTAGATGATTCTTATTTGATCCTAGGTTTGTGTTTTTGGTTTTTTTTTTTTCCCTCTAAGCATAACTAAAGCCTTATTTGAAAAAGAAAATCAAATCAGGATGTCAAGAGCCACTTTCTGAGATGAGTACAGCCCATCCAAAGGAGAGCTCGTCCCCACTTTGCAGACCCTGCCTTGGCCGCGTTAGGGATCTGTCCCTTGCTGCTGTCCCCGAGATGAGCCTTCGGCTCCCTGAGCAACCCGGGGGTCGGCAGAGGATGCTTTTAACAATATTGCCAGCAAGACATAGGCGGGAGATTTTTGGGTTGCCCCGGGGTGAGACAGTGCCAGGAGAGCAATAACT
>JAOXJK010000004.1:2482342-2588815 GCA_025774025.1 Xenus cinereus
TATCTATGTGGATACATTTTAATGTGATTTTTACAATGTTAGGCTGTCACTATCAGTCATTTCTAAAATCTGATACTGCCTCTGGCCTCGGTGGTGCTGCTTCGGCTCACCTGTGTGTTTTCTTCCAGGATGGCTCGTTTTGGGGAGGCGGTGGCCGGCAGGCTGGGCTCTGGAGATGGGGGCTCCGACCAGAACAGGAGCCGGCAAGGACCTCCTGCCCCTGCTGGAGGGACCCCGGGAGGCTTCAAGCAAACCAAAGCGCAGAGAGCCCGGACTATGGCTCTGTACAACCCTATCCCCGTCCGACAGAACTGCTTCACCGTCAACAGATCGCTCTTCCTCTTTGGGGAAGAGAACATAGTAAGGAAATACGCTAAGAAGCTCATCGACTGGCCATATCCTTTCTGCGCCCCCTGCAAGCCCCCCCCTTGCTCCCTGGATTTGCCTTGGTGGCCGCCCAGGACACGTGCATGTGGCACTAGCTGGCAGGTAAGCACCTGCTTTCTGCTCTTCTTCAGCATGTGGAGAGGGGTGCCCCGTTCCCGGGTCCCCAAGGGATGTTCTCCTCGCCCTGTTGCTGCTTCCCCTCCTGTGCTCTGCTTGGTGCCTGGTGGGGAGCTGAGCCCCTTCTTCCTGCGGGGAGATCCCCAGACCCTCCTTAGGCTTGGAGTCGGATGCCCCCTATGCTGGCCAGGAGGGGGGCTCTGATCCTGGTTAAACCCTGCATGCTTTAGGGTGATCTGTTTGTGTGTGTGGCTGGGGCAGGGTTATGGCCTTTCCTCTATGTCTCAACGTCTTGCTGTAGTTTTGCCACCCCACATCGCCTAGAGCTGCCCATCCTGTTGAGGATGGACCTCTGGGAGCTCACAAATCTCCAGTCCCTGCTGAGTGGCGGCTTTGTCTCCTCCTGCGCTTGCCTGCATGTGCCCCCTTTTGCTGCTGATCACGTCTGGCAGGGCCACAGCCGTCCTCACCCTGCAGCCCATGGTCCCCCACGGTGGCTCTGGCAACTGGTTGCCCCCTCCCTGCAGCAGAGGGGAAATGCTGAAAACCTCTGGCCGTGCCCCACGGCCCCTTGGGGGGCTGGCGCAGGGGACTGAGGTTTATCCCAGGGACCCTACTCCTAGGGCTGGGTGAGGGATGCAGATCCCCCCAGCTCTTTCCCCTGCTCCTCTATCCTTTCATTCACCCCTACGCGCTTCTCTCCCCTCCCACCCTCCCTGCGGATGCCCCCAGGCTCCCAGGGCAGTGCCCAGCACCTCAGCATGCAGCTCCCCATCAGCCTGGGCTCAGCACCCTGCCCCCTGAGACCCCTCCTGGGCTTTGCCCCCACCAAGGATCCGAACCTGAAAACTTCAGTGTGGGCACGCTTTGGCTTTAGGATCCTCCCTGTGCCGTTTTCTGCAGTGGTGATTACATGCAGCTCTTGCCGCTGCTGCTTTCTCTCCCTGCAACTTGTTGGTTAACTTGCCGGCTCCTCCGGCAGGCGCAGGAGAGCTTGTCTGTGTGCCAAGCAGCAATGCCTTGGTCTGGTGCAACAGGTACCTCAAGGAGACCCTCCAGCGAGGCACAGGGGTGCAGGACAGGTCACCCACCCTGCTCAGCATCATTGGGAAAACAGTCCCCTTGCAGCTCCAACACATCAGGTTGAGCCTCTGCCAGGCAGGAGCTGGGGAGCCACAAAGCCCCCAGGGTTGGAGGGGCGACCTGGGGGTGAAGGGACAGCTCGAGGAGGCCGTGCTCCCCATGGTATCCCTAAATCTGCCG
This sequence comes from Xenus cinereus, assembly GCA_025774025.1. Lineage (NCBI taxonomy): Eukaryota > Metazoa > Chordata > Aves > Charadriiformes > Scolopacidae > Xenus > Xenus cinereus. The sequence continues at coordinate 2,484,110 of JAOXJK010000004.1, forward strand.
CTGCTGGCAGCATCCTCTGGGTGGGCGGCTGCAGGAGCATCGGTGCGGTAGCAAGGATGGGAAGGCGGCAGCTCAGCTCAGAACCCTGCAGGGCAGCGGCCAGGCCAGCCTGCCTGCTTTTCCAGAATACACCAAATTATTCGTGTGCTTTTTCAGTGTGCTATGGGGCGGCCCTCACCCCTTCGGCTTTCATTTAAAGCAAGAAGGAGCTGGGGTGCTGCTGCTGGCCCAGCGCTCCCGGCGTGGGCTGGGGTCCCGTGCTGGTGCGGTGTGATGTCTCATCTCTAGGCAGCCGCTGTTTCCTAGAGACTGGAGCTTCACCACTGCGCGGTAAAAACTCCCCAACATTATTTTTTCTTGGAATTTGCAATGGATGAGGGAGATGGGCTTTTTTTATATTTTTTTTCCAGAAGTAAGTGACGTATGTGAGTGGTGGGAACGGGCGTGCTCCAGGTGCGGGAGCTGAGCATCCCTGGCTATCGCCTGCCTAGCTGCCATCTCTTTCCAGGAAACTCATCCACCCCGGAGCTCCTCTGCTCTGCTTGAGCTCTTGAGGGCTTGGGGATGGACAAAGTGTTTTGGTGATGAGTTTGGTGACTTTAGCCAGGCAGGTTGTTCCCATCCTTGTAATTGTAGCCTGGCACATGCAGCCACTGCCTTTCGGTAGGGCCGGGGAAAACGCGTGAGCATCTCAGCTGCCTGGCCTGGAGCCCATGGCATCACTCCTGGGCGAGGGTGGTTTGGAGAGGTGAGCATTGAATTTTGGCCACAGTCAGTGAGGGCTGCTGGCCTCGGGAGGGAGATGGTCTGGTTCCCGGCGCTGCGGGTCGGAGTGCGCATGGCACCAAGGGAAGCCAAGGGGGCTGGGGTGGAGTGCAGGGAGGAGTGGAGGCTCTTCTTCATCCAGCTCCAGTTGACTAGGTAATAGGGCTAAAAATAACTGGTGATTCAGGCCTGTATATCTGCTGGGTAACTGTATAATTATAACCAGCAGCCTCTGCAGTTTGGCTTCCCAGTGTAAATAGGGATGATGCATGGAGGGGAAGGAGGAGAAATATGAGCAACTGGGATTGGGATGCGGCTTTGTGGAAAGACGAGTCCTTGCTGAGTTCCTTGCTGGAAAGCCCAGTGCTTTACCTTTGCTGCAGCTGCTCTTTTTACTGGTCCTGTTCAAAATGTGAGGCAGCTGCTGGTTCGGCTGTAGGAACATCTACTCCTCTTCTCCTTCGGAAACAAAGCCTTGTCCTGCCTGTTCTCCTGCTGCTGATGGCCAGGCCTTTAGCCCTGATTTCATTTGTTTGGCTGCCTGGAAAGCTGCAATTCAGTTAGCACATGAGATGGGCTGCAACTCATCTATATCTGCTCAGTTCTTCGTCCGCTTAATCACATTTGACCTGGATAAGATCCCTCTCCCACTCCAGAAAGGCCAGATGACATTGTGTAGCTCTGGCTATGTCCCCAAGGACAGCCTCTGGCTATAGGCGCACAGCGGCCGCTGTACCTGTCCTCCTGGTTTGGCAGGGGAGAGGGATGTCCATCAGCCCTCTGGGGACCTTTCTGTTCCCTGCAGCAAGGGCTTTCTCTTATCTCAGCCCTTTTGAGGACCAGATCTGGTGTTGAGCTGGCCAAGAGCAGCCAGGGTGTCTGCAAAGCCCCGGTACACCTCCCTGGTTCAACACACACAGGGATTTTGCTCCATGGGATACACACCCACGTGTGCTTGAACCATTTTGCTCATGATCACTCCCATTTTACGTGGACATCTCTGATGCTATGTGTGCACAGCCCCTTGGGGACCCTGGTAGTGTTATGCCACATTTAAGCAAGCATCTTCTGCACCTTTGCTTTTGCCCAACCAAGTTTTTGGCAGGTCTCGCCTCCTTGCAGGAAGAGCTGCACCATGTCGTGCCGTCCTTGAGCACCTCCCTCCTTCCACTACCCAAGAACATCTCTTTTTTTCTTTTTTCTTTTTTTTTCTTTTTTTTTTTTTTTTCCTCCAAGGCTGTTTTCTGTGCCCTTCATTCATCAGATTTAAAAAATGTTTTTTTTGGGGAGGGGCGAGTAGGTGTAATGGCAGGTCCATCTCTTTTGACAGCCGGAGAGAGCGAGGCTGCCTGTCAGATGGTGAATTTAAACAGAGGCAGCTGTTGTCATGGTGACGCCAAGTTGCATCCTGTTGCTGTGGCAACCAAAGTTAAAAAACTGATGTTAAGGCAGGAAAATCACATGATGTGGTTCTTTTTTGTTAAAAAAAAAAAAAAAGAAAAGGAGAGAGATTTGATTTCCAGTTTTTAAGCGCAGGGTGAGGTGGGGGAGAAGGAGATGCTTCTCCGTGGAGCTGTTTGCACGTGGCAGGCAGGCACCCCGTATCCCTACGGGAGTGGCAGCAGCGTGGGCAGCTCTGCCCCGACCCCCTCCCGCCTGGTGCTGCCTTCGGTTAAGCCCCGGACAAGAGAGCAGGCTGCCACGTTTTGGAGTCAAAAGCAGCAATGTAGCAGGTAGCAAGCGGAGCGTCCCCGGTTGAGGCAGGTCCACGTAGTGAGATCCAGGGCAGGCTGGGCGCTCCCCGAGAGCTGCATGGAGATCCAAGCACGGCTCCGAGCCCACGCTCGCTCTCCTGAGGCTGTTTCGCTGTGTGTAGCGGGCACGCAGGAGCTGGCTCCCATCCGAAGCCTGGCATCTGGGGTTCTGTTGGCACCTTGTCCCTCTGGACATCGATTTTTGTCAGCCCCAGCAAAGCACGGGTGGGCTGGGAGCTCTGGGTGGTGGAGTGCAGGGATGGGGACAGCTGTGAGGGGCTGTGGCTCTACAGATGTTTGATAGCCTTATGTACTGGGGGAAGATCCCACATAGGGGACAAGCCAGGGAGGTGCTGTAGGGCTGGGGAACCCCAGAGTTGAAGTAGGACTTCGCTCCGTTTGGTCTTCGCTCCATTTGGCATTTTGGGTTTCTCTTGGAAAGCAGCCTTGGAGAGGAGGTACTCACTGTCCCGCTGGGGTATGGAGCCAAGAGGAGGAGGGTTGGGGCATCCTAGGGACTGGATATTGAGAAGGTGTGTCTTTGTTCCTGTCGTGCTTTGGGTGGAAGGGGTGTGGGAAGGTCTGTGTGGGGGCAGGCAGCAATGGTGGAGTTGGGACCAGCGAGATGACGTCCACAGATGTAGGAGCTGACACTCCCTCTCATTGACACCTGGCAAGCAGGGAAAGCCCCTCAGGGCAGTAGGTCCTGAGGGAAGCCTGGGGAGTGGTGGGAAATGGAGACTTAAGTTTCCAGGAGATGTTGGGGCTGGGCTGTGTGATACAGACAGGGAAAGGGGTTAAATCATTCCTGGTCTTCTTGTTGGCTCTCTGAGGTAGGCTTCCCCTCTGAGGCAGGCTTCCTCAAGAGCCCTTTTGGAGATGCACAAGTGGCCTCACTCCTCTGGCTCTTCTGCTCCTTCCCCACCTGCCTGCCCAGTGCCAGGGAGAAGGCACGGTCACCGAAGTGGAAAGATGGAGGGGGGCTCCCCACAGCTCCTGACCCTTGCCCACATCCAGGGAGGGATTTGTCTTGCACGCAGCCTCTCGGGGAGGTTGCATCAACGTGCCATCAGCACCATAAATCCATCTTCAGGTCTTAGAGCAGGGCACACTCCCTGCCGTAGCAATATAGATGTTCTGGCTGGGCTGGTTTTGCCTTTTGTTCTGGGTGGGCTGGGGAGGGAGTGAGGTGAAGAGGAGAGTCAGAGCTTGGACGCTGGTGGAATCACCAGTGGCTGGACATCTCCCTGGTGCTCCCTGCCTGCTTCTGCCAGACCTGCCAAGGAGCCCCAGCTCCAGGCATGGGGGTTAGCCCCGCAGTGCCTACTCTGGGTGGGCTGGGGCATGGGTCTGGAGGGGGTGTCTGCATGGCCTGGGGGCACCTTCCCCACCTTAAATGCACCGGGACAGAAGTGTGGAGCTGCAGGTGTGGCGTGCTCTGGGATCGGCCGAGTTGCTAAGGAAACAAGTCAACGGTGCAGGGGAGAGAGCATTGGGTAAAGGAGATAAATCAATAAGAAAACCTATTTTTATCAGCTCCCTAATGATCCTCCAGGAGAAGCCAGACGAAGGAGGAGGAGAAGACTGGAGGGAGATGGGCTTTCATTACTGGGCTTGGAGGGCAGCAAGTGCTACTCTGCGTTTTGGGTGGCTGGAAGGTTGTGTAATTAGATATCTAACGAGAGAGGAAACAAAGGAGTGACAGAACATGTCCAGTGGGCTCCAGCCTTGAGCTGGGGGGATACTCGCTTGGAAGAAGTCAAACGTGTGGATAAAATTTCCCCCCATTCAGCCAGATGTTGGGGAGGGTTTTCTTACCCTTGGCCTCTCAAAACCTGGCACAGCTGGAGCTACAGGGACTTGTTTCCACATGCTTGGTGCCTTGGAGCTCTCACCCAGCTCCAGATGCGAGAACCCAGGCTTGAGTCCTAAGAAAACTGGGACGGTGGGGTTTGGAGTGTCACCTCATGCTTAGGTCACTGCTTAGGGCAGTGATTGCCCTGTTTCTCTTAGACTTAATATCTGCTGACCCACATGCCATGTGCTTGACGGGGATGTAGGGATGCAGTCCCGTGCTGGGGCTGTGACAGATGTGCACTGTCCTTACGCAGCTGAGCCAGATGTTGGAGCCAGCAAGGAAATATAGGGGCAAACCGGGCCATTAGAGGGTGTCTAGCTTTGGAAAATTGGGGAATTTTCCTACCTGGGTGTTTCCCCCCCGTGGGACTAGCGGGCCGCAGGAGGGAGGAGGCAGCGCTTAAACGCGTGGCGTGGTGGGGAGGAGCGCGGGATGCTCGGCAGGGTGAGCCGTGCTGGGGCGGACAGAAGGGCTCGCCGCGCCGTTCCCACACTTCTCATCTAGGCAAATGTGCCTAGTGCCTGGGGAGCTGGCTGCGCCGCCCTGCTAGCGCACTGTTTTCTTTTAAGCCTGTGCTAATTGCTCCCAGACTTTCAGGAAAATGAAACAAAAAGACCCCAAATAGGCCGATGGCTGCGGGCCAAGCGTCGCAGCCCGTGTATTAGCTCAAGCGTGTGGCCGGAGGTGGGAAGCAGAGAAAGTACGTGGCTTTTGCAGGAGCCGTGCAATGAAATCCTCACTTGTACGAAGCCTCAGATGAAAACTTTTGGGGTCTGGCTTCCCCCCAAGCATGGGGAGCTGCTCATGATTCGTGCCCGGCTGGCACTGAGGTCTGAGCCCACAGCAGTGAGCTCTGCAGTGGTCTCTCTTGGTTTTCCTTTAACTTAGCAACCATTAATTTCACTGAGCGGCCTTTTAAATGCCTTGGCTGAATCTTCCTTGGCTCTTCTCCCTACGGGGCTAAATACATCCCGGCTCCTGCAGGCTCTCCTTGGCTGCCTCTCCTGGCCAGCTCGCTGGGGACCTGCTCTGATGCCCAGTCCCGCTCCCACCTTGCCACGTGCCACCGGTGTTAATTCATGGTTTCCACTTACCCATGCTCATGGCCGGCACGAGGATGTCTTCTCTTGCCCATGGGCTCGGGGCCACTGGTTTAAAGCATCGTGCTCTTGCCAGTGACTTTGTCGGCCAAAAGCAGAGGCTGCAAAAGAGAAAATCATCCCTTTTCCCATGGCTGATGGGGTGGGTGTTTGGCACCTCCTGCCCTGAGTGGTGCAAACCTAAAACCGCTGAGTCTGGAGAAGCCTAGTGTGGTAAGGAAGGGCTCAGCCAGAGTGCTGGTCCCTGTGCTGGCTTGGGACAGCAGAGCATGATGATTTCCTTATGGGCAAGTCCATCTCAGGTGGGGTTACATCCCCTTTCCATAGACACGAGCCTTGGGAAGGTGGCAGTCCCTTCCCAGGGTGGCCGCTGACGCTGGTGGTGACAATAATATAGCTGTGGGGTTTTGGCATGGAGGGAGCGGAGAAGGGGGTGTGCTGCGTGCTGATGAGTCTCACCTCATTTTGTTATTGAGGACAATAAAGGCTTTTATTGCAACGATGTGGTAAAGAGGGATGGGAAGTTGGAAAGATGGGGCTGTCCTGTCGTTTGGAAGTGCTTTGTTTTCGGGGCTTGGCGGTAGGCCAGGCGGGAGGAGGGAACTCTGCACCCCCACTGCGCTCCTGGCAGACCTTGTGAATCAAAAGGCAGGAGGGAGCCGAGTTTGGGGTGCTTTCCTGGGCATCAGCCTGCCTTTTGCCTCCCTCCCCCACTCGGGTCCTCAGATGCCAGCATCTGCTGCCACTTGTCCTGGTGTGGGGTTGCTCCTGGAGAAGGATGTGTAAGCCTTATGCATGGCTGTGGGATTTCAGATGCTTGTAAGGGTTCGACCGGTTTCTGTTGATAAGGTGCTGCTACCCCTCAGGGCCTCACCGAAGCGTGGCTGAGCTGGGATGACTCTGTAGGGAGTTTCAACCCTGCCTGAACGGGAGCTCACACCCAGGCACCATCAGTGTCTCGAGCTGCAAATGCTCAGCCTGGTCTTCTGCAGCTCCCAGTGCTGCCTGGGCTCATCCTGCCACCTGTGAGGTGCTTGGCAAGGGACCCTCAGTTCCCAGGGCACATCCACCTTGCCAAGGCAGGGCGTAGGGTGGGCTAATCCAGGCTGGAATCCCAGGACCTGCCAGGGATGCCTCATCCTCCTTGGGCCACACAGATGGTCCCTCCCACGGGGTTGCTTTAGGACTGGGGCTGCTGGTAGCCTCTGATACTCTCCACTCTAAGCCCCGTCTCCTGCTGCTTTGTGATGGAAGAGAGAAAGCAAGCAGCCGGGCCACAGTGTGCAGGGACAGGCCAGCCCCAGCCACCAGGATGCCGTGCTCCCTGACACTGCTGGGGACCATGCTAAGCACTTTTCCACACAAAGCCCAACCTGGTCAGAGCCTGGTTGTCCATTTTCATACTTGTGTCTGTCTTCTAGGCTTCCACCATAAGCAGTATCGCTCTCCTAAGAGAGTTTACAGCTGAGCAAAGGCCAATGGTTAAATGTCCCATTGCCTTGGGAAGGAGGTGATGATGCTCAGCAGATCTCTAGTGAGGAAGGTCCTGGAGGCTCTCAGTTCTTGTCACTCCTCTAATTCGTAACAGTACTAGGTAGGCTTCACCCTCCTGCCTGGGGGCAGCGGGAGGTGAAAACTGGGCTCTGTGTGTGCATTTTCCTGTGGCAAAAGCAGTGGTGGTGGCTAATGAGCCGGTGAAACAAGAGGTGGGCAGGGGTGGGCTGGCAGGTTGGGGGACATCATCCACTTCTTCTCTGCTCCTTAACTCCCCTCCACTCCCTTCGAGTACATGATCCTGGCAACCATCATTGCCAACTGCATCGTGCTCGCCCTCGAGCAGCACCTCCCTGAGGACGACAAGACGCCCATGTCACGGAGATTAGTAAGTACCCCGTGTCCATCGCTCTCCACCCTTTGTCGGGGGTTCCGGCGGGGAGCCACTCCATCCCATCAGCCAATTTCTGCTGGTTTTAGGGGGTAGGGTAAGAGATTTCCTCTGGGATGAGTCCCTCCTGCCTTCCTGGGGTTGCTGTCACGTAGTCCTCCTCCCTGGAAAGGGTTAAGGAAGGTTTAAGTCCCTTAAAAAGTGGGGTAGGGAAGGGGGACTGGGCAACTTGAGTGGGTTGTAGCCCCCGCTTTTTATTTCCAAGGTTAATGCTGGCTGAGGATTGGTGGGGAAAGCTCCCAAAGGGGAGGACAGGGCTGTGGAAGGTGGGATGGGATGTCAGTTGGGTCAATGTGAAATGGCTGGTGCTGTGTTTTCTCCATCTCCATCCTCTCCCTCTGACCGTGTCACTGATTCCCCTCTGGCAGGAGAAGACGGAGCCCTACTTCATCGGGATTTTCTGCTTCGAGGCTGGGATTAAGATTGTGGCTCTGGGATTTGTTTTCCACAAGGGTTCGTACCTGCGCAATGGCTGGAACGTCATGGACTTCATTGTGGTCCTCAGTGGGTGAGTCAGACTGTGTGGAGCCGTTGGTGGGGTTGGGCAACTGGGCATGGGGGCTTGTCCCAGTGGGGACATAAGCTCTGGGGCGTGGAGCAAGGCCCTGGTTTGCTGTTGTCGGTGGCGTTTTGTCATCCTGAGGCAGTGGAGGATGGTTCGCCGCGCTGGAGGCTCCTGTGTTGGCTTTGCTAGGGGCTGATGATGGTGGGACAAGGTTCCCCATCAGGTGGGGAGAGCTGGCTCTGAAGGCATCATGTCTAGCTTTCCTCAACTGGTGGTCTGGCATCTGTCACGCATCTGGGCATGGGGTGAGGTGAGGACAAAGCAGGAGCATGGTCTGATAAGCAAAGCATCCGGACATGGTCTGGGAGAGGTTTTGGTCAAACCCTACGTGGGGAGGGAGAAAATCTCTTCTTCTCTTGCCTTCCCAAGCGCTTTCCAGCCTTGGTCTGGTGCTGGGGGTTTAGGAATGAGATCCAGGTGGGACCTTGTTCCCAGGTGATGGTCACTCAGCATCCCAGTGCGCAGCCGCGATGCTGGGGGTGCTAGTGCACAGAGCTTCACGGGTGCTGGTTGTGTCACTGGTGGTGTTACCTGTTGGGGACGTGGCCCAGATTTGAGTCCTGCTTGCTGTGTGATGGGCTGTGCTGGTGATATAGAAATGAACAGGGATATTTGGGCTAGTCCTAGCCAATGGTGGCAGTCGGCTTGAGCAGAAGCCTCCTATGGTGACCCCCCGGCCCCTTGCTGTGTGGAGGGCAGGTGGGTGCCTACAGCCACCAAGGAGTCCTGAGGAAGGGGTGCCTGGATTACGGTCATTGGCTTTTGCATGCCAATGGAAACGCCATGTTCAGAGGAGCTGGTTTGATGTGTACAAACAGATGGTGTCTGTGGATCTCTAAGCACTTAATGAGTGCTACTGGGTGGAGAACAGCTGCAGGTCTGGCTGGGAAACTGAGGCACGGGAGCCAGGCAAGATACCTAGAACCTGTCCTGAACTGCTTGCTACATAGTCCTGTCTCTTGACTTACAGGGTGGTGGCATCACGTGGGAGTTGACACACATTTGCATGTCTGGAGGAGGAAGGGGGATGCTGAGCGTGGTGCTGCCAGGGGTGTGGTGATGGGTGTTGCTTGTCCGTGGTGGAGAGGTGCAGGTTGGGACTGTGCTTAAGAGAAGGCTTGAGAACACGACCGAGAACGTTTTGACTCCCTTGGTCCAGTGTGGCCTCACCGGGGAGTGGGGCCATCTCTGCCTGTGAAGGCAGGGTGTCTCAGTGTGCTGGTGGTGGGGTGATGCTTCTAGGTGGACAGCAAATAGGCTGCCTGTGGGCAGTGCAGCCATCGCACGGGATGCTGCTGGCTCTTCTGCATCTGCAAAGCGACGCTCAGGGGAGGACTCTGTGACCAGGCGGGCTTGTTGCTGCAGGGAGAGCAGCTGGGCACAGCTTCTGGGCTGAGCAAAGGTAGTCACGTCTCTGGGGACAAGGTGGGACACGTGTCACCCCTGGTTGCAACAAGAGGGGATGTCTCATCCTCGCTGTGCAGCTGCAGTGCTGGGCTGAATGTGCAGAAAGTGGGCGGGTGGCTGGGAAATGCCCGTTGGCAATCTCCTGGCCTGGACATCCTTTGGGGCCAGGGCCAAGGGGAAGCACTGGGCTGGGAGGGGGAATTCGCCGCGGACCTCTCCTTGCCCTCCCCGCGGCTCCGGGTGAGCCGACTGTAACCGAGTCGGTGCTGAGTCAGCGCTCGGCAATTACTCACTCGCAAAAGCCTCGCCAGCTCCTTTCAGTGCCGCGCCGGGCCCCGTGCCAGGGAATCAATTGTCCATGAAGGGCTGTAAGTGCCGTGCCGGCCGCCCTGCCGGGAGGTGCCCGGGTCCCCCTGACACCGCCGGTTACAGGGCACAGCCCTCCAGGGTCTGCTTCACCGCCGTCACCCCCCCTTGCACCCTGACGTTTGCTCCAGCAGGATGAGACCCTCTTCAAGAAATGCCTGGGTACCCACCAGCTTTGCCCCGGCACCTGCTGGCACGGGTTTGTCGGGCTTTTGGGGTGAATTCTATTGTATGATGGGTGGAGGAGGCAACCTGCAGTTCTTCTTCCCAGAGCAGTTTTGGGGATGATCACTGGAGAAACAGCCGGACCGGGTCATGGGCTCCTCTGTGGTGTTCAGCTCTTGCTTTTGCCGTGCGGTGCTGACCAAGCTGCTGTTCTTCAGCGCCATGGTTGTGCCTCCCTTGCAAGAAACTCTTGCCTGTTTGATCTGCTGAATTATTGGCAAATTTCGTCAGCAAATAATCCTCGGCTGGCAAATGACTCGCAAACAGCTTGCGGGAGGGGGTTTGCACTTGGCGGTTCATGCTGTGTTGGTTGCGTGAGGCACGTGGTGAAGTCTGCACGGAGGATGTGTGCGGGTGACCGGCAGGTTCAGGATTATCTTTGCGGGCTAAAATGTTACGCTTGATTAATATGTGAGTGTCTGGACAGAGGCTGTTGAGCTTGGGAGAATTGATGGTCATGGGGTTCTCGTCACGAGCGTCTGTGGTGGAGGGGACGTTGTGAGCATCAGAGGTGTAGGGTCGTGCTCGCCTTGGGATGTGCTGACCAGTTTGGGATGCTGATGCATCCCATGAGGGTGGACCAGAGAGGATATCCACATGAGCAGAAGTCACCCCAGCATCCATCCCTAATGGACCTAGAGGGACCAGGCATCGTACTTGTTGTCCCTTGTCCCTCTGAGGGTGACACGGGGTATTACTTGTCCTTTCTGGTATTACTCTTTCCTTTTTTTTTTTTTGCCATGTGTCCACTAGGTGAGGTGGCATCATGGTGTTTGGGCTTCCATGAGCTGCAGGATTTCCAGGGCATGCTTTCCCCGGTGTAAATTAGCCTAATGAGGGGCTGCTACCGTGAGTGGTCTCCTGGGACCCCGTGCAGGAATGGATGGCACCGACTTGGGTTCAACTGGTGTTTGCTTCTTATGTCAATAAATCCAGATTTTTTCATCTCGGTGGAAATCAACGCCCACATAAAACTCCCTGATGCTAAAGCTTCCACTGGGGAACTAATAGTCACATTTGTAAACCTGCTCTGTTTATAACCTGTGGTTTCCCAATCATCATTGCTGCCTGAAAAAACCAGCCTGTTCTCCCCCAGCTAAAAATATTTTTCTCCAAAAACGTGTGTGAAATACCTTCATGGGTTCTGAGGCAGAGCTGGGGAGGCGAGTGTCTGTGTTTCGCCTGGGACTTGGGGGTGCTTGCCTTGCCCACGCACGAACCAGAGCTGGTGGGGCGCTGAAGCTGGACTTGTGACTTGCTCGATGCTGCGTATCCTGGACCAAAACAGGCAAAACTGGTCAGAAGGGGCAGCGGGACCTTGGTGACCTCTTAATTGGTGGTCTCAAGAGGGAGAGGTTGAAGGACCTTCAGCCATCAGCGACTGGAGCATCAGCTCTGTGCTCCCTGGGTGCTGTTAGCATAACAAAGAGAGAACGAGGACCTTACACCAGCCTGCCTTGTCCAACGTTGTACTTGAAGGAGCTCATGGAAAAAGAAGGGTTAAACTCCCTCTGAAAATATCCAGGTGGGTGTGTGCTTCACACACTCCAAAGCCTGAGCATCATAGCACTGCGCTGGCTTTTTTTATAGCAGTTGCAGTGGTAATACAATAACACGTTATGTGAGAGGTGAAGGGGCGGGGAAACACTTCTAACAACGGGAAAAAATCCAAATGGAAATCAAAAGGCCCTTGTGAAGCTGTGCTGCTCAGGAGCCGGGGAAGCAGCCGCTATAAAGCCAGGGTAAATACGCTGGGGTCACTGAGAGGAAGAGCTGGCGTCAGGGTTTTTTGGAGGTTTTAATAACAGCTGCTACACCTGGATGCCTTTTGTGAAGCCCTTGGGCACTGCGGTTTTCATTAAGGGATTTTGTGGGGTGGAGCGTGGCCAAGGGAAGGCAGGAATGAAGGATCGCCGGTGGTGCCTGCCATGCCTTTAGCAAACCCGGAGCCAACCGGAGGGACACCACGCGGTGCCGGCGGAGGAAAGCCCGGCTCTCCAAGCCCAGGTGGCTGGCCTGAAAACCCAAGTCCTCTCCCCGCAAAGGCAAGCGGCAGTCACAAGCCTGTCCCTCTGACCTCCTGGTGAAATCCTCTGTGGGGTTGTGCCCTGTTTTTCAGCTTTGGCTGGGGTGAAGCAGGAGAGAGCGGTTCCTAGGAGGCTGTTTTCCTCTCTGCTGCAGGGTTGCAACGTGAGCATGGGGACAAGGAGGGCAGGCTGTTGCACGGTGTGGTGCCGCCTGGATTTTGGGATGACTGTCCTGGAAAGTGCCCAGTGCCCTTTTTGCACTGGTATCCCCCATGACAGACATGAGGGTGCTTTGCTTTCTGGTATTTAGTGCACTTCGCACAATGTAAGTTCTGTGTGTCTTAGGTGGTCTTTTTGGTCTCAGAGGTCCAGAGATGGAGAGGGGTGAGACCTTGAATGGGCGCTGGCAGAAGCTCTGTGCAGGAATATTCATACGCTCCATCTCCTTGTGGTTTGGGATGCCGGCACCCAGCAGCGTGCCTGGCACCCCATGCACGTTTGAGAGCACACACGTGTGCATGTGCACACCCGGGCTGGGAACAGGCTCTTGCCACAGCACCAACACCTGCAATTTCCTAGCCAAGTGAGTATAGCGCACCTCCAGGCAAGGAAGTTTGGGGGAGTGGATACAAGGTTTGGAGAACAAGCGTTAAATCAGAGCACAAGTGCAGCATCCCAGCAGGATTATTCTGCTGGAGCCTGTACCATTGGAAGCAGTAATAGGGTAAAGCAGTAAGGAAACAGCCCCAAGTCCAAAAGTGGAGCAATGCTTTGATCACACCAGACTAGACTTTTTTTTCCCTCTTCCTTTCTTTTCACAAATGGTGCCGGTCTCCAACCTGATGTCTGCCCCATCTTCCACCCCCTTCCCAGCTCTTTCCTTCCAGGACAATTAGTAAAGTGTTTGGTCTTTCGTTTGGATGAATAATTAATTCCCCAGCTTTGTGAATGATTCATGTGCCATATGCCACGGCGATGGGGACGTGCCTGACATCGGCACCTCGCACAAAGGGCAGCACTGTTTCCCCAGCCTGGCAAGGGGATAGGATAGGTGAGGGAAAAGGCTTTGCACTGTAGGGTAAGGGTGGTGGCAGGACACGGGGTGACTCCTGAACAGGGAGACCCATGGCTCTGGCTTTGGGAGAGACAGGCACCCCGCCTCCCCTGGATCCAGCCCTGGGGCTGCTCACACGCTTTGCCCCATCCTTCCCAGCTCCTCTTCCCGGGTGGCTGGATTCCTGCAGCCGTTGCACTGTGGAGTGAGTCAGTCCCTCCCACGTGGCTGCTCGTCCCGGGGGGCATCGGCACTGCATCCCCTCCCAGGCACCCCTCTGCCCCATGTGGTCCTCAGGGGCTCCTTCCACAGCCCCGACAACCTTGCAGAGCTCCCGTACCAGGGTGAAGCCCTCGTCTTCCTCGGGGTAAAGCCTTGGGCCAAGCCACAAAGTCCCTACATGCCATTTCTTTGTGCTGCATGGACCTCACTCCAGGAGAGGGGTTGTGGGGTAAAAGCCTGGCGTGAGGGAGGGGGAGAGGGGTTATTTTTTACCACCTCCTCATGTGGGGAGGTGGCATCACCTCGGCTTGGGTAAATAGCCCTGGGACCTTGGACCTCTCCTTTGGCATGAGTTCAGACAGGTCTTGCTGTGGTACTTGGTCACCTGTGCCAGGTTTCTCTTTCCGGGGCCACCTCTCCAGCCTCCTGGCAATGACTTTAGGTTTCCATCAGGTCCCATTTGTGGAAACAGTTTCACCAACATCTTCTTGCCCTGCTAAATCCTGCCTCCATTGAGTGACAGTGCAGGGGCTGGAGGCAGGAAGGAGGCACCAGGTTTGGCCAGCTCGTGGGGTGCAGAGGGGGTGCTCCTATGTACAAAATCCTGGGGTCCTCTTCAGGAAGAGGTGACCTTGGGAGATCATTTCATTTCCCCCAGATTGAAGGCTGGTGAAGGCAGATTTTTGTGTTCATCCTCATCACACCTTGCAGGGAGTCATTGGTGCCCAGTTCAGGGCTCTCAAAGCTGCCAGGAAAGACAGGATCAGCAGCTTTGCAGTTCTGCAATCCACTTGTGTCACGGCCCAAAAACCTAGAAAGAGAAAACAAAGATGATGGAGGCTTTAAGGTTGCTCTGAACTGTGCCAAGGGCAGGATTTTGACCTGGTCCCGTGGCATCCCCAAAGAAGGACCACTGCACTCTGCTGGGACATCCTGAGGGTGAGTGACCCGATCCTGCTGGCCCTACCTCAAGCAAGGTTTGGACCGAAGAGCCTAGAGTCCATCCTGCTACTCGTGATGCTGTCTGCAGAGAGAGGAGAGGTTGAATCACCTGCAGAAAAGGGCAAGAATGGGGTAAATTCATCAGGTAACTTACTTTCTGTGAGCTGTTTGACCAGTGTATTAATTATGAAGTAGTCTCCCTCGTAGAGTCAGGTGGCAGTGCAAGCCTTCAGGGGCCTTTCCACTTAATTATAAATATTAATTTGCATGTCAGCCAGCCAGCCAGAACCCTCTCTGCCCCAGATTTTGAGCTGAGATTAGTCTGTCTGAGACGATCCCTCCCTCCACCCAGTACACCCCAGAGCTGCCCTTTGCTAGGACAGCTCGTCTGCGTGTGCTACTGCAGTGGTCCCTGATGGAAACGGTCAAGGGATGCTCAGTTTGGGGTGGGGGGGATGAATTGAGAGTGACTGCTTGGGTGTTCAGCCTTTGCTTGGGGTCCTCGGCGTGAAGCCCTTTGCAGCTTGCCCCGAGCTGTGTGTGCTGTCCCCAGGGGCTGAGGCTTCAGGGCTGTTGGTGCCACTCCCGGTGGGATGATGGGGATGGGAGTGGGTGCGATGCCCAGCCCCTGGCACGGGCAGTGGAGGCACAGTGGATGCTGTAGTGTGCAGTAACACCCCAATTTGGTGCTGGCTCTGTGTCAGGGTCATCGAGCATCGCTCATGCTTTATTCTGCTAAGTCCCAAAGAGCGGAGAGTTATTTAAAACGTGATTATTCTCTTTTTTTTTCTTTTTTTTTTTTTTTGCCCCCCGCCCTGGGGAAAGAAATCCATAGGTGCAGGTCTTCAGCTGGAAGCGAGGGCGTGCGCTTTGCTCAGCTGCTGCGAGCTGGAGCGGCGCCCGAGGGCTGAGCATCTCTCTGCCGGCAGCCAGCCCCAGAGCCTGCAGGTGCGGCTTGGCCCAGTGGGAGCTCGCCCTTCGCTCCGCAGACTGTAAATAAATAAAATAAAATAATCATCCTGGTTGCAAACACAAAGCATTGGATTTTTTTTTTTTTCATTATTTTTCTTTTTTTTTTCTCAGAAAGCATGTTTTTGTCTGCCGGTGATTGCTCACTATTCAATTATACTTTGGGGATTAGCATATATTTCCCATCCTGCCTCCTCTCTCATTTGCATTCTTCCAATAGCTCCTCTCTGCTCTTTTCTCCACCTGAAGTCTCTTCCCCCTTTCCTGTGAAGAAGTAAAACTAACCCCTTTGCCTGGGTGACCTATAAAAACGCCTTCACTTTTTTTTTTTCCCTTCTTCTTTTTTTCTCCGGTACATATGATGAAAAGCATGAGCTCATTGGGATTTTTATAGCCCAATCTGGCAGCTTTTTCAAATAACTTGGATGGTGAGATGTAATTTTAGTTTGGGTCCTTGCCTAAAAATAAAGAATAATTATTAGCACATCAGACGTGGATATTGTAAGTGTTCAAAAAGGGTTTAAATTGTTCTACAGATAACGGAGCTGCCGCCCTGTGTCAGCACAAAGGTCTGTCGTAGCCCGAGTCCCATCTCTGTGCTGTCCATCCTGAGGAGCTGTAAGAAACCCTAACATGTATCAGGAAATAAATCAGAAATTGGTCGTGCTGGGTGATATGGGTGGCTCTCTGAAGATTAAAAAAAAAAAAAAGAAAGGCATGTTTAGAGGATTAATAAGCAATTAACAGGTGAGATGCTGAAGTCCAAAGCAGGAGGGTGTGTTTTAAGCATTGAATTTATTATTAGCAGTAACGTGGTGGTGGTGTCTGTGCGTACTAGTGAAGCCTGGCTGTCAGGGAGAGGTGATGTCTGTTATTTAGAGCTGCTGAAAGGCTTGGGAAAGGCAGACAGAAGCCATCCTTGCATGCCTGGAAGCTTGCTTGGCTTTATTCAGCCACCTCAGTTGGTCTAAAGGTGGTCCAGGGCTGCTCAGACCCTGCTCAGAGACTCTGGTATGCCTCGGTGCTCTGCGGTGGATGAGTTTCCCAGGAGCAGCTCCAGCAGTGTGTGCTCCCAGAGCATCCACCCTTGCTGGGAGCCACAGCTGTGTCTGCAAAAGGATGCACAGGCCCCTATTTTGTAGCTCTGGGTCATCTTTTTGTTGTCGGTCAGGAGACACGTCTCCAGTGCAACCACCTCGCTCTGGTGATCTGTCCAAACCTCCTTCCAAAAGAGCTCGTGATGTCCTTTGTCCCCCAGCGAGGACAAGGAGCATGTCACCTTGCCACAGAGGAGTCCCATTCTTAGCAGCTAATTTAGAGCGCTGGGAAGTAGTGCCCTGAAATCGCCTGAACCTTGCCTGAAGGCTCGGCGCGACGGCTCCCGAGCCCTTCAAACAAATCTGGGTTAGCGGAGGACTTTGCAGCCGGGGTGCTCTGCTCCCCTCCACCGCAATGGGCAGCCAGTGATGGTCCTGCCCTGGGGAGGAGATGTGTGGTGGGGCTGGGAGCACTGATGGCTCCACCTCCATCACTCCACCCGCTTGTGTAGGACCACTGTTCGTACTGCTCCGTGGTGGTAGGAGAGAGCTGTCGATCCCGCTCTGCTGTCAGAAGCCTTCCAGCTGACCTTGCACTGGCAAGCCCTCAGCAGAAGGGCTGGAGCCCGCGTCCAGCCTGGGAACATCCCTGGTCTCCTGGAGATGCTCAGCCCCGGCTGGAGTCAGTGCAGGGGCTGCAAGTGCCTTTCCCTTGTCCCTTTGGGAGGCTGGTTGGACACCAGGCACTGGGACATGAGGAGCGAAAGCTGAAGGAGGGTCTCGGGATCTCCAAAGCAGTGTTGGGTGCAGCATGTCCTCTGCGCTGGTATTTTGGGAAGCGCTGGGTTTGCTCTCGCTGGCAGGTTGCATGAAAGAGATGAAAGTCCCCATGCTGTTCTCTCTCCCACGTGCTGCTGATGAGTGGCCGTGCTTTATCATACTTACTGATTTTGATCTTATAACCAATTTAACAACGCAGCTCTCCCCAGCCTCTGGGTGCTCCTGACTTAATTAAACCCCTTTTCTGCTCTCCCAACAGCCCCGTGGGTAGTGGGGGCTGGTCACGGGCTGGGGCACAGGGACCATGCTGAAGGGGGACGGGTGAAAGGGAAGGTGCCATCAACGCTACAAGATGCCCGCATATGTTTTTGGCATGAGCAGCCTGATACGGGGATTTGTGGGTGATGCTGGGGTGATGCATCCCAACTGGTGCTGGAGCCAGGCTTTGCAGCTGACCACTTGTGCTGGGGCAGGGAAGAAGAGGAGGCTAGGAAAAAGAGTCGAAACAACCTGGTTTGCTGATGTGAGAACATTTCTGCGGCTGGAGTATCCTAGGAAACCCAGCCGCCTTTCTGGAGGGGCAGGTTGGTACCTGCCATACCTAGGGGAGAGGGGGAGAGAAAGAGTGCTAATTGCTCAGCGCGCCAGAGAGCTGTTCTGGCCTGTAATTAGATGAATTAGTGGAACAATGACCCAATTTCCCTCGGTTTTTGGATTGCTGCAAACAACCCTGAGGTTGCTGCCTCCTTCTGTCCCGCTCTCCTCCCCATCCCCTCCTCTCCCGTCCCCTGCACCTCTACTGCAGCTCCCCCTCTTCCTCCTCGCCCAGCACCTGGGGGCTGAGCCCGGATGGGAGAGGAGTCCACGAGCTCTGGCACTGTCGTCTGCGTTCCCGTGGCTCTGCCGGCATCCCTGAGCTGCAGCATCTCATTCCCCCCGAGTATTTCCACTGCTGGACTCGGTGTGCACCAGCTCCCTTCTGCCCCAGTTTGTTTTCCAGAGACGGGCTTGAAAAAAAATCTTTGTGTTTTAAAAGAAAATCTCTGGAGTCCTTCCTGTGCCTGCTGGTTGCCTTCCAAGGTCATCAAACTTTCATTACTGTAGATTTTTGAATGCATGTAAGGTTCTCAGCTCCTTCTCAGCAATCCCAGAGGTAGGACTCTAAGGAAGGTCTATGTGTGGAAAAAGCCAGAGCAACTGATGGCTGTAGGTGCTGCCAGAGGTGCTCTATGGGTGACCATTAGGGGAATGACCCCCATCTCTGGGGCACCATCTCTGGTCCATGTGCCACCTGCCTGGAAGGGAGGTTAAACCCATGCAGCTGTGATGAGCACGGTCTTGGCAGTGTTGAGACTCCAGAGTGTGTTTGCACGGCATGGGTGACGGCCAGCGCTGCGGCATGGGGCTGTCCCCAGCCATCCTGGCATGTGGGGGGCATCCATGCAGGGCTGCCAGGGCTGGGTGGCTTTGGCTGACCATAGTGGCCCACGAGCTTTGGTGCCAGAATCAAATGGGGCTCGCTGGCATGTGGGCTTTAGGAGGCATTGAATCTCTGTACCTGCCTAGGGACACGGTTGTCCTCGTGGCTTCCTCTAGCCTGGTGTGAGAACATGGCTTTTGGCACTGGGGTGGCTGAGGGCTTTGCCTGGGTTAACTCTGCTTTCTCCCTGTCTGCCCGCAGCATCCTTGCCACCGCTGGGACACACTTCAACACCCATGTGGACCTGCGGACACTGCGGGCTGTGCGTGTGCTCAGACCTCTGAAGCTTGTCTCGGGCATTCCCAGTAAGTTGGATGCTCCTCCTAGGGTGTCTACATCTATCCCTGAGGTCCTTCATAGTAGAGAGGGGTCCTCGTGCCACCTCAGAGATGTGGGGTGCAATCAGGAAAGAGGGGGACAAACCTTCCCACGGAGCGGGGATCTCACGTGCCATTTTCCCAGCCAGCCCTCGGGTAGCCTGTAGGGGAGGGGACTCTTGGATGTCAGTGTTTGGTGTCCCTGGGTGGCATTTTCCCCCACCCAGCCTGTTCTGTGCTGGTACAAGGCTGAGCTCAGCGGCTCACCAGGGCCCACCAGCGGCTCTGCTTCCCTGGCCAGAAGGCAGTGGGTGGATCCTTTCAGGACTGAGGTTTATTCAGGGGAGTTTTGGAGTTTTCTTTTTTCTTGTTTTTTTTTTTTTTTTTTTTTTTTTGCAAGATTTCATCTGCCGGCACGGGGATAAATAAAGAAACTAGGCTGCTGCCAGCACCACTTCTCCCATCCTTTCTGCCCTGGGCACCGTGCTGGATCCGTGCCTTGGGGGCAACAAAGGGGACAGAGCTGCACAGACCATGTCTCACCAAGTCCAAGTGGGACAAGGACAGACAGGACACCAGAGGGGGGACCAGATCCAGAAACCAGTCCTCCTGGAGTCTTGCTCTGCAGCCTGTCCCACCCTATTCTACCTGGGATGGTGCTTTCCTCTCTGATCCTCAGCTGCCCAAAGGGATGGTCCAGACTGTGCTGGCCTCTTGCATCTGTCTGATGATTGTCTGTCCTCTCTGTTCACTGTCCTCCTCTTGCCAGAGGTGGGATGGACAGGACATGCCCCAGGCAGGGGAGTTGCATCACTGTGCTAAGCTGTGCTCTTTCTCTCCCCTCCCAGGTCTGCAGATTGTGCTGAAATCCATCATGAAGGCCATGGTGCCTCTCCTCCAGATTGGCTTGCTGCTCTTTTTTGCTATCCTCATGTTTGCCATCATCGGCCTGGAGTTCTACAGCGGGAAGCTGCACCGAGCCTGCTACACAAACAATTCAGGTGGGGAGAAGGGCTCTGCATCCCCTTTGCGTCCCACGGGTGGAAAACAGCTCAGACGAGCACATGTTGCTGTCATGGGAAGCCCAGGGCTGAGGAGATCCTGCATTTTAATTTGTGCACAACAGGCATCACCTGGTTGTGCTCAGGATGTCCCAATTTCTTACGGGAGCAGTTTGTGTGCAGCCAGAGCAAGTCCCAGCAGGGTCCCCTGCTTTGCCCCAAACCCATCTGCGTTCAGGCTCTTTGCCTCGCCAGTCCCCTGCCTGTCTCTTACCTCTGCCTCCTTTGGCTCTCTGCTGTGTGCTCGCAGGTGAACTAGAGGAGCTGGACCCCCCTCATCCATGCGGGGTGCAGGGTTGCCCCCCGGGCTACGAATGCCGGGAGTGGATCGGTCCCAACGACGGGATCACGCAGTTCGACAACATCCTCTTTGCTGTGTTGACCGTCTTCCAGTGCATCACCATGGAAGGGTGGACCACAGTCCTGTACAATGTGAGTAGCCCTGCTCTGTGGGCAGCTGGGAATGGGGGTGGGGAGTCGGAGCCAGTGTTTTTGTGTGCTGGAAACCAATAAGATCCTGAGTTTCCTTTGTGATGGGGATGGGGTCGCTCCTTCCCATTTGGGCAGGAGATGGGGGATAGAGAGGTGTGTGGTACGTGTCTGTGGGCAAAGGGAGCGCTAAAGACTTGTCCCCCATCTCTGGGCTGGCTGTGCAACTCATTGCGGAGAGTAAAGCCTCGTGAGCATAAGCTGCAGCAAACCTGCTTGAGGGCTGTCCTGGGGAGACATCCTTCCTTCCCTCCTCCTCCTCTTGCACTCCCCAGGACAGCGCTGTAAGAGTGGACACGGTTTCTGGGCACTGTGCATCTGCTCTCCCTGCGGACCAGGCGGCAGATGTGCCTGCAGCCCTGTGGTGGCCTTGAGAAGCCTCAGAGCTGGACTCAGACCCCCTTTCTGGGTCAGGAGCGGCATTTCGGTGTCCGACAGGGAGCTGAGATCTTTGGTATTTGTGCTGCAAATATCTGTCGGTGCTGATGAAGGAGGGAATGACTGGGCTGGGTTCCTGTGGTTTGCAGCTGCTTGAATTTGCGGGTGCCCGAGCCCTTGAAGTGCCCAGGGGGCAACTTGGGGCCAAAGCTGGAAGCAAGAGAAAAGCTACAGGCGATCACAAAGTGCAATATATTTGTGGGCGATTGGCCATATACATCAATTTTAGTTTATGGGCTAGAAGCAACCATGCCAGTTCTGTTCCCAGCCTAATTTCAGCATCAATTTTGGCGTCATTGCACCGGGAATGTTTTTATATCCTGGTTCCCATAGTGCCTGGAGAGTTGCAGAGAGGCATTGCTCTGCGGGAGGCAAATTGGATGGCTTGCGATGGGGAAACGTGCTTTGAGAGCTACTTGGTTGTGAGCAGAAACACCAGTTTCTAACCCCAGGCGAGGGCACTGTGCTTGCCAGCCTTGGGGTCCTCCTCCCGCTTGGTCCATCCCAGGGTCCTTCTGGGAGTGCAGGCTAGCGTGCGTCGGCAGACGGACCATGAAACCCAGACTAGGGTAGAAAGGGGAGAGTTCATATCAAGGGTTTAACCATGCCATGACGATCTGGCTTTCCTTAGAATCGTAGAATCACTCAGGTTGGAAAAGACCCTTGGGATCATCGAGTCCAACCATCAACCCTACTCTACAAAGTTCTCCCGTAAACCATATCCCCCAGCACCACATCTAAATCTTAAAAGGTCCCTTCCAACCTAGGTGATTCTGTAAATGATTCTTCAACTTATTCAGGGATGGTGACTCAACCACCTCCCTGGGCAGCCTATTCCAGTGTCTGACCACTCTTTCTGTGAAGAATGTTTTCCTAATGTCCAGTCTAAACCTACCCTGTTGCATCTTGAAGCCATTCCCTCTTGTTCTAAAGGAGATGGTGCTGTCAAGATCTTGCTGCTTCGGTGGGGGATTTAGGCAGGATTGAACCACCTGGGAGTTCAGACCGAAAATAAAAGGACATTTCTTGGATGATTCTGGTGTATCAATGGGATTAGAGACTTAACTACAACGCTTATTGTCCAGGCACAATTGAGTATAGTGGGAAAAGTGATTCCTCCTGCCTGGTGAGGTCCACTGCCTTGAACAGGGCTGGGCAGTTCCTGGCTGCCCACTCTGCTATGCCACAGCCCATGCGTGCCCAGCACTGGCCGTGCCTGGCACCAGCAAACTGCCGTGAACCTTCTCTCTTGTATGAATGACTGGCTGTCTGCAAAAGCCAGAGGTTGATTCCATCAGTGCTCCCCATGTCCCCTCTTCTCCATCCTTTGGCATCTGCAGCAAGTAGCAGCCTGTGCTGGAGCTCCAGTTGCGGTGTGCAAAGAGCTGGTGAGCTACATAGATGGGCAATTTATGGTCTGATCAACCTTGAAGGTTTATACCAGCAGTTCCCAAAAGATTCTGTTTTCCTGCCATTCAGGGTGTCCTTTCTGGGAAGGCTGGAGCTGATCCATTTGGTATCTGGGATGTGCTGGTCCACCATCTAGATCTTACTGGGGGGTAAAGGTGGGAGATGCTGTTGGAAGCACTGATAACCATGCTCTGCAGGACCTACACTGTGGGATCCCCTGTTTACCACTGTAGCCACTAAATTAGGAGCTCTCTGGGTCACCTGGGGAGCCACAGCCCTGGTGTCTGAATACTCTTCCCAGCACCAGTCGCAATGCCGAGCAGAGGTGCTCAGTCACTGTGTCCCTGATGGCCGGGACCGTAAGGTACCTCCCATTCCTGCTCCTTTGCAAAGAACCAGCTATTACTTACCTATAATGGAAAGGATTTGGGACCTTATTTGGCTTTTAATTGAATGAGGGTTGGGGCCTTGGTATACTAAAATGCTGCTGATTCACTTTGGGAGGCGGCGAGGGACGGACACTGTTCCCAGCGCTGTCAGGCTGCACCTCCCACCCTCCCCAGGGACATGGGCTGTCTCACAGGGTGCCTCTAGGTTGCAAAGGGTATGGATACTCAGCCTGGAGGCAGAAAAATGGGCTTCTGCTTTTTTAATATTTTTTTTAATAGAAAAAAGGGGGGTACATGTGAGGGATGCGGTCTTCAGGGGATGCTGGAGTAGGGCTGGGAAGGGGTCAAAAGCCACTGGGATGCTCTGCTGTCACCTTCATCATTCAGAGCAGCAAAACAGAGCAGGCTCCCACGACTAACCAGCACGGACCTTGCCCAGCACATGCCTCAGGTTTGGGTAGATCGGTGGGGGACTGTCTGCTTTCCCACCAGAGTACAGTGGTGGGAGGCTGCGTCCTTGCAGGTTGGCGCCGCAGCCCTGCAGAGGAGGTGGAGATCGCAAGAAAACCACTTGAGCCGTATCTCAAGAAAATTGCTTACTATAGAATTCCCCCGTGTAACTGTATCGTGATTTTAAGATCCGTTTTTCCACAATTTTACCGGCTCTAGGAGTGCGCTCCTGGAATTTGTAGACAGCTTCACGAAAAGCTAATTGGCCCTGTGGTACTTTCCACGTGTGTCATTTCATGGATGTGCTTGCCTTTCGCCTTGTTTTTATCAGCCTTGCTGCGTGCAATGCTGTCTTGGTAGGCAGAAATCACAGTAGAGGTTAAAAAAAAAAAAAAAAAAAAAGAGAGAAAAAGCCTTAAACTGTGGGCTGTTAGAGCTTTTCCAGCTCCTGTCGCTGGAAGCCTTAAGGACTTTAATTTCTTTTAGAGGAGGGTTTTGGCTCTGTGGTTCCTCTGGCTGTCTCTGCTGTCCGAAACAGGGGCTAAGGAGTATTTTGCTTTTCTTTTTATACTAGAGCAGACGCCCCTTCCCTGGGCTGGCTTGAGACCAAACCTGGTTTCTGCCGGGACCAGAGGGAAAAATAATGCTGGCAAAGAGACTTGCTGTCCTACTTCTCCTCCTCTGCTGGCGTGCCGGCACGGGTCAGGGGCTGGGTTGAGGTTTTATCATTAAACAGCGATGCTGGGGCCTGGAGGGGGGGATAGTGTCAGGGCCATGCCATGGGGTGCTGAGCACCGGGGCTGGCCGGGCACAGCACAGGCGCTCCGGTGGTGCTGGTGGCTTCATATAAAATTAATTAGGTTAGAAAAGACCTTTAAGATCATCAAGTCCATCCAACCGGATGCTCAGCCCGGATCCCCCCGTCCCAGGGAGCAAACAAGAGAGGAGTTTGAAATGGTGATTTCCTCTGAAATGCCAACTTGAGAGGCTGTATTTATTCGCTGAGATTGTTTATTTGTTTTCCCATTTGGAAGCGCTCAGCCGCTGTGCTTGCAGGTAGCGAGGAGGAGCCTGGCTTGCCAGGAGCTGCCACTCTCCTCTTTTCCCCCCCATGCTGCCAGGAGCTGAGATGGGAAGAAAAACACACACCCGTGGCAAACACGTGCTGGGGCCGTGGGCTGGCCGGGTGGGCTCTGCAGTGAGAGGGGTCAGCCCTGCCTGTCCCGGCTCTGTCCCTTGCCCAGAGCGCTGCTCCGTGTTCTCCGGAGCTGCCGGAGCCAGGAACACCAGCCGTGTTGGGAATTGGTTAGTCCAGGACAAAGGAAAACACAAACGCATGGAGAAAGCTGCTGTTTGCAGCCGTGGGAGGGATGGGAGTGCGGGTGGATGCAGGCAGGGGAGCCGGGGTTGCCTGCACCTCCTGACAGTGTTGCTCATGGGGGACTCTGGCTGCCAGAAGGTGCAAGTGGTGGCAGTTGCAAGTGGTTGCTGAGGTTGCAGGGGGCCACAGGTACACGCGTTGGGCACGTGTCCACCCGTGGCTCCAGGCAACCCTGCTCGTGCTGGGAGAGGCTCCAAGCGCTTCACAAACACAGCATGGCCGGTGTAGAGAACCGGAGCCTGCTGTGAAGGGAAAGCCTGTTTCCCTGCATGGATCTGGTTGATGAGATCCATGGAACTGGTTGAGTTGCCCGATCCTAATGTTGTGGCCCCAGTAAAGTCCTGAGAGTCAGAGCAACCTGCAGACAGGCAGGAGTACCTGCAAGGCAGTGTAACCCAGCTGCAGCTGGGTCATGCAAAGAGCCAGCTTGACTTTGCACAGGGCCAGGGCTATTAGCAGCCACGAGTGAAAACAATTTGCCTCCTAAGCACAGGCATTACAGCAGCGCTGGAAGAGCATCCATGCTGCTAATTAAAAATGCTTGGCAAGGCCTAATGGGAGCTAGTCGGCCACAGTTGCTTGCTATAAACCCAAACGCATCTTGTGGCACAAGGGATTAGGACTGTAGGGAGGCAGGAGGGCAAAAAGATGCAAGGAGCCTTAGGAGATACCAGGGCTGGGTGCTGGGAGCCTTCTGGGTGCTTTTCCAGTAGGAGGAGAGCATTTATTTGGGGCTGGGGGGGGAGGAAGAGAATCAAGTCCTTGGCAGCTTCCAAAGTACCTACTGACAGGCAGTGCTTGTGGGCAGATCTGTGTGCCACAGCCTCGGGGGAGATGGGGTGTGCGGGTCTCGAAGCCCCCGTGCAGAGCTCAACGGCCGCCTGCAAACCACCCTGTGGTTGCAAAGGCGCTCCTTGGGTGTGAAGCATGAGCCCTGCGCGCAGAGACCGGCGGCGGAGACTTTACACCCTCAAGAGCAGCTGTAAAACACCAAGCTGCTGCAAGGAAGGGGGTTTTGCAGCCAGCGTGACTCAGCCGCCGCCACGTGCTTCCCGCACCCCCGAGGTGCTGCGCCCGGGAGGATGCAAGGGGAGGAGACCCCACGGGGAGCGCTGGGGACCGGCGTTGCCCTGACTGTTTGGGGGTCTCCTCTAAACGCGGGATGCAAAAAGGCCGAGGTGAACCTCGCCGCACGTGGGAGGAATCTCGCCCCGTGCACGGGTCGGGGTTTCGTGCCGCTGAGCACAGGGCTGGGTTTTCAGAAGTCGCCTTGAGCCGGTTTTGACCATGAAGCCACCAAACCTGAGATCTTCTGCTGGAGCCTGGTTTTCAAATGGGAAACATCCATCCTTTCTTGATACGGGGACTGTTCAGACAGCCCTGATTTGGGGCTCCCTGATAAAGGGAAGTGTGTTAAACCGCTGGCCATGCTGGAGCACATGGATTGGAGATGGGTGCAAGGGTTGTCTGTCCTGCTCCCTGCCAGGTCCCTAGCTGCACTATTTGAGTGGCCTTGGTTTGGCTCAGAGGAGGAATGCGGTGCAAAGCAGTTATTTTTCCGCATGTGTGCGCATACAAAATTGCTCATTGCTTGTTGGCATAAATTCCTGGGGTGCCATAGTTGTCCCTTGGGATGCTCAGCACTCAGCCCCCCTCCCCGAAGCACCCATGTGTGAACAGTGTGAGTGGGACCTGAGCATCATGCAGGTCTGGGTGTGTTTCTCCTCTTGCCTTTTGGAGAGTGGCTTTATGTGCAACCAGGGGCCATAGAAATTAATGACTTGATCAGAGAGGAGTTTGCTCCTGTTGGTTTTTGCTTGGACCTGGAGCTGAGCCTGGAAACCTCCTTGAGCCCTGGTGCTTCCAGGAGCTGCTGCAGCTCCTCTGGACATCTGTTTTGGTCCCCTGAGGTCTCTCTGCCCCCAAGGTGAGAGCTGCAGTGGTTCCAGCCACATCCCAAAGATTGTAGGGACTCTGCAGCGAGGGCCAGTAGTGCAAAGACCCCCCAAAACAGCACCTGCCCTGACACCACGGTGATGGGCAGAGCACTGGAGGAGCTCAGTACAGCAGTGGTGTTGCGTCTGGAGGCTGAGTCTGCCCTGCTGCTCCTTTGGGCACTGTGGAGGATGAAGGTGGGAGCGTGATGGGTAACGGTGGCTCCTAGCAAGGAGTGGTGCTGGCTAGAGCTGGTGTCTGGGAAGAGGAGGGAGAGAGGCTGGAGAGCGGAGGAGGTGGGAGGAATGGCAAAAGGGGGGAAGCCACTTGGCTTTTTAGCCCTCTGTGCCCTGGGACGATGCCAGGCTCTCGAGCTGGAATGCCTGCAAAGGGAAGGAGTCCCTTCTTGTGTGTTTTAAATTAAAATGCAACACAAAAAATATCCTGTCGGGGAGGTATGAAAATTTAATCAACACCCAGTGCTCTTAGCAGCTCAGTAGCAAGCACAGATCTTAATGCCTCTGCAGCTATTCCTGGCGGCTCCCGGCCGTGCAGGCGAAGTGAGGTGTTCTGGGGGGGGGGACAGGGGCTGCCAAAAAGTCCCTGGCACTTGTGGCACTGCAGGACAGAGCCCCTTCCCACCTCTTCCTCGGAAACATTAAACGCCGAGCGTTTTAAGTGCGATTAAGTTAGTGAGGACTTCAGAGAGGAGACTTTAGGTTCCGCCCTAAAGGTTTAAAACCTTCCTAACTTTTAACGAAATGAGCTATTTTTCCTCAAAAAGGCTCCTGTTGGTGGTGCCTGAGCCGGCAGCTCGTGTGCTGCCAGCCGTGGGTGCCGGAGCCCAACCCCAGCAGGCACACGTGTTCGGCAGCCAGCCTGCTTCACCCTCTTCTCCCTTTGGAAGGAACGGCTCTTTCTCCACACTCAGCAAAGCCAGACCCTCACCAGCTTGCCAAATGTTCCTGCCTTTTTCTTTTTTTTTTTCCTTTTTTTTTTTCTCCCCTTTTCCCTCTGTGTGTGTGTGTGTGTGCGTGCTGAAATGACACAGCAAGAAACAAACTGTGTCTGCTGGATCCCCAGCTTTGCAGGCATGTTCTATCAAAAAGCTCCCTGCCCACACCCTCCTCCCTGCCCGCACGGGAAAGTCTTGTTCCTAGACCGTCTGCCGGCAGGAGTGGAGGAGCCGAGGGGCTGGTGGAGCCACCGATGCTCCGCCACCGATGCTCCACGCTGCCAAACAACTCCAGCTTCAAGGAGGGGAGGTGGCAGGGGGTCTTGATGCTGCCTGCTCCCCCCCCCCACTCCCCCCTATTGCTCATCTTTGTTAAGCCCAGGACCTGTAATTTCATTAGTGGGTTTGGTGCTGGAAATTGTCCCGGCTATGCAAAGCTGTTTTCGCGCCTCTGTGGTGGTGCTTGTGCTGCTGGGCATCGGGGCTGGATTGTGGGTGTGTTGGGGTGAACTGGGGTCCTCAGCGAGGTCGCACGTGGGTCTGTTGCTCCAGAGCATCACAACCAGAGCTGGGGATGTTCCTGCATCTAGGGTGGTGTGTGGTTTTGTGGGGTTTTTTTTTGTGTGTGGTTTTTTTTTTTTAATGTGATTGGACTTGATGATCTCAGAGGTCCCTTCCAACCATGGAGCTTCTGTGATTCTGTGAACATATCATGGGGTTTGAGCTGCCCCTGTGGACTTACAGTGTGCTCAAAACAAAGCAGGGATCCAGCCTGGCAATCACCAAGCCCTATTGAAAAAAACCACCCTAAAATCATGACCCCATGCCCTGCTGAGGCACGCAGGCTCCGGGTCCAGCCAGAGAGGCAGCAGCAAGTGTCTGAGCCCGATGGGAATGCCGGCGCTGCTTTAGCCGAGCACTGGGTCCGAGGAAGGCTGCGGAGCTCTGCAAATCCTCCTTCAGGAACAGTTCACGCTGCCTGCGGGGCAGTTAGGGGACTGTCCTCGTCTGGGGCTGGGGAAGGTGCAGGAGGGGTCGAGGAAGGTGGGGGTTCGGCAGCAGAGGTGGGGGCAGCCCGAGGGGTCGAAGCTGGGGGGAAAGGAGGAGGAGGAGGAGGCGGCACGTGTTGGGACAGTGTCTGCGGATCAACGCTGAGCCATCTGGGTGCAGTTTCTTGGTGGTTCAGAGAACAGAACAGAAATTGGTCTTCATGCCCGTTTCAGATGTTTTGGAAACACTTGATTTTTAGTAACGCTTCTAGCAATGCATTTTTTTGCATTCCGCTTAGAAAACAGAAAAATGAAATATATTGGGATTTTTTTTTTTTTCCTGCCTCCCCGCTCCTTCCCCTTCCCTGCACGCACGCACAGACACGAGCGTGCCCACGCGCTGCCGGGCTTCGCTGAGCTTCGTGCGGCCCTTTGCAGGGACTCCTGCCTGCCCTCAGCACCTCAGAGCATCCCCAGGGCCAGCAAAAGGCAGCACGTGCAGGCAGGACATCGGGCGGGAGGTGCCCACCCTGGAGACCCCACCGAAGGACCGTGGCAGGATGCATCCCGCCGCGGGCCGGCCCCACAAAGGAAATGTACCAATTTCCTCATTAACCTGATTTGGAAAAGCAAAGCATTTTCATTCAGATCTTGTCCAGCACCGGGGTCGCTGATGGATACCAGGCAGGGCTGGCAGGGAGCGAAGCATGGCCCTGCATGCAGGAGGGCTATTAAATTACCGCTATTAAAGGGAAGAAAGAGATCTGTTACTGCGCTGGGGAGAGCAGCAGCTGGTGTCAAGGTCTTGAGGGAACAGGTTAGGCCAGGGAATCTGCTATAAGGTGGGTTTTTTTCATTTCATTCTCCTCCTTTTTGCTGGGGTATGGAGATTTTGAGGCTGTTCCTGCTGGCCTGCGTGTGTTTCTCAGCTGGATGCAGCCGTGGTGATGTTGGGGGGATGGCATCAGCTGTGATGGGGGCATGGTGCGTGTCACCACCGGGCAAAGCCCATCGAGAGTTGCCAAGCTGAGGATTTGACATACAAATCATGGGAGCTGTGGTGTTTTCACACCCGCTGTCCCAGCGGGTCTGCTCTGTTGCCGTGCTGGGCAGCAAGCCACCGGGAAGTGCTGGGGAAGGCAGGCAATGGACCCAGGGCAAAGCCTTCTGAGATCCTGGCTTTCTCCGTCGTCCCCAAGCTCTCTTGCTGGGATTGCAGCTGAGGGGACAGGGAGACCTCTCCTGCCTGGCTGTGGCGGTTGAGACAGTTTGGTGACCCTGTCCCTGCTCATTAAAGCCTGCCTGCAATACAGGCAAGGCCGCGGATCCCTGTGGGACCTCTCCATGGAGTGGGAGATCCTCAGCAGAGGACTACAATGAGAGCCGGATGGGGCCACCCCTGCTGCTGGAGGTCCCATGGATTTTTCTCCCCCACTATAGCACAACCCTGCCATATCCCGCGAGCACGTCATGGCCAGTTGGTTACAGTAATGAATGTATATTACCCCAATCTAATTATGTGCTGTTTTGGTCTGGATTCAAACAGAAATCACAGAGGCTCTCTTCTAATGCAGATGGATTTTGACAGGGGGCTTGACTGACTATGGGGCATCAGCACGGGCAGTTGATGTTGGCCAAACTGGTCATGGAGGTCTGTAGGACCTGAAGTGGGGTCCCAGCCCTGTGACTAGACACTGGAGAGTCAACAAAGGCAGATCGCTGTGTGAATGAAGTCGGGTGGCTCCCCATGTCCTGCTGTTCCCCAAATGAGTTGGGTGCCCACAGCCTCAGTCTCCAGTTCCCCTCCTGAGCTGGTGGGCAATGAGTGGCCATTAAGGGAGCCCTGTACAGGCGGAATTGGCTTTCTGTTTATTTTTAGGTAGGAGAGACTGAATTTGTAGGTCTCTTTTTTTTTTATTATTATTATTATTATTATTATTATTATTTTCCCCCCTTTCCCTATAGCAAAGAAATCCTAAAGTTTCCCATGTGAACGCAGCCCGAGGGAGGGTACGTGTGGGCTGTGAGCTTGTGCTTTGCATTCGGCTCGGGTATATATTTAGATTTCTTTAGATTTCTGGCCCCCCGAGTTAGACCTGCTTTTGCAGCTCCCTGTGCATTTTCCCGCCCTTTGGAAAAAAAAAAAAAAAAAAAAAGAGAAA
The DNA here is from genome assembly GCA_025774025.1 of Xenus cinereus. Taxonomy (NCBI): domain Eukaryota; kingdom Metazoa; phylum Chordata; class Aves; order Charadriiformes; family Scolopacidae; genus Xenus; species Xenus cinereus. Next base: position 2,514,582 of record JAOXJK010000004.1, read on the forward strand.
AAAAAACTACCAAAAAACAACACAAGAGCTGCTGAAAGAATAACCCCGTGCTGGGGGTTGAGAAGGGGAGCTGGTGGGGGCTCCTTTGCCAGGTAGGGACCCGCCGTGTCGGCTCCATTCCCCCATGAGGGTCCTGCTCCCACTCTTTGGTGGTGTCATTTATAGGCTTGGAGGCTTTGCTGGCAGCGGGATGGGTTGTGTCCAAGATGTGAGTGTGGTGGTTCAGCTATGTCTGAGGGTCTCCACCAACGCCTTGGCATGAGAAACACCCTTGGGTGCGTAGGTGCAAAGGGTGGACGGGGCACCTTCCACCCTTTGGGGAAGCTGTGTCTCCCTAGTCTTCACCAACAAGCTCACTTTGGTTGCGTTGGTGTGTCACGTATGCCTGGAGACAGCAACAAACACATTTCTCAGTCTGGTGGCCACGGGAGACCTTGGGTGGTTTAGGCTGGTGGGGTGCATATCGAAAAGGTGGTTGTCTGAAAGGGAAGGGAAAAAGCAACAAAGATCAGCCACGAGACAGCTTCTCTGTTTCCCAAAGGGCTTGGCTGAGCGGTGGGATCTCGTCTCCAGCACAGGGAGCCAGGGGTGGGAGAGAGGAATTTCTTCATTAAAGGAGTTACAGCGTTCTTGTAATTTGGGGATTGAACTTCCTGTGTCTACCCTGACCTCTGCGCGTGAGGGTCTCCTGGTACCTTCAGCAAAGGGGAGAAAAATGGTGGGAAGGCACAGCAGACCAAGGCAATGAACCACTGCCTATGGAGGGATATCAAGAACAAACGATGCCCCAAAGGGATGGGAAAAGGGGCTGCTCAGTCAAGACAACTACACCTAGGTGCAAAAGAAGTTAAGAAGTGCTACGGGAGCTGCCAAAAGTCACACTGACACAGACCTCATGAAGGATGCTCAAAGGAGCAGCGAGCGGTCCTTCACTCTGCAGATGGAAACAAGGCACGGTGAAATGACGGCTGGGGAGATTTGAACACAGATGGCATTTCACCCCGACTTTTGGTCAACACCAAGACAGAGACAACATAAAGGGCTGAATAGTGGGAATGAGGACACAGGCTCGAGTGCAGCTGATGGGGAAAGCCAAGCACCGAGACCGTCGCACCCATCAGCCCGATGCTCAGGATAGCTTCCCCTCCCCATGCTTGGAGGGAGCCGGCACATGAAATGGCAGGTCTGGTAACAAGTATTTTTAACAACTCCATCGAGTTGGGGGAGGCACCATCTGACTGGAGAACAGCGAATGCGATGCCTATATTTAAAAGCGGGGGGAGGAGGGGAAAAAAAAAGTAAGGCAGGCAGGAATAGGACTGTAAGCCTGACCTCGATCGCATGCCATTTAGGAGCAGGTTTGGAAGGCAAAAGATGAAAATGAATCATGGGTTTGCCAAAGGTAGGTCACTCCAGGCTAACCTGGCATCGGAGACCTGGAAACGTGTAGATCTGCTCTTTGTAGTAGTAAAGCTTTTGCTATGGGAAAGTGTTAATGAAGTGGAAAAGAGGGGAAGGAGAAGAGGAGGTCTTCAAGGCTGGCAGGGAAGCGAGCAGTGTCGGGATGGTGCTGGGTGGTGTTGAGGAGACCTAGTGGCTGGCGGTGACCGGCAGGGCTCGTTGGGGATGAGTCACAGGTTTTCCTGCTTCCAGCTTACAGCATTTACTGGCTTCCTAGAGCCGAGGGGACAGAGGCTGCCACCCCAGGCTGGAGGAGTTTGAGGGCTGGAGGAAGAGATGTGGGATGCCGTGAGAAATGGAAAGCCATGTGCTTGTTGAGTAACAGCAAAGATATCTCCTAGGAGCCCAGGTCTTGCTGATTGGGAAGTAGAAGTGTGGAGGAGGAGGAGGGAATGAGGGAGTGAGCACAGGGTGACTGCAGGCCGTCAGTGCCCTGGAGAAGCAGGAAGGTTTGCAGGCAGGATGGCAAGGCCTCGGTAGCATCATGCAGGAATGGAGTGGGACCCATCAGAATCTGTCACTTGGGTCTCCTGTGTCCAGGGAAGATGAACTGAACCTGGACTGGAGCAGGGAAGGGGCCGCTGGATAAAACAGGGAGGGAGAGCCAGTCCTACAAGAGAGAACTGGAGGAACCTTGCTTTGGCTAGCAAAGCAGAAGCTGGGATTGGCCATGATAGCTATCTAGAAATACATCAGGATGGGAAACAGTATTTCAGCCAAAGGCCAATGCTGGTAAAAGAACAGATGCATACATAAAATGACCACAAATAATTTTAGGTTGAAAATTAGAGCAGCCATTAGAGAGTCTGCTTGAGGAGCCTTCCAGTGGGAATATTGAATTTTTAAGGTTGAGTTGACAAACATCGGGGGGAGGGTTTCCATGATGGAAGGGGGTCAGCAGTTGTGTGACACCCTGGCAGTCTGCGACCTCTTTGAGGCAAATGCAGCCAGGTGTGGCGGTTTCTTTGGTTTCATTGGCAGATGTTCTTCCACTTTCGGAGTGGAAAGATGGGAATGCTCGTGTGTGTGTGTGTGCGCGCATATGCACGCACGCTCTTCTGTGTGCTGATGCCATGCTGCACTGGATGCTTTGTGGTCATGCTTTATGCCACAGGCTAGAGAAGCAGTGGAAGATGCAGTGCCTGTGAAACGCCAAGCCCCTTGTGTTTCCCAAACAAGTCCCCTTGTCCCCCCAGCTGGGCCCTCTGCAGCTTGGGTCTTGCAAAGGTACTGGAGCAACTCTTCCAGCTTGTTGGGGAATAAAAGGGCAAATTTTGCAGTCGGAGTGGCTGAGCAGGTACCGGATGAGAGGCTGGAGCCACCACAGTCTGGCTGGGCATCACCAGCTCCTGGGTTTGTAGGGAGCGTTGGGATGTGCCCTGGGAAATTTTACCTTGGTGCTGGAGGGTCCTGGCAAAGCTAGCACCAGCCAGGGCACCCCCATGGCTGCTCAGGGCAGGACTGTTCCTGGGGCTGCTGGCATCGTTCTGGGTGGCTGGGACCATTCCTGAGCTTGCTGTGGCGATAGTGTGTTCTTGGGTATGTGGGAGCCACTGGCGGCTAGCAGTGCTGGACATGTAACCTCGGAAAACCTCTAAAATCTCTCTAATCCCCTTTACCTGCACCCCCATGGGAGCTGGGCACACAAATGCATGTAGAGGTGGAGATCACAGACAGCCTGTTCTGGCAGATCCCTGCCAAGCCCCTGCCTCAGCTTTCCCACCTGAGTGTCCCTGGTGCCACCAGCTTTGACCACGTCCACAAACTGCAGTGGGAAGAGGCGGTCTGGGTGCTGCTGCTGGTGTTACTGCCTGATAACCCCAGGGAAATTGCCCTCTGCTCCGTCATCTCACCTCTGTCTCCTACTCCATCTCCTGCTGCACGTCAATGCACGCCTCTCTCTCAAAGGGGAGAATGCCAAAGGAGGGGTGGCGATGGCCCAGCCGTGGGGGAAGATGTCTCCTTCACCTGTAGGAAAGGAGCTCATCTGTTTTGCATCCCCTGTGCCAAGGACCTTGGGGAAAGCCCATGATTTTTGGGCAGGAGCCAGTTTCAAAGGCGAGCGATCCTGGCACGGGTGGCAGGTACCCATTGGTATCTGGGCAGGGAGCTGAAGCCCAGCCAGACTCGGGCCAAGGGGTTGCATGATGCCTTGGAAGCTGAAGCCATGGCAAAGAGTGTTGTTAGAACAGAGCACGGTGGCTGGGTGTCTCTGGAGGGCGGTGATGAGCACTGGCTACACGGGACTCTCGTGCCTCATGCCCACCTCCCTGCACTTGCTTCTCCCACGGCTCTGAAGAAAGGGGCTGGTGGTGGACTGGGGCTCTTGAAAGGTGCAGGACTTAGAGAAGACTTGTGTGGTCTCCCTGGGAGAAGGGCATTGAGTCTTTCCAGATGCTTTCCCCAGTCTCAAAGTCCTTATTGCTGCTGGCTGCCAGGCGCTCCTCAGCACTGGGGTCTCTGCCCACAGCATCCCCCTCCCTGGTGCTGTGGTCGATCCCTCCAGTGGGATGTGTTGGCATCGCCCTTCCTGCCTTGGGCTCGGTGTCAGGCTGGTGGGGATGCCCAGCCGAGATTCCTGCTGACGTCTCGGTCGCCAGAGGAAGACTCCGGCGTGGTGACTTTCTCTCCCTCGTCGGAGATGAGCTTCTCCCCTTGCAGAGCTTCATCTCGGCTCCTGCACTGGCTGACCGGGAGATGTGGTGACAATGACTCAGACGAAGATGAGGGCTTAATTAGCACGGGGAGAGGGGGGGGAAGAGAGAGAAAAGAGAAAGAGCCTTTCATTGCAACAAGATTGATACCACCTCCCCCAGACAGTCACGTTCTGCCGCATCACCCTCCAGCCCGGCGTCATGTGCGCCGTGCCTGACACCGGAGAACAAATGGGGCCTGGGAAGCGGCTGCGAGGTACAGAGGGGCACTGCTTTATTAAAAGCCTCAGTGAATAAACGTCTGGAGGTATAGAGCAGGGCTTGCCAGCAGGCTTTTTAGCTGTCGGGCTTTGCCCTGCGGTTTAGAGCCCCCCTCTGCTCTCAGCTCCTTGGGGTAGCACACCCAGGATGGGAGGGTGTCTGTGATTTATTACCAGTGATGCCATCAACAAACTGCCCACATGAAGGTGTGGAGCTTGTCCACACCAGTTCCTTTTCCCCTGGGCATGGAAGGACAAGCACTGGCTGCTTCTTCTTTAGCCGCCAGCTTCCCTGGCCCTAAGGCACCTTATAAATCTTTCCCTCTGAACGGGCGCTGTGCTCAGCCCAGGCTGCTTTCCCCTGTCTCGGTGGGATGTGCAGGGGAGCACTGAATCAAGCTGCTGGGGGAGGCATGCTCAGGGTGGTCCCCGCGCCCTCAACACCATGATTTTGGGCTGCACACCCCTGGACCTCTGCTTGCCCGCCACTGAGGGACTGTAGCAGTGTCTTACAGCCCCTGTGTCCCTGCAGGGATGGTAGGAGGAGAGCGGTCTTGCCCGATGAGGGTTGGAGACCGTGGAGGACAGTGTGACTGGGACAGGATGCTGGAGGGCATCAGGGCGCTACTGGTTGGGAGCTCCCCTGCACGGGCAGTGCCCTGTGCCTGTCAAGGCTTGGCAGGTATGGCCACATCCCCCTGAGGAGCCTGGTGTGATCAGCCTGGAGGGAGAATTACCACCACCCTGAAGTGAACGCACCCTCCCTCTGCTGCTGGTGTTGAAGATAACGTCACACGTGTTTTTTTCTTTCCCCTCCAGACCAATGATGCCTTAGGAGCCACGTGGAACTGGCTGTACTTCATCCCCCTCATCATCATTGGATCCTTCTTTGTCCTCAACCTTGTCCTGGGAGTGCTGTCAGGGTAAGCGAGATGCGTTCCTTCGCCTCCAAGCCATGCCCGTCATGTATCTCTGAGCACCAAGGTTGGCCCCTGGTATTGCCATGACCCCCAGGACCCCAGTAGCTGGTTCCCCCTGTCCCCTCCAGCCTTGCCTGCCCCACAGCAAGGGATTGCTTCCTGGCTCTGCTTAGCTCCTTTGCTTCCTGGGGAGCTGGGAAAGGAGCAGCCCTGAAGATGCTTTCTTATTGTTTCTCCTGGCTGAGAGCTCATGGGCTTGGCCACCTGTGAGAAATGGTCAGTGTCGATCTTCTGGCTGCTTGGGACCTGCTGGAGGGGAGAGACATGGGGCAGGGGGAGTGCTTATGGAAACGTGTTTGAGTCCGGAATGTGTTTGTAGTGGGGTACTGATTTGCTGGCTGGTGGAGTGTGGTAGGTGTGGATTGGGATGCTTTTGGGGCATGTGTGGGAGCGATGCGGGGCACCTCCACTCTGTGTGGGCCGTGGCCAGAAGGATGTGCCCAGCGCTGGTGGGGGATACGGACTTGTGAGGGTGCCTGGGGTGCATGAGGACAAGCCAGGAACACAGGGACAACACATCTGTCCCTATTCTGCTCTTCCCAGGGGGAAGGAGGTTTTAATCCAAGCCATTAAGCTGGGTTTGGAGAGAAAAAGGCTTCTTGTCTCCATGACAATGAACTGTGGTTGCATCAGCACATCCTCAACCGCTGGCAGGGGTTGGTGCATGGGGAGAGCATGCCCTCTCCTGCACTGGGAGGGGGACATGGGCTCCTATACCCTTGCTGCAGTGGCAGCAGGGACACTGTGCCCAGCAACAGGTAATTTTTTCCTAATTGCCCATCATGGCAAAAAAAAAAGCGCCACTGTAGCACTGTGTTGGCCAGCTGGAAAGCCCTTAGATGCAGGGATCAATGTGGAGACTGGCCCTGGTCATCTCTGTCATTGTCCTAAGTGTCCCCGTGAGTTCATCTGCGGCAGTGGTGGTTTCAGAAGTGCTTCTGAAGAGGCAGGTTGGGCTTTGGGGTCTATTGGTGGGTTGAGTTTCCCCATCTCTGTGTGGTCTGACTGAGTCCAGGGGCTCTGGGGACAGGCTGCAGGAAGGGCTTCATGCCGCCTTGCGGGGAGGGAGCTCTTACGGAAGATAAAGGCGTCCAAACAGTGTTGGGTGGCTTTTGTATTTCTTATGACACGTCCAGCTTGGGGATTTGAACTAAGTCCAACTGGGTGTAAGTGTCAAGCAGGAACTTTCATACAAAAGCTCAGAGAAGGGAAGTTAGGAAGCTCAAGGCTAGGCAGCTGGAAGCCCCTTATTTCGGTGTTGAAATGTGTCAACTTAGCCTGTTGTGTGGACACTGACACTTTTGGTGCTGTTATGATGCTGAAAACAGCCTTGGGATACAGCAAGGTAGCACTGCTCTGGCTTGCAAGCCAGCCACTGGCAGGAGAACCCCAGGGTGGTTGGTGGGATGCCTGGTCCATGCTCGGTGCTTTCCTGGGCCAGGACTGTGCGAGGCAGCTGATCCTGTGCCCACTGAATTGGATGCAGTTGTCTAGGGCTCTTCCCAGGCGCCGGCTGGCATTTCGACTGTTTGTTTATTGCTAATAGGGTTTGTATTGGGGAAGGATGCAAGTGGGTGGGTGGCCTAATTGGCAATGGAGATGCTCTCGTGGCGTGCCAGATACCTAGGGAAAAGCACGACTGCTCAGCTCCCGGGAGGGCTGAGCGAGGTGAGTGGAGGTGGCGGGCTGGGCTTTGCCACCCGATGGCAAGGCCACCCCGGGTGTCCTCCCGCATGGCCGCAGCAGCGGGCATCCCCTCTGTCTCGGTGGGTGCAGCAGCTCGACAGCGGCAAAGCTTCCTCTCGCCAAAGCTGCTGTTGGAGCCACGGAGGGTGCGATGCCAGGCGGGAGGAGGTACTTCTGCATGCAGACAACGCCCGTCCTTGAGTGCAGTAAGAAGGGCTTCGTTCCTCGCTTTGCTTGCTTAGTTTTTATTGTTTATAACACTTCTCACAATCCTCTTGCGCTGGAAGAGAGCGCTTTGGCTGTGCTGCGGGAGGGGAAGGGTGACCTTTCCATCCTCCAGCCTCTCTGAGCTGGATGAGGAGCCAGTGTCTGGCTGGATCCCCCTGCACGCCTGGAGGCTGGGCTGAGCTGGGAGGGGAAGGTCACTTTGGGGATGAGCTCCATGGAAACAACTCCACGCGAAGGAGACCTTTCCCTGGCATTACAGCACTGATTTGGGGGAAGACAGGCAGTCTGAAGTCGCAGTTGCTCTGTTAACTCGGGGCGCAGCGGCGAGCAGTGAGTCCTGGTAGCTCACTTACAGAAACCTGGACACACGTTGGTGGCAAACTGCACCATCTACACTGGCAAATAATGAAGTTGACTTGGGCTTTCTAGCCGCCTTGTCCAAGTTCACGCTTGTGAGCTGCTGCAGATCTGCCTCTCTGCCCTCGCTTTGACTTGGCAGCGGTTTTCTTTGGGGAAACAATCGCGCACCCGAGGCTGGTCCTGAATGCGAAGAGGCTGCAGGAGGACATTTGTATGTTTAACTTGCCACCATCAGAAGTTTGCCAGAGCCCAGATTTAGCAATCTTCTGGTTGCGATGCGCATCTCTCCCAACAGTCAGTTCCCCAACTGTTAAGCTGAGGCATGACCTCCGTGATGTAAACAGCCTGGATCCATCTGCTCCTAAGCACAAAGTATGTGGGAGAGGAAAAGAAATGATTTCCATCACACCGAGGCTCCTCGATTTTTCTCTCTAAATACTAACACGCACACATGCACTGGAATCGCATGCAACGCTATTAAGAGGAGATGGAGTCGCTCCAGGCAGGGGCTTGGAGAGCCAGTTCTTCTGGGGCTTTGGCATTTATTACTGTGTCTATTAACTTTCCCCCTCTATGGGTGCAATTACGGATCAATTAATTCCAACCGAAAGCAGGAAGGAAAAAAAAAAATTGGCCCTGTTCCTCTTTGAGAGCATTTTGCAGGTATGAAGCCCAAGGAGATGTGACTGCTCAGCTTTTAAAGCTACACAAGCTACCGAAATAATCCTGGCAGAAGGGAGTCAGTGGGAGCAAGCGAGGATGGAGCATCAGCTGAAATGCCGTGTTTTCTGCCACGTGGCAGCTGGTGGATTTGGGAGCTCGGGAAGATCCTGAGACTCATATCAAGGCTTGCCTGCTGCTGTCCTGTGTCCTGAGGTTGGTGTCATCCAGCGCTTTGCTGCGGCGGGGCAGGATGCACCTGCAGCTCTGCACCTCTTCCCAGGGAGAACTGCTGCAGTGCAGAGAGAGGATTGCATGCTGCAGCCATCTCTGCTGTGGGACGGGTAGGAGGGGTGGATGAGACCTCCTCCCACCCTGTTGCTGATGGCCTATTGTGTGCGGTGCCCTGCGGTCGGTTGGCTTTGTGTCAAGGGGATGCAAAAGCTGCACGTGCCCCCTACCAGAGATTTGCAAAGATTTGTTCTCCCTTCTTTGTGGGGTTTTTGTTCAGTTGCTTCTCACGTAAAGCAATTTGGATCTGTGTGTCCACGCTGCATCTCCAGAGCAGCAGAGACCGGGTGAGAGCTGTGCTGGCTGGTCCCCGCTGCCTGTGGCATGCACGGTGCCGTGGCCGCAGTAATGCCATCCCAGTGACGACTGCTGCTCACCTGTTCTAGCCACTGTAGACGTCCTGCCTGCTTTGCCCCTCCTCCTGGAAAGAAGATGGCTTATGTCGCGGGGAGCAAGAAGATGAAAGAGTGAAGATGAAAAATAAGCCAACCTTGGAGGTATAATGTTGAGGACTCACGCAGAGTTTCTGATACCAGACAGGCTATATTTTGACTCTTTTCTATCACCTTTTCCTGAGCTCCTGCAGTAAAGCCCTCCTCTATTCATTGCAGCATGTCCTTCTGTTGAGGTAGACCTGTAGCCCTGGTGAACTCCTTTCCCCTATTCAATCTCGTACTTCCAGCCCCTTTCCAGGGTGACAAAGCTCAATAATCACCGGAATTCGTGGTCCACAGCAATAGCTGAGTGGGTGCAGAGTGGAAGGGGATGCTGGCCAACCTGGGAAGGCTGGGTCCTTGGGTCTGCCAAGGAGAAGACCTCTGGAAGCTGCCGGCAGAGCAAGAAGTTGAGCATGATGGCAAGAAAAATGAAATCCATCTGCCTTGTACCAAACAAGAGAGTAATTTAAATCCTCCTAATTGCTTCCACTCATCCTGGTGATGTTAAGTCTTTTCTCCCTTTAAGTCTTTTCTGCCCCCCACCCCCAGCTCTTGCATTAAGCCTTTGAAAGAAACGACTAATGTTATAATTAAAGGATCAATTTGGCAAGATTTCTTTGTCTTAAGATCTTCTTTCTTTCAGGTTGGGTTAGTGCTGCGTTCCCAGTCTCCGGAGAGTTTTCTTCAGCTCCTTCAGGAGCCTTCTGTACCATCTCTGAAATCTTTTCACTTCACTTAATTTGAATTTTTTTTCCATCCAATTTTGAGGCATAACAAACCATGAATAAAATTAAGCTTTATAGCAATTAATAATAAGGGCGTTGAAGGAACGAGTGTACATTTTCAATGGAGGCACGGGGGTTTTTGCCGGCTCTACACAAAACTTGGGCATCGTGTGTTCAAGCTGGGTCAGGTGGTTTGAAGCCAAAAAACTCTGGGAAAGAGGATTAATGTCTTGGAGGGAGGCGGTTTGTGTAGGGGAAAGCAGGGAGACGCGTCGCCACAATGCAGGAAGGCTTGTGGGGAGATCGTGAGGGACAGCAAGATGCCAACAAACATGCCTGAGAAATACTGCACTGGAAGCATGAAAGCTTGGAAGCAACGTTGGGTTTTCTCTTTAATGATTGTAGCATCTCAGGGAGTGGCTCGGATGAGATGTAAAAATGGCTGTGCCCATTGTGTGTTTGGTGATTCACTAGCTGGAACTGCTTTTGAATGGAGGTGTGGGTGTAATGGGGAGGGGGGGCTGTGATGCCTCCTGCCAGGTCCCCCAGTACCATCATGGGATGCATGTTGGTGGGGCCACGCTTGGTGAGAAATGGCTATGCTTGTCACTTTGTTCTAGGGAAGCTCTTGTGTCAACGGCGTGGTATTTGAACATGAGTGAAGCAGAGGAGCCTTTGAGATCTTCATCTATATTCAGCAGCCAGGTGGGCATCCATATTCAATGAGTGCCTCTCTGCCTTGCTCTGCTGTACCACCTTTCTGCGGAGGGCCTCCAAGCCCTGTGCAAACAAGCTGCCTGACAAGAGACACGCGTGTCTGGTGTGCTGTATCCCCTGGTGTTACAGGGAATAACGACTCTGCTTACAGCCAGCCAGACAGGATATAAAAAAATAAAAATCCACAACAAAGCGACGACTCGGTGACTTTCCACTTTGAGTTCTTTTTGCAAATTATTTGCCAGCGTGTCTCAAATGCTTCAAATTTCCTCTTATTCGTGCCTCCCTGCAAATCTGCTCTGGGGACTGCCCGTTGTCTGCAGGCTGTGGGTGAAAAGACTTGGTTTTGATCCTCTCAACAAAGCACTCAGCAGATAGTTCTTGCTTACAGATTGCTTTTGGAATTGTTTGTTCCAGATAGTTGTAATTTCCATCGTCTTGGTTAATGACAGCAATCGTGTGGCCGTGGCTGCAGCTGTTTGACTTGGCGGATGGCTTTGGAGATGCCCAGTTGCTCCATAACCAAGTCTAACTTTGCAAGGGGGTGCTGGGCACTCCTGTTGGGTGAAGTCGACAGGATGGCCGGAATGAATCACGTAGCGTTATCAGTTCTTTGTATCATGTGGGCGGCTGTTTGTTTGTTTTGCAGTGGTGGAGTGACATATCTAGCAGTTGCATTCTGCGTTTCACACTTGATGGTTGGTTCTGAATTCATTGTATTTGTGTGTTGAAGGCGTCAATTAGAGTGCTTGGAAGTTCCTGGGAAGTTAATGTGATGAAATGTTGAAAATCTGTGATTTTTTTTCCATGCTGTAACTCACCTGCAGTACTGGCCCCGCATCTTTCATCTGCAGATCGTTATCACTTGTGAAGGGGCACTATAAAACTGCTCTCTGCTTACAGAGGATAAAAACTGGAGCATAGCAGGGAAGGGGAGGAGTGACATTTTCCCAGCGCTGCATGAGCCAGTGGGAGTGATTGCGAACAAAGCCCGGGGCTCTTGAAGCAGTGAAGCTGCGCTGCTCGTACCAACCCTGCCTGATAAGAGGGAAATAAAATCCAGAGCTTGAATCTCTGCTTCTTGCTGCTGGGGCTGCCAGACCCTCTGCCTCCTCTGTGCAGCTTCCTTGCAGCATGGGCTGGTCACGCCATTGCTGTCTCTGGTGCAACATTGCGAACAAGGGGCTTCCCTGAGCCATGGGGACAGAGATGCAAACCCCAGCAGTGTTACCCTTGGAAAAATGTTGAAGCTGAGACTCTACAACTGCAACGTCAGTGGCTCCCTTCTCCCGGTGATGTTTCGTCTCTTTGCCATTTATTTTCCTCTGCTTCAAAACAACAAGATCTCTAAACTGTTGGCTACACTGAGCACAAAACAAATGTCATGAAAAACCTGTCTTTTTTTCTTTTTTTTTTTTAAAGGTCACAGCAGGGTTGAGCTGAACACAAAGCAAACATTCATGTGTGGTTTTCTCACTTTGACCATGAAATAATTCTTATTCTTGGAGAGCATGCGTGAATTGTGTGGAGAGGGGCTGATCCCACTGTGAAAGGCAGAGGCTGGGCTGGACACCTGCACCTCTGCTGGCATCCATTGGTGAGGGACAGGCTTTGCAGCAAGGTACAGCTGATGCCCAGCCATGTTCCCAAGCGATGATCCTGCTCCTGGATGAATGGGAGCCTGTTGACTGAAGCTAACTGTAGACAAGAAATGGGGATTACTGGAGAGAAGAGGGGACGAATTTAAAGTTCTTGCTGTTCAGGGGGCTGTGTTCCCCATCAGCAGATGCAAAGTCTGAGTTCTCTTGTGTTCTTCACTGCTTTGAGTCATTTCAGTGTCTCCATTGCTGCTCTGGCTCTCCATCAAATACCAATTATTTGAATTCTGGAACTTCATCTTCAAAGCTGCCCAAAGCCTGGACCTGGGGGATCCCATTACTCAGCTGGCCAACGGTGACCCTGTCCCTGCTGGTTTAGGCCCTACGTGAAGCCACGATGGGCCATATCTCTTTGAGGGACCAGCATATAAAAGGAGCTCTTTAGTGCTGGGAGCCTTGACTTTGCTTCTGGTGGTTCCTCATCTGGAGCCCCTCTGTCTGCTCCCCACTTGTGGAAGCTGTTTCCCATTTGGACTGCCTTCTCCCTGTGTCTTCATGTTGTCATTGCCTTTCCTTTCTGCCTCTATTTTTGTTCACTTCTGCTCTTAGCATGGGGTGTCAATGCAAACTGGCATGATGAGGTCTTTCTGAATTGTTCATGCTGCTTGGTATCAATCCTGCTAATACAAGCCCTTTTAGGACCTGGATGAAGTGACAGACCTATAAGAAAATCTGATTTAAATCACAACCTTTCTCCGAAGTAGAAGGTAACCATCAGCATCTGCCCCTTCTTAAGTGGGACAGTGATGTAATGGGTAATCTCAGGGCTGGTATCTCCCAGCTCCTTCCCGTTTTACCATTCGATGTCGCCAACAGCTTGTCAGCTTTTCATTCCCCAACTCATGTGTCTGCTGGCGCTCTATAAATGTGCTCTCTTTAGCATCGTCAGCTGTACACTCCGCTTCTTGCTGCAGCTTTGTCACAATGTGGTGAAGATGTAACTCTCACCAAAGTGCACAGGGCTGATCAAAAGCTAACGGCCACCACTAAATAGGAATACAAGAAATGGGATGTTTCTGTGTTGTTTTTTTTTTAAACTTATTTTTTTTATTCTTTTCACCAGTTAGTATTTCTTGGGAAAACTTTCTCGAGACAATCCAACTTTGTTAAGGAATCATGGAATCATAAAATGGTTTGGGTTGGAAGGGGCCTTTAAAGGTCCTCTACTCCAACCCCCCTGCAATTGGCAGGGACATCTTCAACTAAATGAGGTTGCCCAGAGCCCTGTCCGACCTCCTCTGACTTCTGGCAATTCGAGTGAACTTAAATTAAGCAGTTTCTCTTATCTGGAAGGCTTGTTGCCTCCCTCAGAGCAGACCTATGAAGCACATCGTCCCCCCGCAGAGGTTTTTGTACCTTTTGGACTCCCTGCTCTAGCCTTTGCTGTCGGTTCAGTGCAATAATCCCGGGCTGCAATGCCAATTCTGCTGTGCCTGCTTGCCACCCTCTGTTTAAGTTGAAGCACCAGGTTACAGACTGCACAGTTAGTTCAACACTCTTGCTTTAGTTCCTTTACACCTCTTGGGTAAATACCATCTGATCCCCCTGGTTTGCAACTGTCTCATCCGTGTTTTCCAAACCGTCTGTTGTCAGTTCTGTCCCATAACCTTCCCTGACGCCCTCTTGGAGTTGAAGGCGGTTTTTCCTCAAATTGTGGTGCTCAAAGCTGAGTCGGAGCCATGAGCTGAGACCTCACGAGTGCTGAGGAGAGCAGCAGTATTACCTGATGTCTTACAGATGGTGTTCCTCGTTATACATCCTGTTATATATGGTTTTTTTTTCACAGCAGCATGGTACTGTTACCTCATCCTCCGTGTGTAATCCACTATTTCTCCTCTTCCCACCCCATCCTTTCTGTTGCCTTGTATTGTTTTAAGGCCCCTGATTTGTTGGAGGCATTTTTAACAGTGACAAAAGGGTGTAAAGTCCCAGTCCGATTGGTCCAGGAGGTGTTCGTAATGATTCCGTGGGTGCAATTAAGGCACAAAGGAGGTCAGATGCTGTTTGCTGTAGCTTTACTACTGTTACCTTAAAATAATGCTAAACGGCGATAGAGAAAAGGCAGAGGTATAGAAAAGGAGGAAAAGAGAAGCAGTACTACAGTTCTCACATCCAGTTTCTCACATAGGGGATGAACTTTTTTTTTTCCCAAAAAAGGGGGCCCTTTTTCAAGCTGTGTGCATTCATGTGGGTTCTTCTCCCATTAAAATGAGACCTGGACTTTCCAGTCCTTTGAGCAGAGCACACCGATGCAGTAAAAGCATCACCGCCGTGGTGTGAGCGAGGGTGTGAGGGGCTGGGGAGGAAGGTGGCCGAGCGCGGCGGTGATCCCCGAGGTCTCCTGCTGGGAGCAGAGATGCTCTCGGGCCACGTGAGGGGAATGCCGAGGCTGTAGAGGAGAATTTGCAGGCAGAGGAGGAATAAACCATCTGTGCTCCAATCGCCCCGGCAGGCTGGGCACTGTGTGCGGATAGACGGTGCCCTTGTGTGCAGGAGGACAGATGGCACACTGCTCCCCAGCTCCCACCACGACCTTCAGCACTCATCTCCATCGTTCGCTGCATGCCTTCGGCTTTACAAGGCCGGATGGAGAAGGGCTGCCATGACACAATGTCGGCACGACTGGAGCTCAGCTGTCACGGGTGGACGTTTTCATGATGGAGACATCAGGATTTGGGGGCAAGGAGACCCAGGTGGGCAGCAGAGGTGTTGCCGGTGGGAACTGAGCTTTCTGCTGGGGTCTTCTGCACCTCTTGCAGGGATCCCATCAGGCAGCACAGCCCCGGGCTCTTTGCAAGGCAAAATTGGGCTATCTTTGGCAACGTAACCCAAACACACCAGGGAGCAGAGCCCTTCAATGGGAGGCAGGCGCCCGGCTCTCTCGGCGATGCGATGCCGCCCTGCCTGTGACTTGGAGCCTTCCCAAGCGGCTGTCAGTCACCAGCGCTGGCCCTGTTCTCACTCACACACAGTATTATCTCTACCCGCTGCTGCAAATTGGCTCTGAGCAATCCTTGATCTGTCAGCATCGCCTACCCACTCTCAGATGTCACCAGCCCCCGCTGCTGCCCTGCTCGGTAACGTGTCTCTCTGAAATGTAATAATTCATTAAGTTGATCTTAACTTTTTTTTTTTTCCCTTCCCCTCTCTGCCACCCCTTCCTCCTTCTAATGGACAAAAGCAATTAAGCTCCATTAAGGATCAAGCGTGTGGGAAGTGTCTCCCTCGGAGACGCTGCCGCAGCTGCATGGACCTTGTCCCTAGATGTGTGTGGCACCAGCTTCTTGCAAATCAGGGCTCCACGAGCAAACAGTTGGGTAGGAAGAAATGTTGCTTGACGAGGGGGATGCTGGAAAAGGTGCTCCCATTCCCTTCTCTGGAAAAAGGTGATTTGAGGCTCAGCTGATCCTCCTGGCTGGGTTTCATTGTGGACACATGATGAAGGCTCCTCACCATGCAGCAAAAGGAGACGCTAGCTTCAGCAGAGGAGGAGCTGGAAGACAGAGGGATGGGCAAGCAGGAGGCAGCAGAGAGGGGGCAGATTCCCAGCTGGTGTAAATCAGGGGAAGCTTTCCATGTGCTCCTGGTTGCAGAATATTTCTGCAGCATCTGGCTGGCAAAAGTTCTGCCGAGGTGCTGGCTGGCTTGGGGTTATGGCTTGTGAGGCAGAGGTTCAGCACGTGGGAGGACCAGTGGACCAAACCAGAGGGACAGAGGCAACTTCCCCACTAACTCTGGCTGCAAACGACATGTTCTCATCTCTTGACACTCCAAATTTGCTAACAAAGGCCAGTGAGGGATGGTGGCATAACCAAAATGGTCCTGCCTTTCCTCCAGCTAGGGCAGGGAGATTTTTGGCATGGCATGCCCAAAACTGAGAGTGTGTTTTGCTGTTGGCTGTGGGAGGTCCTTCCTTCTCCCCCGTCTCCTCCCGCCCTCCTTCCCTCCGCTTAGGCTGCTTTTCTCTTCCTTGCCTTTTGTTCTCTCCCCCTTCCCTGCCATAGGAAGAAAGTCTCATTTCAGTCTGAAAGCCAGTGATGGAGGGGGAGAGTCATTTGATGCTTAATGCCGGAGCGGCAGGAAACTTCACCTTCCTGGGGTGGAATTAAAAACGCTTGAATTGTCTGGGGATCTTAAACAAGAGATGCAGGGAACATTCAGGGCTTTTCACACAAACACGCGCGCACACACACACACACACATGCAAAAGCCCACACAGCATTAAGGGTGTAATAGCTCAGCTGGGGTAATGCACTTGAACTCTCTCTGCAGCAGACAGACCGATTCTTTCAGTTCTTTTGAATATATATATATATATTTTATTTTTTTTTTTGAGGCTGGAGATTGCTGCTAGTCTCCAGGGAGAGAGACGTTTGTCTTGCAGAGTGAACGGTGCCGTTTGTTCTTCGCAATGACGCTTCCCTCGGAGCAGCGTGGGACCGGGAGGGGGCTGAGGGCAGGGGCTGGGTTCCTCCATGCAGCCTGAGGCTCTGCAGCCACCGGGGCTCAGGATGGGGTAGGGAGCAGCAGCCAGCAGATTGCATCCCTGCGGTGGTGTCGTTGCAAGGAAGGGAGGGTGCGCTGGGGGGACATCTGGTGTGAGGGATGCTGCTTGTGTGCAAATATGGTTGTCAATATAGGTGTAACGTGCGGCTCGGGACGCCCCATATGTGTGGTGCGTGTGAGCATGGGGTGTGGGACCTCCTAAGAAATAGGTCCTGCTGTGTTGTCTCACGTATAAACCATGGCATGGGTGGGAGGTTACCTGCATTGCCACCCCTGTGTGTCCTGCCAAATATTTTAATTTCTCTGTGTGTGAAGGCCTTTACGTACACGCTTAGGGCTTCGGGTTCTTCTTCATACAGCGTGGGTGAAAACCTCAGGAGCGCAGTTGGCATGGGCCTTCTGCGTCTGGCCACGAACATGGGTATACCAGGAAGCAGACCATGCTTGCCTGTGTGGTCTTGTGTTTTAACTGCATGCGAGAAGGTGTATATAGACCTAGCTGCATATGGGTGTCTTTGCACAACTCTGGGCTGGGCTATAGGAGAAATCATATATCTCGTGTATCGAGGAGAGTGTTTATGATTGTGCCTAGGAGTGCATGTGAGCACCATATGTGCATCTGTGGATGCTGTAGTGCATCTGGAACAGGCTGCCCAGAGAGGTGGTGGAGTCTCCTTCTCTGGAGACGTTCAAAACCCGCCTGGACGAGTTCCTGTGCAACCTGCTCTGGGTGGACCTGCTTTGGCAGGGGGGTTGGACTAGATGATCTCGAGGTCCCTTCCAACCCCATGTGATTCTGTGATCTGTGCACCATGTGTGTTAGAGGCTGCATGAGCAGTGGGCACAGCATTAGCTCTGGCTGATGTTGCTGAGCATTTGACGTGCCCTTGCCTGAGCAGAGCCTGTGTGGTGCTGCCTGTCCTCCTGCCTGATGCAGTGCCAAGCTGTTGTCCTTTTCTGGACTGGTGATAGTGCCTGGACAGTTTGTGTGAGACACTAAAGTCCAGAGAAGGACAACAGGGATGTCTCAAGCCATGGGAAACCCCCCCAAGGAGGGGCTGGAAAGGGAAAGGATTCAGAGGAAGAGGCAGGGGACAGGACCTGCCCTTCTCCATCCCCTTGCTGCCTGCTCATGGTGCTCGGTTTTTATTCACTGAAGGGACGCCCAGAAGCTCAGCTGGTTCTGCAGTCAAGTGATAGTGGGAGCACCCTCCCCATACAGCAGCTTCTCCCAGCTGGGACATATGATGCTGGGTGACTGAGCAGCGTTTTTTCTCATGTGCATCTTTGCCCCAGTATGCTCCAGCAGCCCTTGGCTTGTGCTTGCCCTTGGTCCCAGCCTCACCTTCTGGCTCTACGGTGTCCCTAGCTCCTCATGTACCCCACTTCGTCCCTGGCCATGCTCTCACCACACCCTTCTCCTCTTCCCCAGGGAGTTTGCCAAAGAACGTGAGCGAGTGGAGAACCGCCGAGCCTTCATGAAGCTGCGGCGCCAGCAGCAGATTGAGCGGGAGCTCAATGGCTACCGGGCCTGGATAGACAAAGCGGGTAAAGGCTGGCGGGCCGGGGGGGGGCTTCCAGGGGGGTAGCGGGCACCGGAGGGTGCTGGTCATGCAGAGTGGTGGGAACAGGAAGGGGATCCCTGAGCATCATCCAGTGCAACCCCAAAGCTGCACAGGTGCTCACGTGGTGGCATTGGGTGCATGAGTGAGCTCGGCTCCAGGTGGTGTGATGGTCTGGCCAGGCAGCAAGCAAGGACATTGCCAACAGCTGATGAAGCCTCATCTTCTGTGGCATGAAACTGTCATATTTTGAACATGAAGCATATTACGTCTCCAGGGAAAGCTGTGAGCATCACTGCTGTGAGCTTTACTCTGCCATGGTTTCCTTTCTCTTGATGTTTGCTGGAGTCCCCTGCAGAGGTTGGGCAGAGGGAAAGTAGAGCAGTGAATGGTGACAGTGGTTTTCCAGTTAAACCTGCTCCTGGAGCAGACTAGGTGGGAGCCCTAAGCTGGGAACTAGCGAGTGCATGCCATCTAGTCTGCTGGGTGGCAGTCACCCAGACCTGGGTGAGGGCTAGGGATGGTGGAGTTTTCCAGGCTTCCTGCTGACACCCAGCCATGTGCAAAAGCCCATGGGTCCTGGTCCCTAAACTGCCACAGTCCCTGTCCTTGCTTGCACCTCTTAGGGATCAGTTCAGTGCGTTCAGCTCTGGGAAGGGGAGGTTTACACTTTCACCCAGTGTTCAGACTTGAAAAATGATGGTAACTCGAATCAAGGTTTGAGCTCCAGATCTCAGCTTTGATTCTGGGTTGGGATGTTGAGTCCCAGACCTGTCTACGATGTTCAACTTCTTAAGTCGGATTAATTACAAGTAATTTTTCTTTCCGATGCAATGTGTGGTAGCTGTTACTTGCCACCTTCCAGAATTTACTTTTGGACACTTAACCAATACTTGAAAAGAGTTTGCAAGATAGAGCAACCACCTCTAGGCTGGATAAAGTGCTTATGTCAGTAAGGCAGCGAGGTCTGATGTGCTCAGCCAACTGTGTCTTGTCTCCTGATGCTAAACTCTGTGTTTTGCGTAGAGGAAGTCATGCTGGCTGAAGAGAACAAAAATTCTGGGACCTCAGCCTTAGAAGGTAAGACAAGCAGTGCCCTACCTAAGCACCTGTCTACCCTTCCTTCTGCCTGCCTGCAGCTGGAGGTTGAAACCCTCTATCTGCAAGGAGAGGGGAGGTTTTGGGATGCCCCAGTGCGGTCTGTGGCCTGACAGAAAGGTGTGAGGAAATGGATTGACAGTATAACTGCTAAGAGAGCATGGAGACCAGGAGATGTCTGATTGCACATTTATAGCTCTGGACTAGGGTCACCTGGGTATCTCCCTCCTGCTACCAGACCTGAGTTAGTCAAGTTCTAGTCATCAGGTCCTGGTCCAACGAGCTGGCCCCTGGCAGAGTTAGGCCACCAACACCCCTTCCTCTTCCTTTCCCAGTGCTCAGGCGAGCCACCATCAAAAGGAACCGGACAGATGCCATGAACCGTGACTCGAGCGACGAGCAGTGCGTCGATATCGCCTCTGTGGGCGAGCGGAGGTTGGCACAGAGAAGACGTCTTCATCCAACCTTGGGTAGGTGCAGTTTGGATCTTTCCTTCTCAAAACCTCTGCCAGTTTATTGAGTTGCGAGTGTCACACCTGTCACATGGAGATTGTCACAGATCAGCCATCTCTGCTAGTTTGACAGCAAAGGGGGAAAACCATCCCCTGCCCCCTGTAGTATTTAAAAACTGTGTGATTAAGTCATGTCCCACAAGAGCAATGTCTGTGAGCTGTCTGTCCTGTCTCATGTTACGGGGAAGGCCAGAATACCCAACTCCTTCTCTCACCTTGACTGGAGCACCCACCTTCTTCTCCCCACTCTTTTCCTTTAGGTAACCCCATGAGTCACTCTGGCCTCAAAGGTGCCAGAGTGGACGGTGCCTCCTACTTACGGCACAAGGAGCGACTCCTGCGCATCTCCGTTCGCCACATGGTGAAATCCCAGGTCTTCTACTGGATCGTCTTGAGCCTGGTGGCTCTCAATACTGCCTGCGTGGCCATTGTCCATCACAACCAGCCAGCCTGGCTCACCCACTTCCTCTGTGAGTCCATGGGCCATGTATAGGTGTGAGAGCACTGCATGGGCAAATAAAACTTCCTGCAACCTTCTTATCTCAATGGCTGGAGGATGCAGCAAGCCTTTGCTCCTTGTCTCGGGGCATGTGGGGATGAATCCCACCAGAGTCATGCTTGTATGGAGCTGGTGGGAAATAACATGGTCACTGTTGATAACAAAGAACCATGTACAGCCATTTAATTCAACTTTGGCCTTGTCCTCATGGCCACTGATGGTTGTCTCAGCCCTGTGGGCAAATGTGGAGGAGTTCTACTGGCCTCATGCCCTTCAGGTCCTATGTGTTTGTCAAGAGAGAGAAACAGACTAGAGGTCTCAGTTGGGTTTATCCTAGAATTTTGAACAGTGGTGGTGGAAAGCTAGCTAGAGATCCATCGTTGAATTCTGACAAGCAATTGCTGGAAAGGCGTGAGTTTGGAGGGATGGGACCAATCATGGGGGAAACCCCTGGTTAAAGTTTTGGTGCAGAGCATGGAGATCCCAAACTTGAAAAGAGTTACTGGAGCATCCCCCAGTCCACTGTGGGCCATGGTACAAGGTCAGGTCTCAGAGACAACCATGTCCATTCTAGCATGGTGCTAACTGCACAACAGCATGGTCAACCCCACAGCAGACATGTGATACTCCTGAGCTGCTGCAGCAGGGACAGTGCTGCTTTCTCATCTGTGTTATTCTTACTCACCTTGAAAATGTCCCCGTCAAGCACTGGGCCTGTTCAAATCTGCATTAGCATGCTCAGGCCTGCCGGGATCCCAGCATGCCACGGTGTGGTATGGCAGCTGGTCGTGGCGAGAAGCATCTTTTGGACAAGGTGAGGAGCCAGACTGTTGCCTGCTAATGTTCATGAAATAGCTGGAGAAGCTTTTCACTGGTTCTTGGCTGTTCAGCTCAATTACCCTGGCCAAGTTCCAGCCATGCAATGGTTTAAATCCAGGTTGCTAATATTCCCCTACAGTGTCATGTGGTTAATGTCTTTGTAGACACCTCAACCACTGTTGTATAATGCTAAAGAACTGCTATACTCCATGCTAGCCATCTCTGGTCTTCTCAAACCCTTGTGACACCAGTGCACCTAGCCTGAAAGATTAACTAGTGGGGTTGGTGCTCTGGTATGCACAATTTAGCTCCTCATAGACAAGCTTCCCTCATCCCAAACCCTGAGCGCTTGGGGAAGCAGTGTGTGGGCCTTAACTTGTCTCATCTCTGTGGTGTGCTATATGGGCTACAGGTGGCTGCATGCAGGGCTCTCCATGCAGCTCAGTGCCCCAAGGGTAGCACATCTGGGTTTTTTCTTTCAGACTATGCAGAGTTCCTGTTTCTTGGACTCTTCCTCCTGGAGATGTCCTTAAAGATGTATGGGATGGGGCCACGCCTTTACTTCCATTCTTCCTTCAACTGCTTCGACTGTGGGGTAAGAGATGCTGTGAGTGTGTGGGGAGATGTTTGGCAGGTGCCTGCAGTGCAAGGCACCAAAGGGGAGAAGAACAGGATGGCCCTCGCAGTGGGCAAGGTAACCCTTTCTGCCAGGACAGCCTGCCCATGCCAGACCGAGACACCAGGTCTTGGGCAAGGTGGTGGGTACCTCGTCTTCAGGCCTGTGAAGATTTCCTGCAACAGCCTGTCCTTGACTCATGGCTGTGTCTGCTTCTCAGGTCACGGTGGGAAGCATCTTCGAAGTGGTTTGGGCTATCTTCAGACCAGGAACCTCTTTTGGGATCAGTGTCCTACGAGCCCTTCGTCTCCTGCGAATATTTAAAATAACCAAGTATGTGCCAACTGTCTGTGCCTGTCACCCTCTCTCTTGGACTGTGGCTGCAGCCCAGATTCAGCCCAGATTCCCACTCTCCTGTCAGTATGACTGTGAGTGCTCCAGCACTGTCTCTGTTTTCTAGGTACTGGGCATCCCTGAGGAATCTGGTGGTCTCACTGATGAGCTCCATGAAGTCTATTATCAGCCTGCTCTTCCTCCTCTTCCTCTTCATCGTAGTCTTTGCCCTACTGGGAATGCAGCTGTTTGGAGGCAGGTAGGTCATTTCAAGTGTGGGGGAAAGGAATTTCTTGATATCAAAGCCAAGTGATGACACCCTCTTAGGTGACCAGGAAGACTGTAGTCTTGCCCCTCAGCCTGCTACTAACAGTGGTACATCTCCCGTACAAAAGTCCCTGCTTGGGCAGGTGCCTCTGGGCTGTGTGGGTCCTTCTGGCCAGGACACCTTTTGGGTTCTAGCACCAAATGCTCAGGAGACCCTCCTTAGAGTGGGGAGACGTTCTCCTAAGTGAAAGAGACCTGGTAGCACAGCAGCCAGGAGTTTGATCACCTTGGTACTGCAGCCCATTTATGTCCTCCCTGTTCCACTTCCAGGTTTAACTTCATCGATGGGACGCCATCAGCCAACTTTGACACTTTCCCTGCAGCCATCATGACAGTGTTCCAGGTAGGAGCTGGGCTGCAAGGGAAGACAATCTGAGGGACTTGGGACCACCTGATCACTCCCTGCTGGCTGGAAGGGTCTTCTTAAACCAAACAGGTTCCCCTCCATCAGCTCTTGGGATGTAACTTGCTTCCTCCCTCTCCTCCTGTATAACAAAGTGGATGGCAAGAGATGGAAACTCTTCCACCTCTGTTATACAAGGTGGAAAAGTTTCAAAACTCTTCTGAGGAGGCCTAAATCCTCAGCACTGTCCAACATGTCCCTCAAGTGCTGCAGCTGGAGAGCTGGTTTATCCACTGCAGAGGGTCTCTGTGCTTGTCTCCTGCGCGTTGGTGGGATAGATTGAGGGGGCTGTCCAGGGGACGAGGAGGTGTGGGTGACAGAGGTGCTGGCTTGCTTTCCTGCAGATCCTGACAGGTGAGGACTGGAACGAGGTGATGTACAACGGCATCCGCTCCCAGGGAGGTGTTCGCTCAGGCATGTGGTCCTCCATCTATTTCATCGTCCTTACCTTGTTTGGAAACTGTATCCACCTGGCTGCTGTGCTTTTAGTGGAGACAACCCCATCTCATCTCCCTCTCTGGGGGCACCCCCTTTCCCCACTCACTGCTCCTTCCTCCTCTCCCAATTGAGGGAGTCCTCTAACACGTGCAACAGCCCTGGATATCCCAAACACAGAGAAGGAGCTGTCTGGAGGAGCACTGAGGGCTGTATATATGGGATGGGTGAGGAGTTTGTCCCTTTGGCTGCTCCTCACTGAGCTGGTGAGGAGCCATCAGGGCCACGCTCCCTTGGGGGCTGCAGACACCCATGTCCTTAACATGTGCCTTGTGCATCCTTAGCTGCTCGCAGATACTCTGCTGAATGTGTTCTTGGCCATCGCGGTGGACAATCTGGCCAACGCTCAGGAGCTCACAAAGGTACATTTCAGTTACTCCTTTTTCTTATCTTGCTGGTGTGAAAAGACTGAAGGATGGGGCCAGCAGGAAAGGCACTGGGAGCAGTGCCTGTCACTGTCCTCATTCTAGAGCCTGGGTTGCCTTGTCCCTTAGCTCAGCTTGCCTTGAAAAGAGGTTGGGTCAAATTGGAAGTGGTGTCTGTTCCTCCAGGAAGGTATACAGGGTGCTACCCTGAAACACAAACCCCTGTCGCTGGGCAAAGCCACTTAGACTTTGATTTAGGAAAGTGCTTAACCCTGCTGGGTCTCTCTGGGAACAGCCACACTTCTCATCAAGTGTGGCTTAACTATTTCTGCATTTAAGTTCCCCAGTTTCATTTGCTTCCAGTCAGATCGAGATACCCTCAACTGTCTGATGGGGTCTGATTCAGGGACGTTTATTTGCCCGAGTACGCTGGAGATGTGGATTGGAAAGGCTTTCCAGTGGCATCAGTATTTATTCCCCATTTGCCCACAGGGCAGTGGACATGATTTAGGATGCAATTTAGCATGGTGCTTGTGAAGATTATTGGGCTTAGCTGTTTTTAAGACCATGCTGGGAAATATTTGGGGAATGCTAAAATGTTGGGGCACCATCTGGAATACGGTTACTAGGCGAGAGCTGCAAGGGTCATTGATGCTCTTCAGAGGGGACCAGTGATCTCGTGGTGCCCATTTTTTTTACAGAGACCGTGCCTATTGCTCAGGTCCTTGGGATTTACTGAGAGGTTTCCACGCTGGTGTAAATGTTAGCGACAAATGAAATGGGGCACAGTGTTCATTTGCCTGAGGGATGCATGCATGGGTCCCTGTCCTCCTGCGGTGGCTGGAGGTGGCACTTCCAGGGGCTGCTGGCTGCTGCTGGGGTGAGAAGGGTGGAGAGCCCTGTGGTGTACCAGCAGCATCAATTAAGGGAGTGCTGAGTTTTTGAAAAGGCTGAATGCATGCTAATGACTCCTAATGACATTTTTTGCTCCGGAGACACAACCATACTCATTAAAGCAATATGGTCTCTGCCGGGGTCATTCAGGGATGCCTTGCCTCCTACTCCATCGGGGGGATGCCTGTCTCGCCCCTGCGGCTGTGAAGAAGGGAAGGCTGAGCTGGTCTACGCCGTCTGGGGCTGTTCTAGCGTGCACAGCTCAGCTCTTGTCTGGAGTGGGCTGGGTTCACTTATTTAAGTAGCACTGACACCTTCATTAAGATCTGGCATACTGGGGAAGTGGTGTCCCCATAATAAAATAAAGGTCGTCTCTGGAAATACAGGTGCCCGCTCCCCTTTTCTCCCACACGCCTTGGCATCTGAGGTAGCCCCATGCATCCCTTGCTGTCTCTCATGGTTGAACCTTTCCTGGAAACCCCAGCATCCCACTAAGCAACTCCTCTCTTTCCTCCGCAGGATGAGCAGGAGGAAGAGGAGGCCTTTAACCAGAAGCACGCTCTTCAGAAAGCCAAAGAAGTTAGCCCCATGTCTGCCCCAAACATGCCTGCTATCGAGTGAGTGACACACACCCCCCAGCTGCCACCCTGGTGCCCCCCACTAAGCCCAGCAGGGCTTCTCAGCAGGGTGGAGAGCTGAAGCGGAGCCCTGGAACAGCTGCTTGTGGGGCTGTCCCAGTAAAAAAGGAGTCCCCGCATGGGGTGACTTCCTCTCCGGCTGTCTTCATGAGGATGGATGGAGATCTAGGAGCGTGCTCCCACGTGAGCAGCAGTGCCTCCAGAGAGGCGTCAGAGTGGGGACCAGCTCACTCTGCAGGACCTGGGGGTTGGCCACCCCTGCCTCAGGCAGCAGCTTCAGAGCTTGGGCACGGCAGAAATCCGCTAAAAGAGGCTTTCTGCCCCAAATGTACAGCTCAAACACTCAGGGCTGCTGCTAGGGGTGGGGAAGGAGGCTGGGGAGAAAGAAGGTATCTCAGCTTTTTCTTGAGGAGGGGTAATATTTATTCCCAGGGAGGGTTTCTTTCTGACGGAGCTGTGGGATTGCAGCCTCCAGCCAGGACTGGTGGAGAAGGGAGCAGTGGTGTCACTAATCTCCCCCGAGCTCCTTCACTGGTACTGAATGCAGTTATGAGAGATGGAGCAGGTTTGCGAAACCATGTTTGATTGTACAGGAATTTGATTTGGGCAAGAAAAAATGCCCCAAATGATAGAAACCCTTGGCATGGTGTTAAGGAGCCTTCTCTCTACATTTCAGCAGAAGAAAATTCTGTTTTTTCCTTTGTAGGTGCCTTTTTTTTTCCCCTTTATTTTGCAGTGTCATATGGTCTAAATCACATAAAACTTTCAAAGTCAACATTGGAACGAGGCGTTTTGATTTGTTTCCCAAAACAGTACATTTCAGTACGGCTGAAGGGAATTATTTTTTCCATTTTTTTTTTTTATAGAATCCCTTCCCAGGGAATTTTAGGTTTTGTTGTGATTTGAAACCTAGCCAAGCTTGTACAAGAGATTCAGTCAGAATCTCTTGCAGATTTGCTGAGAGAAACCGCTGTCTTCAGGCGAGCACTGATCTTGGGGGGTCAGAGGCAACAGTCCCCTTCCTTGCTTGGCAGTGGTGGGATGAGATGGTTCCCCATCCTACATGCATCACCCATGGCTTTAGGGGCAGCAGGAGCTGGGGGTACTTGTAAGCCCTGCCCGGTCTCCCAGCAGCCATGGATATCACTCTGGTTTGGGGATGATGGGATGTTCATAATAAATCTGTGCTTGGCCAAGTGCTGGGGGGTTTATGGGTGAGACAGCAGAGTCTGTGTGTTGTGAGCATCTCTGGCTACCAATGGGAATGTGTTGGATAAAGCAAGGGAATAGAGGGATTTTGTCTGGGGAATGGACAGATAAGAGAGAGGAAGAGGAGTTGGACATATCAAGGGACAAAAGGATTTGCCCACGCTGCACATCCCTTCTAGATTTTTCTAGCCACTGTCAGATATAGCTGGTTAGGAAAACCTATCTCTTTAACCTTTTGTTGTTGTTCTAGTGGCATTGAAGTGGGAGGTATTGATATTTGCAGACCTTTTTTCCAGCTCCTCCCCCTCACCAGGATGGATAGTGTTAGGGGTAAGAAGGGGGTAAACTGGAACAATTCTGAATGTCTATGACATAACGCGGGTGCCAAAAATCTTAGTGAAATCTAAGGGAAGGCAACGTCTAAATGACTTTGTACCTTTGGCAATTTTATCTGACCTCAGCTACACTTCCAATACATCTTCCCTGCATTAAGACTGATCAAGTGGACAAGGTACTACTTGCATAGGCATATATTTGTAGCCTGGTAAAAACTGTTGAGCCTCCTAAACACAGGATTTAATCAGAGTTGTACCTTGGACACTCTTAGCCTCTAGGTAAGAATAGCTTTAAGAAAATTGCCAAAATAAGTATTTATTAAATCCCTTGCTAAAAGAAGCTGTTCTCTTAGTTTACCTCACTACAGATAAGGACAAGGTCACAGGCTTTAGTCCTGAAATGCTTTTTTCAGTCTGTTTATTTTGACAAAGCAGTTGTCAGGTTGGGTTTGGATTACAGTTTAGTTAATCTCTGCTACACTGGAGCATTCAATTCTTCCTCCTTCTCACTCCATCCTCCCAAATCCTTACAGCAAAACCTTACTCTAGCAGACAGATAAGTGCCTGCCACGGTGCGTAGTGTTGGTTAGCTTCAGCAAACATAAAACAATTCCCCTAATAAGCCAAAAGAATGAATTTCATCCTTACGTCATGTTTCTCTAATGCAGCCTGGTCTCAGTATTTTCATGAAAGGCCACCTAAGCCACATTAAACAGAGAATATATTTTGGTATATGATTTAGTGTGATTTACCTGAAGGGGAAATTTGAGTACAAGGCATGAATATGCAAGGCATCAGCCATTGCTGAGTCTTCTCATTTTCTGACAGTTATTTGAGTTATGCTTAGAGCTCCTTCAAAAGCTATTAAGGTCATGCAATTATCTCCTTTTACCGGGTCCCATGTCTTCAGCATCTTCCAAACTAGTATTGCCATATTTAGTATAGCACATGGCAAGAAAAGGAAGACTGGGATCACGTTCCCAGAAAGACTCTCTAGTACTATGGGGTGCATGGTAAAGATATTAAGCCTAAATATTCCATTCTGGTATTGCAACTGATTATCACCTGCACCTATTTTAATCAACAGAAAGACCTTTACAGCACCCATTAGAACTAATGATGTAGGATAAATATGAAAGAGCATAGTCACACTGCTACCAAGACAGGTGTCAGACACGTTACATTACCTGAAGGTAATACAAAAGTGGCTATTAGTTGTTATTTCAATAGCAAGACTGCTTTCTTGGCCATGAAAAGCATGACTTTGACAGAATGCAACAATTTTGTATTGTAAATCTGATTTTTAAAAGTACCTTGCAGCTCCTGCAGAGATAGATCGTTAAGCTACAATGTCTTTAACAGATTGTGTAATGATTAAAGCTTTAAAAGAACTTCTTTGCCGTTTCAAGAAACTTCTTGAAAATTCAGAAACTTTCCTATCACCACTCAGATGAAATGGAGACCTCCTAAAATTTTCATGCACCAAAAAAACCCCAAAGCAGAAACAAAAACAAACTCCAAACAGGAAAAGATATTCCTCTACAAGCGAAGGATATTTGCATGTGATTGTGAGTGACCTGGTTCCTGTCCTTACTGTGCCATTTTCCTACATACACAAGAAAAATACCTCAGGTGTCAGATTGCATGTTACTTTAGAGTCAGGCTTTTTCTTCTCTTCCACCTGTTTTCTTTTTGACTACAAAATTTGGTCAAGAGATGTCTTTTTTGATGAATTTTTTCCCCCCCATAACTGGAACATTCCCAAGAAAACGTCTGGTTTCAATAATGCAAACATTTCTGACAAAGTAAGTTTCATAGAAAATAATAATTCCTGAGCAGTTCTAGTAATGTGTGATGTAAAAAGAATTACATAAACAGACTGAAAATTTAATTATAGAATCTCCCAGGGAAAATGGTTTCCCTTTTACAGTGGGCAGGGGCCACAACTGGAAAGCACAGGGGACTGCAGAGAACTTCTGCCATAATGGATGGGGGTTTACAGGCACACAGAAGAGCTACAAATATATTTTTAAAACAAAACAAAAACATATGCAAAAAGAAAAAAAAATAAGATTAAACTGCCTTAAAAAGGATTCCATTTGAAGTTGTTTTGAGAAATCGTCAAAACCATGCAGAAACTTAAGGTATCCTTAGGTCATTCTACAGGTAAAGAACTTGATTCATATTAGTCTGCGATATAGAGAGTGCATCAATCTGGGTCATAATTTGAAAACCAGTAAAAGTAATTACTGAAATATGTAAAAACCACATCTTTCATCAACTCATTTTTCAATGCTCCCTCAGGACACCTTTGGACTCTGATATTTTCTTCAGGACGTCATTATGTGTGAGAGAGTTACCTGGCTAGCACCGGTCATGGGAAGATGCTTCTTCCAGAAGAACACCTGGCAATGTAAGGTCCCCACGACAGCCCCAGTTGCTCTTTGGCTACATCTGTACTAATAAATTAAAAATACTCTGAGCTATTCTCTATCACTGAGGCCAAATCCTCTGGGATGGTCCATACAGAAATTACTAAATCTCCAGCACTGAGCTCACCACGTGGCTATAAGATGCTCATATTAACTCTCAAAATATGCCCAGGAATTGTCCAGGAGGGGTGAAGCCAAAGCTGTGTCAGGGACCAAGAGAACAATTTAACAGTCCCTTTAACCAACTGTGTTTCTGTACACGTGCCTGCAAGCTGCCACTGTTTAATTTAATAAATTATATACTATAGCGGCATGTTTTGCATATTCTTGAATTATTTGAAGTGCCACATAAATGAAGCAGAGTCACAGTTTAATAGGTCGCACACAGACAGCGTTTTACAGTTTGACAGACTTCTATGGTTCAATGTTATTGCTAGATAGAATTCAAATTAATGCATGTTTTCAAAACCAAAGAGTTACAAAAATAGAACGAAGCTGCAATAGAACCAACATAGTGTTAGCGTTACTTTTTACATCAGAGATTGACTCAGCTTCTCAAATCGCTCATAAGGTAGGACAAATATCTTCTACAATATATCCCTGACTATTCTGGGAGTTAAATACTGCTTGATCCCATTGTGAAACACCCCCTGATGTGACCTTCAATATCCTTATGCAATGATATATTGCAATCAGTCTACAGTTCCTAAGTATTCTCCAGATTTCCCCCAAAAGCATTTCCTTTACCATAAAGAAGACACAAACAAGACAATGGGAAGAAACTGTACTCTTTCTTTTACACCAGATAAACTTAACCACCCCAGCAATGCAGAATGAGGAAACTTCTAACTTCTGATGTTGCCGATATACCGGTTACACTGGGGAGACTGCAGCTATTCTGATACAACTTGTCTTGAAGCTTCTGTGTATACTTTTCCATTCCTTGCCTTGAATTATTTTTATACATGCTCTGAGATACAGGAAACCTAAATTCCTTTTCCCAGGAGCACCATGAGACCTCGCAGAGCTGTCACTTGTTTCACAGAATTTGTTAATTGTTTGTTTAGTCTAGGGGGAAGAAGATTTTTATAACACCTTGGTTTAAAGAAGGCTTCCAGGAGCATGATTCCTTATTATGATAGTGGCTATATCGTAGCTTATTGCATTTCTTATCACCTCTTCTGATAAAAGAAAATAGCTTATTTTAGAATAAAGTTTCTGTGGCATTGAATAGAATGCATAATCCCTGCTTCAGGGTTTGCAGAGGCTCTAGAGATCAGCAGGAATATTATTCATTGTCACAAACTGACATAAACGCAGCATTTCATTTGAGAATTTCAATGCCCAAAAGACAAAAGATATTCTTCAGTTCCCCAGGGAGGAGAAGGTTATGTACTGGTGTCTGTTCTACATTTAGCACTTCAAGGTTTACGTGGTTCTGTCAGGCTTGTTCAGTATAAAAGCAATCAAAATGAGTACATCAAAACCTATACTTGAAGTTGTACTGTGCGGTGAGAGAGGAACAAACTTTGTCTCAATATTACATTCATACCAGTTCAAAATATTCGTTCAGATTTTGCCCAGCCTTCACTTACAAATCCATCCTGGACAATGAAAGAGCCTAACTAGTGTCTTCCAGTTAGTGGAGATTTGTTCTTAGAGGAAGGTTTACTGAGCCCATGTTCAAAACCAAAGCCCAGTGGCAGGACCAAATGAAGAAAAAGTTCTCTGCAGGGGAGAAATTCAACATCTGTGAGGACTGCTGCGCTCCTGCTGCTTTAATAACAGTCAGAGATGACTTCACTACTCTGCCCAGTCTATCAGAGGAAAATCCTCATTACCTGTTAAAGAGTCATTCTCTTATGTAAACAGATTATTCAGGATGTATTTTGATAGCTGGATTTGTCCCTAGTGGAGAAGACAGTATCTTTAAAAGTCCAGAAAATATATTCTAGCCACCTGCCTTCTTGCAATGGTTAACAACATAGAAATCACAGTAGTTACCAGTGCAAGCATCTCCACTGTTACTTGCCAATAGGCTTTTCAGACCTGGGGAAAAGTTTTAGAACCCATAAGGCAGGAGATGGCTGAATTCCACCAGTGGCTGAATTCAAGAAGATAATCACTTGCAAAATCCTCGTAGTAAAAAAATTAATTCTTATGTTTTTTCAAGAAATTTGTAATACATTTATCTACTTAATACATCAGAAACAGACTGCTTCATCACATGAGCACTCAAATGCCCAGGAAGCAGCAGTGCTTCATAACCACCACAAAGAAAAGCCAATGCTATTCTGACGAAAATAACCCATGGGGTTTGACTTTTATTGAATTCTAAAATCACCTTTATTCATTTTTTATTTTAAAATCGTACCAGAAACACATTAATCTAACTTTGGAAGCCAATAGACTTTGCTTGCACGAGGGAAAAATCTGTTTAAGGGTTGTTATTTTTCCTCAGAAGAAAAGGAAAAAAATAATATTGTTACAGGCCAATTTAGGGTTGATGGGAATATTGGAATTCCTTGTATCCCCTCCCATGGGTTACAGAGACTTCTAGTAAATTACATCATGTTCAGCACAGCCTCAGATTGGGATTTACAAACAATACAACAAAAGCCTCCAGCTATCAGGCTTATAATAGTAAATATGATTTTCAGTAGATTACATTTTTCTAAAATTATATTATTTTTAGCTAAGAATGATGGTACAAAATCTTTTTTAATTTTCCTTACTTTATAGAGTATGAAAAAAGTAAAATACATGCTTCACTGAACAAATGAAGTGTATATAAAATGGCGACAAGTAATTATCTGCAACAGTCTCTTAAAGAAATAACACGTTTGCTATTTTTGGCATTTCCTGCTGTACACAAAATGTCTTAATATTTAACTGTGATATGTCACATTCACTGACCAGACATTTTCTAGACAGGTCCCTGAAAGGATAATTGTTCTTTTTCTTTTCTATGAACTGCCAGACTGGAATAATGTTTACAGGTTTTGACAGACACCTTACAAAATAAAATTAATGTTTGCAGGGAATAGATAGAGCGCAACTTGCAAGCGACTGAGAAGTCTTGTTCTATATCTGGTCTTCAAATTAGGGCTCAGACACCTAAGGCAGGCAACTGTTTTTACATGACAGTTTAAGCACTAAAGATTGAAAACTGATGAACATATTTACTTATGTGATTAGGAATAAATTTAAAAAAAAAATTAAAAGGCTGTTTTTGATGGTAAAGAGTGAAAGAGTGATAGAACTTTTATTATCCAGAGGAAGTTACTATTTTCAGCCACCAAATATTTCCCACCAGGTTAGATGCATCTGTTACAAGTAACGAGGACCAAGAAAATAAGGCAGGGATTGCAGTCCTGAACTAGTGCTTTAGCTGTCTGCCATGATATTGGAAACGGACATGAAACATCTTCAATATCTTTTTTTAGATGTGATTGACAAGTTTAATTTATTTGATGTACTCTTTAGTTATAGGAATAGCAATAATGCAGTGGAAGGATGCCGCACAGCAGAGTTGCCATGGCAACAAAGCAGTCAAAGTTAAGGCATGAAACATGAAGGGACTGAATAGAGAGAACGAATTCTCTCTTGGCATGGAAGAATGAGAAGTTTTACAAAAGGCAAACTGTAGTAATATAACATGACACTTGCCTGTGACACCAGTAATATCTAGACTATATGACTTTAAACATCCAACATTACAATTCTAAATTTGTGAATACTGGTAGGCAGTCTGCAAATAGTGGCATTCCTTTAGGAAAACTGGGAAGTTAACAGCCTAGGTCAACAGAAAAAAAACAGGACAGCAACACACACTCTACCACTGCAAAAATGAAACCTGGAGGAAAACAGATTTCACCTTTTTCCTGTCACACCTCTTGTCCCACACTACATGCTCTAGCACAGGTGAAGTTATCAAACCACCCACTTGCTGCAGAGCTGCCATGTATCCTTCCTAAGCCTATGACAAACAAACATAATTCTCAAAGGTCTCTTTCCAAAACAAGTAATATTTTTGACAGATGGATTTAACAGCTTCCATTTTCATTAGCTTCATAATCACTGGAAAGTGCCAGAAAAATACTGCATTTGAGCAAGTAAAATTTCATGGCAACATTTTGCCATGATGAGGGTGGTGAGACAGTGGAACAGGTTGCCCAGGGAAGCTGTGGATGCTCCATCCCTGGATGTGTTCAAGACCAGGCTGAATGGTCTTGAGCAACCTGGTCTGTCTAGTGGGAGGTGTCCCTGTCCATGGAAGAGGGGTTGGAACTAGATGACCTTTAAGGTCCCTTCCAACTTTAACCATCCTATGATTCTAGAATTTTTAGGCGCCACTTGTATTTCCTCATAGAAGGCGCTTTCTGTACTTCCTTCAAACATCAAACACCTTCCTTCCAAATCAAACATTAATCAGGAATGCTAAGCTTTGCATACCAATGACTGAGAAATAATTGAAATACAGTACAGTTACAACAGTGTAAACTCTAAAGCACTCGCAGCCTTCTGAGAATACTGAAATCCCCCCATGTTTCACTGGTTCGACAGTGATGTTGCGCGGCTGCACAGCAGGGAGTCAAACCTCCCAGGAGCGCACGTCCCAGTTGGGCTTCCTGAGGCACGGTGTCAACCCAGGCACAGTGACACTACACAGCGGAAAAATGACACTGTCTCAGGGAAAGAAAGTGACTCACCTTTTCCAGCCACCAGTGCCGCTCCACGGTGAGGCCAGACGTTGGCAGAGGGTAGGAAGAAATGTCACATCAGGTGGCAGCCAGCTGATGCGGCCCTTTGTAGGCCAGATGAAAAGGAAAGGAAAAAGGCTTTAATTCAATATTTCTTTTTGAGCTTTATTATTTCTCATTGCACTTGCAATTTGCAACAGAACGGTTCATTTTTACTGTTTATGTCTTCTTTGGAAGTTTGGAATCACTTACAACCAGTATAAAGGAAACAATCACAACCGTGACTTACAATGTAATTATTTGTGCTGCAGAATTTGTTTTGATTATAAAACAGCTGCCCTGCTTTTAAGCCTAAATGTACCTTTGTCTTCAGAGCACTTTGCATAGTTTATGCAATAATAAAGCTTAAGAGATCTGCTCATTTTGCATATGGGTTTACAATGAGCAATAAACAATTAATATTTCCTCCATATATCTTTTAACCAGGACTGGATCAATACTGTACATTTCAGCCTGCTGCATCTCTCAATTTAATGAGTATAACAAGCTGCATTAATAGCTGCGTGGTCAAATCGATAGCACCAGGCATCCTTGAAATGACTCTTGATATTTAGCTACTACCATTTTGGAGGGCCATGGAGTTTATTCTATAGCAACCATGACAAAAGTGTCTCTGCCAGGAGTCCCCAAAGCACAACAACTCACTAAAATCCAATAACTCTATGGGCTATACTCTATTAACATTTTATACTCTCTTCCCATTCAAGGGCTCTGTAGCAGCTTGGCACCATTAAGCTGAATAATAATTATTTAACATGACCGCTGTAACCTTTTCTACAGGTGAGAAGCTTGGGCACAGCACGCTGGAAATGTCTTTTCCCCAAAATCACTACACAATACACTTAAAACTAGAAGTTTTACATATGCAAAATGATAAGTGGACTACATGTTCTTGTGCACCGGCAGAATCAAGAAGAGAAACTCAGTACCAAGAACCCAAACACCCTGCCTCAAAGACTGAGCTACTTATTTATTACATACTTAAGCACAACAGAGTGCCTAACAGCTAAAAAAAAGTAATATTCTAGAAACCAAAACCATTATTGGCCATCACTGGTACAAACAAGAGTGAAGTAATACAGTATCAGTTTCCAAGAATGATTTTTTACCGACATTTTATATTGGTACGGTGAATAAAAGCGTGGTAGTAATTTGTAGGAAGTTCTACCATGGGATCGTCAAATTACATTTTATGTGCTTTAAAATTAGTTTTCTTCATTAGCACTATAAATCTATGATTTTAAAAATTTATCACTTATGTAAACATTTATCTTAATGTGCTGTTAAGTCTACTAATCACTTAGGAAATCTGCTTTTCAGTGACTTCAGATAGGCAAACAATACTGCACTCTGCATGCTCAGCCAGTGGTTGGGTTAAACAACTTTACAAAACATAGGTAGCACAAATCTGCAGCTGAAGAAATTTCTGCCTATTGTGCATTATCATTTTAAACATCAATCATGTTCTACATTTTGATATTCATTTTGATATCTGTTCCAACAGAACTTCTTAAATTTCATTGAAAATTCAAGTTTATTCTTTTGGCAATCACCAGTGAAACTACTTTTAGTTTCTTTAAAGTAACCTGCTATTGAAATTCATTGTATGCCATTCAATAACTTTCTTTTTCTGTCTTTCTGTTTTCATTAAAAGCATGAAAAATATAATAGAAGAATAAATATTTGCAGTAAAGGTTTTTTTTTAAAAAATCTGCTAAAAATTAAACTTGAAATTACAGCAACCAATGAAAAAGCTTAAATGTATTATGCTAAAATACTTATTAAAAAAGCAATTTATAAGAATTAAAGGTACTGCTTTATAACTACAAGTAAAACTACAAGGCAAATATCTGTTCTCATGTCAACACACCCATTACATGCTTTTCAGTGTTCCATATTATATTAATACATATACATACTGGGTTTGTTCTTTACAATGAAATAAATGTTAAGCTACCTCTTTTTTTAAGCTGGTGGTAACTAGTTTCTCTTGTTTAGAAAATCTTTCCTTGATTATGTTTGGTTTCAATTTAGGTGCTAACATTCATTAAAAGTTAGAAATTCAATGGGAATATAAAAAGCAAGTTAAATTATTTTCCCTTTTCAATCTATGTAATACAAACCAGGAAATATACTTTTTTTTTTAAACATTGGAGCAGATTTTAAGATAATTACACTTGTAAAATTAAAATTTGCTGTCAAAGCAACTGCCTCTTACTTTTCAAATTTTGAGTGGGAACTTACCTTAAAAAATAGCTTTAAACACTGGGGGGACAGTGACCAGAAACACTTCATTCCCTAGCTTTGGTGAATTTCTTTTGTTTGCTAAGTTTAAGTGAAAAATAAATGTAATTAAAAAAAAAAAATCTATTTAATTAAAGCAATTATATGATTAAAATAAATTTAAATTTAATTTGCATTTATATGCATACAGTTGGATGTGTGCGAGTTGGATGTGTCCAAGTAAATAAAACTGTAGAAAAAGTAAATTTAACCACCTAATGAAAATCCAAAAATGAAGGCTCTGAATAAATGCATCTAAAGTGCCCTAATTCAGCATTCCCCCTACACAAAGCATAACTTTCAGTTAGTAATGGTAACAAATCAACTTAAAAAAATTATACAGTGAGAAATAACCTACACGTGGGAGAAAAAGAGTAAAGCACATAGTTTATACTATGTTTGCCAACAAACCTTTCAGGAGAGTAATACCTATGCCCTGTGTTCCTGTCTGGCAGAGCAGAGCTCTGAAGCCGCTGGCTTCGACTGCAGCACAGCTAGGTGAATATGATGCAGAAAGTGTCTTTTTATCATTGCAATGTAGCAAACATGGGAGGGTAATATTTTCTTCCCTTTGGTTTTGACTGAGATGTTTTTAGGAGCCCATGACACTCCTGTCTCTGCTACATTTTCTCATTATTACAATGCTTTGGCTGCAGATACACAAGCAAAAGGTTATTCCTCTGAAAATATATGGTATTTGCCTGTAAGTGAATAAAAAAGTGGGGGGGTGGAGGAAGGACACATCACGTTGAGGCCTTGGAAACCTCATTTTATAGAAAGCTTAAATTACAGCCAAACTGGGACTGAAAACATCGTTTTACCATTCCCACTCTTGGGAAAGTGCGCCAGCTCCTCGAATGGTGAGCTGAAGCATAAAGATAAATGAACTCCGTCCTGCCAAGAGAAACCTGCAGCATCGTGTCCCTGCCTGCTGAGGCCAACCCTGCCATTGCAGCTCCTTCAGCTGCCAAAATCTGAGACAAGCACAAGAGTTCAGCTGCTGGATAATGGAGGGATCCGGTCACGATTCCCCCATCCCTGCTCCATGCTGCCCCAGAGAGGCGTAATTGGCACTTGAACTGAAGCATACGCAAGGTCCTTTTGTATCTGCCGCTTGCTTAGCTTAGAAATTAAAAGAAGCTATTGATAGAAATTTATATGCACCAGGACGGCTGCGAGGGGAACTTGAGCATGCTAAATTGCAAGTAATAATTCAACGTTCTGTGACAACTGAACAGAACGTAATCACAAAACTTGAAAAATAAGATTGGGAAAGATGACAAGAGGACATCAAGTCCTTCTCTCTGCTCTTCTCACAGAGTTTCTATTTATAAGCTTTCTAATAAAATCTCTGTTTGTGCATGGCAATTTAAAAGTGCCTAAGACACTATGGTTACCTGCAATTTCTGCAGGCAGACATGAGCTTTAAAAACAAATCTCTCTGCTTGCAATAGTTTAATCCAAAATATGTACATAAACCTAACATCCTTCTCATTTCCATACTAGAGAGAATGCCACTTTGCTAGTAATTACATGTACTCAGACAAATGGAAGACTAAATTTTGTTGACTGGACTTCACTTTTCTTATCTTTATGTTAAAAGACTTCGTTGTGCCAGTAAAAAAGCCCCCACTTTTCATACACGTCCTTCGTGTAGAATGTCCATATCAAGAGCTAAACCCGTATTTCCCATTTGCTAGCACTCCAAAAAAAACCATTCTCTTAGGAAGGAGGTTTCCCTTCTTATCTTCAATTGCAATTTGTTCATTTCTCTTATATTTTCAGCTTTAAATCAATTTAATCAGCTTGAGAGAAATGCAGATACTTGGTGCAAAGATGAAGGCATTGGCAAAAGGTTGAAAAATCATACTGGAGAGAATCAGGTACCTGATGAGAGGGAGGAAAGGGAAGGAGACCAAAAGCAGAAAGGAAAAAGAGACAGATGTGCACATACACTACACATAGTTCAGGTAAAGATGAAAACCATACCACATATAATAAGCTCTGTAGCATTTTGTGCTAAATGGAAATATGACAAGCCATGTTCAATGGAACAAATCCCCTTACCAGAAGTAATGCTAATCCCTAAAACCTAAGACATCTGAGAGATTCCATACATCCCTGTTAAGCTACAACAGCAGAACAAACTGAGGCTTTTTAATTTTGTATGTCTCACCCTGTGCAAATAAACTCATTTAAATTGCTGATTCTCTCCCTCACCAACACAAATTATTTATTGTGCTTAAATCATATCACTCTCAGATGGCAAATTAAGGTTGAAAAGATTTCTCACATTTGACTTCAATTCACCTCACTTTCCTGTTTAGTTCATAAAAGCAAGAGGGAAAGAGATATTTCACCTACCTCCCCTTGCTTATTCTTTTTAAAATGACAAATGAAACAGACTTAAATACATTCCAGATTATTGCACAGAAGTGAATGCTTTTGCCACCAGCACCCGAAAGAGACAGAAAGTATCAACAGCAAATATATTCTTATATGAGTTTTGGTATTACCCAGATGGTACCACTAGTCTGTATTTAATTTGAGTGAAATAAACCATATTTTTCCACAGTCTTGAGATGGAAGAAATATCAGAGGGTAAAAATCTTATCTGTGAAGATTCTTTATTCTCTTGCAGTGAGCAGTCACTATGTATTTTCCTTCCTATAAAAGAGATTTTAGCCACCCACTCTCCTCAGCCTCTATTTCCAACTTTCCTCACGTAGCTGTTCCCTTACCTACCGTGATTGCAATTGGTACCATAAAACAGTACACCAAAGAACTTATATAGGGAAATTTATTGCCAAGGGCAACAACAACAGATACTTACCAATACTACAAGTGAAACTAATCACATTAACCCTTATAATTACTACTGACACTGAGTACAGCTGTGAGTCAAATTGATCACACAGGGGTGCCCGCAATGGCATTGTCACAGCTGGCGCCTTGCAGAGCTCGGGAGGCAGAGGGGAGCGAGTGGAAAGTCACTTTGCATCCAAGTTAGCAAGAGGAGGATAAAATACCATCTCCTGAGTGATGTTTGTATAAATTGAAGGAAAAGCAAATCCTCAGCAAAAACCTTAAGACCTCCAGACCCAGTCGGTAAAGGAACAGTCTGCCTAGCCTGGCTGCATGGGGCCAATAAAGTGCTAAGCTCTTTTTCCATATCACTGCTAAGAAACTTGTCCAAAAATGTTCTGTCTGACACAGAACCCTATATTTCATCACTTTCATCAGAAGTTGAAAGATACCTATCTGGAGATACACTATCTTCAGCCTCAACACAACTGAATAAAATGCATTTCTGCAGCAGTTACTTTTTTCTGCAATCAAGATATTGATTTGTGAATTATCTCCATACATTGCAGAACTGATTTTCCATGGCCTAAAGCTTCTCAGAAAGATTAGCACAGCACAAAGCAGAATTACAGGGTGGATCTGCATTAGCATTTAATTTGGATGAGGAGTAGACACTTGAAACAAACCTCCTGATGGCCTCCACTCACAGTGCTCCAGCTTTCCTTGCAGAGCTGCTCCAGAGCACAAGATCTGAACAAAAATGAAACTAAATGAAACTAAATGAAATTAAATTGGGAAGTGCACCCCAGCCACAAATTGGCACTCAAATCAGAGCCAGCCTGAAGTAAAACCACAAAAAAAAAAAGTATGCAGTGAGGATACTGGATCCTCAGTACAGTTTTACTCTACACATCTGGGTCCACGGGAGTTCCCACACCCTGACTGCCTTTTTAATTTAATTTAATATAGGACCAGACTCAGTTTTGAGAAGGGGGGGTCCTCACTAGCTAAGCATCCACAGAATGTTCACAAGTTAGCAGTCTTAGCCTTCAATAGGCACAGCCACCAACAATCAACTCCTTAACTACAAAGAAGACCTCTGAAGGTCAAAGAACCTTTGCTAAGTAGTATGAAAAGGAATGCTGTCCTGCAGTTTACATTACATTTACACTGAAAACAAAGGAAGATTTTCACGATCACAAATCTCAGCATGGCAACTTTCACAAATGCAACCTTCACAAGATATACAGAAACACAGAATGAGAGCAATAACATAAGTTTCGAGCATTCCATACTAGGGGTTGTTGTATGTGCTTGTTGCTATTGCCTTTTGGAAGGTTTTCATTTAAGTAAACTCAGAAATACTAAAAATCACCTGTGAAGAAAGCATGTAATATATTCTCTTGAACAAAAGGTCCTCTTCAGGTCAGTATTCCAATGAATTTTATTTAAATTCATTTTAGAACTTCTTTACAATGGCATCAAAAGTGCACCAGCGGGTAGAAGAACAGGAAGGAGCAGATTCTGCACAATTAATCCTTTTATAATCTTGGAACAGTATAATAATATCTTAAGTACATTATAATGCCTATTACCTTGTTATACATTTGAAATGCTCATTTATTGAGGTAAGCTGCTATTTCACCTGAGATTTTATAGAAATCATAATTTTATTGATAAATTGAAATAAAGAGTGCCTACAAAAGACCATTCCAAGGATAATCATTTCCAGTGTTTAAATCATCCCTACAGGAGACGGCTGGGACTGGAGGACAGAGACTTTTTGTCTTCTGGAAGAGCAGGAGGGTGGTATGAAGAGAGTTGGGACAGAGGTGGATTATCACTAGCAAGCTATAGAGGCAGAAGGACAACTCATGAACTGACAAAAAATGAGATAAAGCATGAAGTTTTCTACAAGGATGGAAGAATGTGAACATACTTTTGCAGGGCAGAGAGGGTCTATTTTCAGACTGCTTTTGCCACACTGGAAGTTTCCATGATGGAGAAGAAAATAGCACTGTAGCAGAAAATGATCCTGACCTCCTCAATGAACCTGACCTCTGCTAGAAAATGTGCCAGTGTGATGAGGGAAATGAAGAATCTTAATGAGGCAAGAGGAAAGCTGGTCATCCTAATGCAGTGGGCTCCTCCTCTGAGATCAGCCAGGCAGCAGCATTTGCTATATTTTGCAGCTTTATTTTAATTCATCCTGGTTTATCTTTTAAAGACAAAGCGAGAATATTCAGTGACATAATCTATTTGTACCCTTCTTTTTTCCTCTCACATTTTTCCTCTAATGAATCAAAACGTACATGCAAATCCTGGGAGCTGTAGTGCAATCCTGGGGCAGAGAGGTCTGAGGAGCCTATGCAAAAGGCTGGGGACAGGGAGGTGGCCATCACTCCTGGCTTGCAGGAGGAAGACAGGTTAACAGATATCTTTGGAAAGTGCCTTGACAGTCCACAGTCCGAGACACAATCATGTCCCTCAGATCCATTTCTGTGCCACAGACAACTCCTGGCAATCTCGCAACTCTGCTTCCTAATTACCTGTAGAATTAGGTAAGACTGTGCTATAACGAGATCTTCGACCTTTCTCACTCATCTCACACCACGCAGACCCAAATGCAAAGCTTATGTCTATAGTACTAAATTCAACAGGCTGCTCTCTGCCCCCGAGGGCATATGACTCAGCATAGTTTGCATTCATGCATCTATGTTGTTTTTATCCCCAAACAGGTCTCATGCATCCTGCTATGGGGACCTGTCCCTCAGGGATTGCACAATCCCACAAATCATCCTTTTGCACTGACAGGGAGTTGCAAGGGTCTCAATCCTGCCAAAGAGCATACAAAAATTTAAATATCAAAGCTGATCACGTGTCAATTCTCAAATCTGTTCTCTAGCACTGCTTAATTTTTTGGTATAGACATGGCAATGGAAACCACACGGCACAGACATATGTCCCTTCTCGGAAAAATAACCAAAAATTTCCCACATGGACAGATTATCCCACACATGGCTTGAGGGTGAACACAGACAGACATTCTTGTCAACGTTACCATCCATTTCTCTTTTATGTATTGTTTCCTTTTTCTATGTCTCTTTCACAGACAGGGAAGCAAATCTAAAAATAAAGCCCTTTTTTCTTTGAAAAAAGTTCCTTGCTGGTAGTCCTTTTTAATCTTCTTCCTTTGTTACCAGTCAGCTGCTCTTCTAACTCAACCTGGATTTGATAAAAGACAGCTAAAGATGGAGGATGAAACTTCATTTTTTGAGAAAGCATCCTGCACAGGATTGCTACAAAAAATATTAGATTTCAGATGTGCCACCCAGTTGAAAAGCTGGAGATGGTTGTCCCGAACAATTGCTGCTTTTTAGGTTGCCGAACTTGCTGGGTTGTTTGGGCATTTTTTGTAGGTTGGGATTTTCATGTAATTTCCAAACTTACCCAGTGAAAAATACTAACCCATAACTTTTCCTTCCCAAGACTCACTTTCTACCTTATGCATTTCTTTTTTAGGATCCTGTGTGATCATTTTCTTATTTATTAATGAGGGTCTTATGTATTTCTTCATTCTATGAAAGAAATAGGTAATTTAAAAATTGCTCAGATCATATTGTTTTAGCTGAGAACTAGATCCTAGCACAAAGGACTGATCAGCCGCTCAAAGTTGATACTTCTGAGCCCAGAAGCTGATCTAAGCCTGTAGCACAGGGGTAATAAACCAGAAGAGGGTAACCATGCTTACAGCATTTCTCCACCACTCTGCTCTCTCGTTCTGGCACTTAGGGAGTCTGACGAGTTTGATCGAGCACTGGTGATTCTCCTGTGCCATAATATTCTATAGGACATCTTTGTATGAGAAGCTGGATGGTTTTGCAGCATTTCTTTCTCATTCTTCGCTTTTTTCACATTGAATCTAAAGTACAGAAAATAGCACATGGACCTAAACTTCATTTCTGTCATATTAGAAAGATACACTTAGACAGCACAAGTCACTACTGCTACCAGAATGGCACATGCAGAAAGCTACAAAAATTATCAGATTTCACTGTATCTGTTACAGCATATTCACTTTGTTCAGAGCCATATAGCCTGACAATCCAGGTAGGTAAGGAATTTTAAAAGAAATAAGGAAAGACTCTAGTGGTGGTTATACTAGCAAATTACTGTGTGAAAAGGTTCTTTTTGGTGCAATTTGTCCTCCACCTGTACTTGGAGCCTTGTGGTGTGTGCTGCAGGCAGCCCTGAGTGCTTCCCTGCTTGGTGGAATGAGGGTGGACTCAGCAGTAGGTAACGCAGGCACACTTAATGTGGTGTGGTAGGTCACACCTTTTTGAGTCAACTTACCAGGTAAAATACACACTGGGATCCAATGAA
This sequence comes from Xenus cinereus, assembly GCA_025774025.1. Classification (NCBI taxonomy): domain Eukaryota; kingdom Metazoa; phylum Chordata; class Aves; order Charadriiformes; family Scolopacidae; genus Xenus; species Xenus cinereus. The sequence goes on from JAOXJK010000004.1 coordinate 2,557,976, forward strand.
GCCTTAACTCATGAGCCACTTGGAGCATAAACGCCACAGCTCCATTTTTAAAGAATATTGGACACAAAACATTAGGTGAGATGGCTTTCACATGCCATATCTATGACAATTATTTCAGTATGCAAAATTCTTAACAGCATCCTGTCTCCTACAGGAAGACTGGCCAGCAGTGAAATTCCCAGTCCTCTTTACTTTTGAAAACTAATGACTTTGCCTCTTCTTTATAAGCCAAAAAATGCTTATGTACATGTTCATAAAGAATACCAACCATTAAATGTCTAAGTGTCACAATGTACCACCAAATCAATTTTTCCTAACTTTAGGTGCCATGAAGCACCTACATGCCTTTTATTCTTGTTGAAGAGCATAGACAGAGAGCATTGTAAGACTGCAGTGCCCTGAGACATGCTTAAGAAGACCAAAAAATGAAAATAACTTTTGTACCTCCTGCATTGTCCCAGTTTGATGCCAACAGGATGAAGACTACAGGCAATATGTAGTTGCCACACAATACAATACAGTCCCACGGTACAAAGACATGATGCCTACAGTACATTTACAGAGATGGGCCACAGCATCCTTGAGAATCAGAGGATTAGAAGTTTTAGGCAGATACTTAAAATTCCCCAGGAGTTCAGCGCCAGTCAGGCTGCCTCTCAGCAACAGAAGGAAAAAAATTCTTCTCTGCAAGCTACTCTTCACCCACAGTCCTAGCACAATACAACTAGTGGACTCCAAGTAATGAAAATAACATTTTTCACAATTTTTACTGTTCTTAGCCCTGTAGAGTCACAAACAGCTCTGGGAAACAGCAAAGAAGCTCTCTACTTCATAAATAGAATTTGTTAACCAAGTTTCAATTACAGGACCAAAAACCTACCGCTTATCTGTAGCTGCCATCACATTAAATCTGATGATAATTGAGTTGAACAGCTGTGTAAATCAGGGAAGAATCTGACCTGCCCAATCTCTATTATCAGTGATGTTATTCACTGCATAAAACTCAAATTGACTTTCAGACTCTGGCTGAAATCTGCATTTCTGCCCAGTAAAGAAACAAAATCTTTTTCATTTAATGCTGTCCAAATTTTGAAATGGAATAAATAAGGAAATAATACATAGCCCCTAAATTCTTGTTTTGTGCCACCAAATGCACGTACACATACAGCAAATGTTGGAAGAGAGGAGAAACTAAGCCTGGGCATACAATGTGAACAAACGCTGTTAAGGGAAAGATTTTCAGCACTGTTTATAGGAGCCATTATGCAAAAATGGCATTATGAAACAAAAAGCAGAAGTGGGAATCTTGTATATCCTGGTTTTATTCACAATTAATGAGGTTTTCTTAATTAAACAGTAAATGTTTTAATCACATTTTCAGTGCTAGAAAAAAAAAAAGTTGATTATTCTTCTCAGAACTAGCAACTTAAACAACGTCTAGCATTTCAGAAATGTTACTCTGTCACACAATGTATATGCCTCTCAAATAATCTATTTTGCTCAACACTTGTGAAACAATTTGTGATGAACAGTCAAGAAGGACCCGGGGGCATGCCTGCTCCAGCTGTTCCTCACTGCAGCAGGACAACGTGCATGTGCTGCCAAGCGAGCACGGTAGGACTGGTATCTCCAGGAGACAGAACTCCCTCACGCTTTATTTTTTCCCCACTCAACGGACAAAACATGCACAGTTCCTATTTACAGAGAAGACTAGTCACGAGCTTTCAACATTCTCTCCACAGCAAAAGCCAAAATACATTGCTACTGTTGAAAAATGGAGTATCTTTTGCCCCCATCTGCCCTACCACGTCAGCTGGAATTTGCCAGGTAGAGCTTCTACACAGCCCTGCAGCACCCAACCTAGAAAGCAACATGCCTTTCAACAAGGAAACCCAAAAGCAACACTGCCAAGTCTTTCCTGCAGTCTGTAAGCCCATTCCTGCTTTCCACCATTCCTTGCCTTCTTCAGCTCCTAAATATCAGGAGATCAGGTGTATCAAGCAACTCAGTTTAGAAATGACAATGCCATCCCCAGAGTCTTTGAATACAACTAATTCCAAACCAGGGGGATTTTCCTCTGAACTTTTCAGAAGACCCAGGACGTCCCTATTTGAACCCGCCAATCTCCTCTTTTATTTTCTCATTTTTTGTCCCCTTTTCTCCAGTCACCAGATCCATGTCTCTGTGTGTTAGTGCCAAGGAGCTGGCACCCCATGTGAATACAACATCTCCCCATGATGACCCGCTCCAACCAACTCCAGCTTCTGCAGAGCCAGTAGCAGTGGCTGGTGTTGCTGCTGCCCATCAGCTGTTGACAGCAGCCAGCCAGAACTGGCACAGGTTGGTACGAGAGTTGTTTGGTGTAGAGGGAACAAGGGTTTGCCTGAGTAACCAGGACTCGCCAGTGTATACAGTGGTTGCCAGGGGCCAGGTGCAGCACCCTGGCACCGACCAGTGGCACCTGGTTTCTGACAGATTTGGTCCATGTGGCACATGCTCTCACTGTGCTTGGCCCCAGTGTAGGAGCAGAGCTTCCGGGCAGGGGCATCATGTCTGCATGCTGCTAGCATGCTGGTCCAGCTGGGTGCTAGCACTCAGCAGGTGAGGCCACCCCAGGTTCAAGCTCCAGGTCTGCACAGTACCTGCTAAGCCAAAGCTGTTTTGAGATGCCTCCAGTGCATCCCCCTCCAAGCTGGAATCCTCCTGCTGCTGTGCAACCAGCTCAGCTGCGCACAGCGCCGAGCAGCTTCAGTCTGTATTTTTGAAGGAGGGTGCTACGCATAGGACAACAGAGACCTGCAGGAGAGGAGATGGTGCAGCCCACACTGTACCAGCCTGTGCATCATAGTGTCCCCTCAAGCAGCCACTGGCAGAAGCAGACTCAGGTACACATGCAACCCAAAAACTTAAAGAGCAGGAACAGAATGAGTCCAAATAATTTTTCTCCAAGATCCCAGTGGGGTGTTCTCAATATCCCTCATCCAGTACACCTTCCTAGGTGTGCTCCAAAGCCAACAGAGCACAGACAGTCAGCAAATCCCATCACTCAGGTATCACTTATAGCACTTCAACGGGATAGAATAAATCCACCAACCTATATCAGTCTCATGTAATTGCCGTTAATGTCAATCATTCAGAGCTACATCAGTTATTTGCATAATTGAAACTACACCAGAGGCTGAAATCCCAAAGGAAACATGATCTGTGTCTCCCAATTATGTATTGAAAATTACACCATCCTATTTTAATTCTGTGTACCAAATTCTCATACGAGATCTACAGCCCACAATTTAAAGACCAAGAAAGCAGTTGGTGAATAACTGCAGACTACAAAATTTGAAGAAAATCTGTGCAAGGAAAATTTGAAAATATTAAATCCATCTCAGTTGTTTAGAGTCCCCAAGTTCAGGCTGTTTTGACAATGTACAGGCAGGAAAATCAAAACCACTAACCATAGAAAATAGGTCTCCAGTACAGAAGTCTTTAATCTGTAATGATTAATCATGAATGACTGAATTTCATCTGAAAAGCTCTTACATAAAATATTTCTCCATGATTAATAAGTAATTAAACTATATTGTTATCAATCTAGAATGTCTTAAGATGCAGGGCATAGATGTATTAAGCTCACAGATAATGGACCAAATCACGAAGTCCTTCTCTACACTGATTTTATGTGAACTACTGTTCAAGGTTCCTTTCAATTAAATTGGTCATCCCTAGCATTGTGTTTCTTTTTCTTCCTTTATCTTAATTGGAGAAAATAGTAGAAAGCATCTTAAAGACTAAAAATCACATTTAGATGAATTCATCCATTTGTTGTTTTGTTCTAATAAATTAAACTAGTCACAGTGCAACTACAGTGTCAGGGACATTCGAGTCAGAAAAGAACTACTAAATTAATTGTCAAGAAACATTTAGTTGTATTAAAATATACCACCCTTACCTGTTCTTTTGTTTTTCTCAATAATGCTCTTCTCATACTGCGTATTTAATGAAATACCCATCTTCTTGCAGATCTTCAAATGTGGGTTTTCTTAGTGCTGAAAAGGACCGCGAAGAGCTGTGGTCTACATTTCACCTCCTGCAGTCCAGAAACTGCATTCTGCTGGCAAAGTGCTTACTTCTACTTTTCCACTTTTAAGCAGCAACTATCGAAATTATTAATGGTATTTTTCTATGGTGCTTGAATTTAACTACTTTTATTCTTGAGAATGGTGGAATTAGAAACCGATGGATTCACTCGGTAAAAATCTTGCCTTTTAGTTCCCCAAAGCTTCAGTAATTCCAGAGGTGAATTACAAATCATCATTTTAATAGACAACCCCAGTAGTTCATCTTAGACATAGTGATTACTGCAGCCAAAGTGACTAGGTAAGATCAGAAAATCAGTTCTTCAGTCATCTGTAAGGGAAGTAAAAATGCTTCACTTGAGCTGTGATATTCATGGAGTTCCTTATCTTTCTGATTTTGACTGGCTAGCATTTCCTTACATTTCGTTTTCTTTCAATAATTAATGTATGCCTGAGAAGACTGAAAATATCCGGGTCTATGATCAAGTCAAATCACGTCACACTCAAATTATGATTCAGAATTCTTACCAATTCCTGAAATACCTTTAATTTGCAATTTAAGGTTAACATACAAAGAGAAACTATTGAAAAGGAGTGCTATGAAGAAAAGTATTAATCCCCCAAAGACAGATATTTATTAATGTCACACATACCTATTTTAAAACAAATTTTCAAAGTTAGATATGTAAGCAACTCACAGAAATGTAGGTTTCTGAAAAAAGAAAAAATAACTTTCAAAGCCAGAGATAAAGAGGTATTGATGTAGTGCAGATATCTGTCTGTGCAACAGCAGTATATTACCTTTAAATAATAGACAGAAACTGTGTAAATGCTCTTTAATTATTAGCATTTTAGAAGAGACTTTTTTCCTGTGGTTGAAATCACTTGTTATTATGTATTAGCACACTATTTTACAAAATTTTTAAATGGATGTTTAAATGTGGACATATAATGTCTTTTTCATACACAAATATATAAAACAAACAACAGAAAAATACAATATTTTTTCATTACATCCTAAGTAATAAGTGTAAAGCAAGTAAAGCAGCATGTTCTTTCCTGACCTCCCCCAAAACCTGCTGTGACCATCTCTACTTCAATTATACAAATATAATTACCTTCCTCTTTGAAGAGAGATGTATGAAAAAATCTATCAAATTTTCAAATTCAGGAACAAATCATACTATGCTTACTCACACAATACATACTTTACTATTTTATTTCTTTCTGTGGAAGAAATTATTCAGTTGGCACTAGATAGCAGAGTTAGGCCCTTTATTTTGAGAACACTCCCAAATGGTCAAATCCCAGTTCACTTTAGGTAGTGTCCTGTTGAGTTACTACTCCATTGTCGATTAGAAATGCTTCTAGTTAAAACAATGCAATTAGAGACGCATAAGGATGGACTAAGTGAAATCAGATGGAGCCATCTTCTCCAAACCTCTCCATCCTGTTAAACAGAAATCGTACCCAAAATAGATTCTTTCATGGGAAACTTGCTCTTCTGCTTGTTGGAAGCATTGCTCTTAGGAGACCTATTTTCTTTCATTTCAAGAGTTCTTTAAAACATGAATGTAAATGTTGAGCTAAGAGAGTTAAATGAGCAATTCAGATCATAAAAAAGCATCAATCCGGTTTACTCCAGATCATACACACTGGACTGTGTTATTTCCATGTTAGCATACACACACCTCTGTATGTTTTGCTGGACAAATCAGTTGGGTGTATCACACACCCTTCTTCAGCAGGCATTAGCTGGTGTCACCAGTGGGAGGTAAGGGTGACAGTTTTGCACACAGCTCCCAGTTTCAGAAAATAGTCACAACGTTACTCCACATACAACTATCGACAAATTCTGGCATCCCTTATCTCACACATGTATTAGTTTAATGCAGTCCTCTCTAGCACTCTTGAGGCCCAAAGCAGAAAAGGACCCCGGCACATCCCACCTCACAGGATGCAGTTCTGGAGGAAGATTCCCATGACTAACCTCTTCCCCGGGTAAAATTATTCATTTGAATGGGAGCTTCTTTAATCAGTGCTCAAATTAGAATATTTTTCCCTAATAGTAGAAGCATGGAGAAAATTTCTTGCTGACCCCCCAGCATGAAGCCACTGAAACACACATCATACTCACAGCACAACTGACACATAGAGCAAACCATCAGCCCAGCACTACAGACTCTGCCAAAAAGACAAGTAGCTGGAAAAATAATTCCTTGGCCAGAAGAAGTAGGAACGTTCCCTGTCTTTGACAAGGTGGAAGAATAGGGCTGATCAGCTTGCTGGCAGGCAGTATATATATGGCATAGATGGTTCAAAAAGGAATTGGGGAGCCAGGGGGGAAAGTCATGTGTAAACAATTAATGCATCTGTGGCAAAGTCTCAAGTAAATGGGCTGGTCTGCCTTCTGGTACTTAATTAGCACGCTCTGTTCAGTACATACTGTGTCCCCAGTAAGCAATGCCTCCAAAGCAAATTAAAAGCAGAATAATAAATCTTGCTTTTGCCCTAGAAATACAAATATCTCTCTACACATATGTATACAAATATATATGTATACGTAGGGAGAAAGAAAAGACAAAAAAATAAAGTTGCACAAGGAAAACAGAGCAACAGCTATCATACTCACTTCGTATATTTCTGAGAAATTAGCTTCATAGGGCTGTAGAGCTGATGACAGCCTGCACAAGGACAGACATTAGTGAATAACTCAGACCCAGTAATTTTTAGATATATCTTGCAACTTCATCATTTTTCAGATCAGTTAAATGTAGTTGCATGTCTGAGAAAAAAAGCAGAAAAAGGTAAAACAATTCACATAAAAGTTGGAATGCACATCCATGAAAAAAATGTATGTGGCAATGTATCTATTTGCTCATGTCAATAATTTTAGAACAATTATAATGCATTTCAGCACTAAAGATAAACCTTCTACATACTAGTGTCTGGGTAGCTTTTTCTACTAGGAGGCTGTAACACCTGAGTGTTTTCTCTCAAGTCATCAATGCCATAACAAGAGGTTTTGGCTTCTCAGCATTAATATCCTTGTGCTTTTCAAAACGGCCGTGCTGTAAAAGATGGTGCTCACCCGGAAAGGGGATTAAAAATGATGCTGTATTAAGGCAGAATAGCTCACAAAAGCAATGAGAGACTTAAAGTGATACACAGCTTGTGTTTGAAAAAATTCATAAGCGCTTCAAGTGCACTCCTAAAGGAATCCTGTAGATGCTGCAACAAATTATTATATAATATAATTAAACACAAAAACCTGCAACAGCAAAATATCATTAAGGGACAGATTTTCACTGCTGTAGCAGTGGCAGATTGCAAGCAAAGATCCCATTAGAGGTAATGGGAGCTGAAGTTACAATCCACTGTGCACAATGTCAAAAACAATATCCCTGTGCCTTTGGCTTAAACTGGCAGAGTTAAGGCAGCAACCTGATTTCTGACTCTCCCCATTGCGTGCAGCCAGCAACCCTCACAGTGCCCCTCTTCCCCTTCTTCCTCCCAAACACATTCTCAAGAAATCCACAACATTTGAGCACGAGGGAGGGAGGGAAGGAGGATCAGGCATGCGATATATAATTTTGCATTTCCTTTGTTTTCATTGGTTTAAATCAAGCTTTTACTTTGTTTTTTAGCCTGCTAAAGGTCAGAGCAAATGGTTACCGCTGACAGCTCTGATGTTCTTTGCTTTGTAACCATGGGTAAATCACCTTTGGACTGGTGTAGCCAGGCTGTTAGCAAGGTGAAGTGAGCTACTTTCCCTCTCTAAAATCACCCTTCACCTCTTACAGCAACAAATTGCACCCGTCTGTGGCCAGTGCAAATCACTGGGCGCTCCACAGTGCTACAGCTGGTAGCAGTATTTCTTAAATGAAATACTTTCCTGTGGGGTCATTTTGTACCCCCCAGGCTCTTGTTACCTGCTGTAACAGGTGCTTACTTTGTCATTTAAGTTCTTTCAGAGGATGGCCAGCTTTGAACAGACTAGATGTCCACACACAAATGCTGCAGCCCAGCTCCAACCCAAACCTGTGGGCTGGGGCTGTCTCCTGTCCTTAAATTAGACCTGCCAACTCCACAGCGCTGGAATAAAAACAACACATATATGTGCATAAGGGGTTTTTAAATTATTTTTCATAATTTCTAAGTGTTTGGGGTAATGCTTACATTACTGCTGGAAAAGAGCCTTACCCACGCTGAAAGAGGAGATGAGCTTTCACACCTACATGTGGTCCGTAGGATGGACTGTGCTCTCTACCAGTTGCAAATGAAACCGAAGTGGGGGGAGTTGGAAAGCAGGGCTACCGCTCAGAGGGAACTCTACAAACTGGAGCTAAGACCATCAAAAACTTCATGAAGTCCAATAAAGACAGAAGCAAAGCCCTGAGTGGACCAACTCTATGAATCTCTACAGAGAGGGGACTGACTAGCTGGGCAGCAGCTCTGCAGAAAATAACCTCAGGGTCCTGATAGATGAGTGGAAGCCTAAATTTTTGGATTGTTCTGCCTTCCAACAGCTCACGGCGAAGCCATCTCATACATATCATGCATTATTTGCCCTTCTTCATCCAAAAGTGACAGAGAATTAATCCCATGTTATGTCAAGGAAGACAGACACATAGACATCTGCAAGTTTGTGTCTGGATCAGCAGTAGCTCCACTGGCAAAACCATCCAGTGAATCAGCGGTAGAAGCAGAATTAGAAAACAAGAATTACTGGCACCCAGTTCTACCCGTTATCTGTTCAACCATAATGATTTTACATTAAAACCTTGTCGTGCCTGGGACTGCTTTCATGATGTGTTTTAACAGCACTGAGCAAACAGCTTTCTGGCCTATGACTGATAATTCTTGGCATTACTGTAATGCAGATTATGATAATTATTAATAATGTGCTGGGGTATGAATAAATTATGTGGAATATACACAATTATTCTAGTACAGAGCAGTGAGCTTTAATACAACAGAAAAAAGTAACTCATGGCAGAGTATATGTAATAAAGTAATAATTGTCACATCAAGTGATAACCACTAGGACAATGGATTTTTTGGAAAGAACTGTTTTTTTCACATATGTTTGTACAGAACTTAACACTATCCAAAACCAGGCCTGCTACATACAATAATGGTCCAAATAATATTTTTTTTAAAGACAACGGTAATAAAAAACTTGAGACATACGGAGACCTCGTCTCCCATAAGGAGAAAGGGAGAGAGAATTCGTACAGTAGGAGAAAAGGTTTGCTACACCTCCTTCCTCCTTTTTGATTGTCTTGACTGAAAAACTTAATAACTGAGTAATCAGAATAAAAATTTCTCAATCAAATTTCAATAAAACTAATGAACTCAGTTTTCATTTTCTGGTTTGGCACGCTGTTCAAGCCATTTTTATACTCCACTTATCACAAACTAATAGCAAACATTAGTGTGAATTTGACTAGGACAATAAAAGGTTTTGAAGGTATTGTCCTGCCCTTAGCAATTCTGTCATTTCTATTCTAAAATTTCACAGACCAAGCTTCTTGTCCAGCAGCTTCAAAAGCTCACTCAGAAAAAAGGTATCTGTGACCTAGGCTCATCTCCAAGGGAGAATACTAGGAATCCATCAAACCTGTTAATCCTCTATAGTGAAAGGGTCAAGTAGAAAGTCATGTTTTACTTGAAGTTTGTTCCCTCGTGGTAAAAAAAGGTTTTCAGATGAACTGAAAAAAGGAAGAAAAAAACCCTGTAGTGTCATGTGTACTAAAGTTAGAGGCAAAGTCTATAAATATTACCCTGAAAGGATGACAGAATTCTCTGATCTTTTCCAAGATACCCGGGATGATTATTCCACTTTCTGCATTGTGTCTGCTGCTGTTTGTTAATTGTTTGATTGTTCTTTGCTGTTGCCTTTTGAAATATCTCTTATACATTCTACACTTAAAATTATAACACAAAATGTTGTAACACACAATACTATAACACATTTGCGATATGAGTCACAAATGAAGCAGTAGAAAGAGCTGATGGCACAAGCTGAACAAAAACATTTTCATAAGTAACATTTAATATTTTTCTCAAAATCCAAGGTTCAAATCCTGCCTCCAGAGGCATTTCATCCCACTTTTCTGTACAGCTCCATCAGCATGCTTCAGAAATGATCGAGAAGGCTGGGTAATAAAACAGTATAAATCCAATGATCCTAAATGGCACCTGCTGGAACAGGTGCAATAATTACTGATTACTGGGGCCTAAGTGCCTATGATCACATGACAGCAAGGCTGATTCACAATTCATTTCATATAGACAATGGGAAAGAAAAATTATTTTCATCTGGATTCTATTTTAAGCATTTCTAAAGCATTATTCACCATAGTATCAGTGAAGAGGCTAGATTCTAAAACTGAAAGTCTTCATAGACAACCATTAATCCCCTGGGTCATTTATACACAGGACAACATATATCATATATCCTTTAGGGTATGCAAACAAAATGGGCTCCAATCTCCATATTCAAATGTAGCTCTTAAAACGTATGAGTGCAACACGTGCCCAGAAAGACCATTAAGCTCTTGGGTCTTTAAAATGAAGAGCACTTTTCTAGCAATGATTTTGAACAGCTAAAGTCATGGAAACATATTCATAATTGGTTTAAGTAACTAATTTTGGCACCAAATAAAATGTTGCTTATTCTTTTAATTCAGCAGAGATCTGCTTCAAAATTAGTAATTTAGTATCTATTAGAAAGAAAGAACCCACATAAAGTGTACATTTTGATAGAGTCCTAACAATTGTACATCTAGAGCTACATCATCAGTATTGCAACAGTCCACTTGTTATCAAATTTATGTTTCAACAAACATCCGCTTTACCTTTTTGTGAAAGAATTCACTTATTTTTACATAAATCTAGAGTAATTAAGTGGATGATGGTAATTCTGTGCCTTGGAATTTTTAATAACACATAATATAAAGTGCTTGAAATGTTTGCATATCTGAGAGGAAATACAACAGGATCTTTAAATAGAAGTTGATTCTCATATGTTACGTTCTTGAACACAGTGTCATAGTTAGCAATAATAAAGACTATGGTCCTACTATGATCTCAAAATCAAATTGTGCTAGACAGTGCACAAACACACAGACTACAAGAATTGCCAATCTGAACAGACAAATTAGCAAATGGAGAAGGAAATGCATAAGGTGTTTAGCAAAGCCTGAAGCAGACTTGACCAACAGACTCCATTCAGTGGACCTCACTGCCTCTTAAAGAAGACCAGGCACCATTACATGTTGGGCTTTTATCACCACAACGTAATTAAACTAGTCCATAAGGCAAATAGAGAGGACACTAGTAGTTCTATGCCCTGAAATGGCAAGAAATTCCATGCAGTAAATATCTGTTATGGCAGCTACTGTGAACACTGTAAGAAAAAAATGCCTATTTGGTAAACCTCCACATAGAAAGGTTCACATTTACCATTTATTAGCATTTCCACTATCTAGAACCAAAAAAAATATGAGGGTACATGCCCTTCTTCACCCTCCGTCACTTGAATTTCAGCTAGTGAAGATAAATCTGACAGTAGCAAGCAATGCATCTCTAACACAGCCCAATGGCCCCCTTACATATTTTGTTATTTTAAAAGCATCAAGAAGCAGAGGAAAAGACAAGAATATCAGTAAACCTCATTGTTCTTAGCATCCCCAAAGCAAAGAGACAGGCAGTCAGAAAATAAATATTAAATTAAACAGCAGAGATTCATTCTCCACACTCAAAAGAGTTCCTTCTAAAAATGAAACTGTCAGCATTGACTATACATGTTTGTTTATTATTGATCTTTTGGGACCTGCAGCTGTTATGAAGTACTAGAAATTGCAAACTCACTGTGTTTTAGAAATCAGGCATTGAACATTTTGATAGCAGAAGACAGGGGAAATAATTCACCTCTTTTGAAAAAAAAATTGTCTTTATTTTATACCTCTCCTTTCATCAGAGCTTCATTTGAAGTTTTTAGCCTCCCTTGTATTAGAAAAGAGTTCTGATTCTGCAGGAAGCACTCTCAGTGGGAGCTATCTTATAAATTAATACAAAAAATTGAAGACACCTCTTAGAGTGCAAGAGTATATTCTAGAAATAATTTATGGAAACCCAGATTAAAGAAGGCCAAGGAAAAAACACATTAATTTCTCAAAAGCGGAGAATAAGTTAAACATTAGAACAAGAAATGCTGGTTAAAAAGACTAATCATGCAAAACCCTGCTTACAGTCTCAAGCCTAGACAGAAGTTGGCTTGCAACCCTTTCACTGAACTAGAAGAAAGTATCTTCTTTAATGTTTACAGAATTAGATCTTCCAATGTTTTTCAAGCTTTTGTTGTTAAATTTCATCCAATTCCATTATATAAATCATAGGATTAAGTCTTCTGGCTATGTCTCATCATCTGGGAAGAGAGGCAATTCCACCACCTCAGGTGCATCTGCACTGCAAATTGGGGCATGACAGAGGCACTGGACCTCCCAGTTGGGAGCCAGTTTGTCTACTGGGCTGTGCAGAGTTACTTGTTCCAAAACACACAAAGGACTTTTAAAAGGCAGTGACGCACTATTCTGACTACTATCGTACATCATACATGGAAAGTTGGAATGGAAAATTAGGCAGGCGCATAACTTCATGAGTTCCAGCACAGCTCATAAACCTTACTGTGCTGAGCTGGAGTGAGATTTTTTTAGGAGCTTCCTTGGCATATGAAAGCTCTCCAGGGAAAGATAAACTTTGGCAAGGAGAGACCAGGATAGCACTGCTGGATGGAAACAAAAACTTTAGGGACATGAGATGGGGTTAGTCTCCATGCTTACCAGAATCTTCCACCATGAATCAGAGACACTCCCTGTGCAAGGGGTGAATCATACTGCAAAGCAGGCTGAAAACGGAAAACTTGTTTCCCCTTACAATGACAGACTAGCAGCCCCCTCCTGAAAATGAGCTGGTAAATAAAGGCATGCATCCTCCTTAAATCCAAGGTGACCCTCACAAAATGCAAATGGAGTGGCCTCAGATCCCAGTGAGTCTGTAGAAAAGCTGTTTGGGAAGGAAGGCAGAGCAAGAAAGGTTGTGTCCCAACGCTTGGACAGCGTTTCACCCTCCAGTGATAGAGATGAACCCACTACCAGACATGCAAGGACTCTGTGACCCTGGAGGTCATGGCCCAGGAAAGCACACAAAAGACATCTGTAGTCCACAGCACATTGAAAATAATACTCCTCAGGATATTAATTGGAGCTCAGTTCTCCGCAGGAAGAAATGAGCCATGCTTAAAGAAAAGGAGGATCTTTGATGACAATGGCTGTATTCTGTATTTTGACGTACATTATTTCCATTCAGCTGAAACAACAGCGTGTGCAAAGGCTGCAATAGAGTGAAGGGGAGAATATGTAGCACAAGGCAGGAATTTAGTCTCAGATTTTTTTCATCTTTTTTCTGTAGATTTACATGTAGTGGTTTTCAGATGGGAAGCAGTAGCTGATGCTGTCCCATCCTTTGCTTTTGATTCTTGTAAAATCCTATTAGGTTAAATTCTGATTTAGTAACTTGACGTACTGTGAAATGACTATAGATTCCAGTTCTAGCCAGGCAAGAAGCCAAGGTAACTGCATTGTGAGAGGGATGGGCCTTGGCTCTGCTCTTGCAAATTTAACACATTTTAACAAATGATTTTCAAATGAAATACACTTATGTCACATCAAAACAAAGTAGTATTAGGTTTCCTCCGCTCTTTGTGCTGCTGAATTAAATTGCCTCATTTGATCCTAATTGCAGTAAAAAAAAAAAAAGACAAATGGCTTCTCACATTAATAATATTCAAAAAAGGTAACAGCTTAAATTGCATCTAGCAACAACCTGAAAGTCAGCACAAGCGCTACAAACTACCTGCAACGTATATGAAGCAACAAACAGACAGAAACTTGTATTGGTCATAACTGAAGATTTAAAGTCATCTCTAAGCATAGTATTCCTAAGCACAACAGAAGTAAAATTTTGCTGTGACAAAGGGTAACTACAGCAAAACCAGCCCAAGAAGCCTGTAACAGCCCAACAGTGGCAGAAGAGAAAGCAGAGTCCCTACTCATCTCTAGATGTTCAGGAGCATCCTGCAATAAAGCAGAACAATAAGCACCAAATCTGAATAAAAATTCCTATATTGCAAGGCTATTCCTATCGTGTCTTCCTGCTGTTTTGAAAATGCAAGATTACTTCTTTCTTATCCTGGGCAGCTCTTTCTCATCCAGCCTCTGCCTGAAGGAATAGATAAAGCAAGCAGACAGGGCTGCCTCCCATCTACATACCTTCAAAACACACAGCTCCCACTGCTTCTTCAGCTTTCCATTAACGTTTTCAAACATGTAAATGGCTTTTGTTGTGGACTGGATATTTCCAGAAAGGAAAACACAACATGTAACTACACAGATTTCTTTTTTCCTGGAAAGATGCATTACATCCGCTATGTTCTTTCATATGAGAAGCAACAAGCTTAAAATGTCTCCCTGTAGAATATCTAATTATAACTACAAAAATAACCAGCCTGTTTGCTTTGATCTTCATAATAGCTGTAAATTCTAAGTATTGCATTAATTGCATATTCAAGCACCATAAGCAATTGTGTTTATTTCAATCATTTTTCAATTACCAAATCAATTTTCATAGTCACCTTAAAAAATTACTCTAACAAGGAGCTTTGGATATTTTAGCCTAAAATGACAAAGAAAGTTCAGATGAATAATTATGAACCAGAATAAACTGTGATTGCAGTATATACTTATTAAATTTTGCAGAAGGATTGAGGCAATGGTTACTGTGATACAGTATCACATGAAGTTCATATATACTGACAAAAATCATATTAAAATAATGTATTAGCAATAGAATACAGAATGATGAAGGTCAAAGAAATAATGTTCACTTTGATTCATCTTAATGTGAATGAAACCTTGAATAATGGCATCCTTAGTTTGGAATTTCTTGATTCTTGTTGCTTTGTATCACGCTTCTAGTATCATTTAGGAATCAGATTATCAAATAATTCAAAGGAAAATTTTAGATACTGCATAATAGATTTGACAAAACATTACAAAAATTATTTCTATCTTTCTAATGACATCATTTATATAAAAAATAATACAAGGCTTTTAAAATTAGGTTTATTTTAACTTGATATTTTTCTGTAATGCTAAAACCAAAAAATATATTGTGGTCTTAAAGATAATAAAAAAGAAAGTGTCTATACCCAGAGGCATATTTACTTCAACTTCATAAATGAAATATAAAAAGAAAAAAGTCATATGGTGAAAACCATACTGATTTCTAATATGAATCTGTATTCATAACTTAAACTATCTTAAGTAGCTTTTAAAACTGATTTTATTAGACATTTCACATTATATGCAGTTTTTACACTATTTTCCAGCAGTATTTTTTTCCTCTATAAAAGGATTTATTTTTAAAGAGTGCAATTACATAAAAATTTTCTTAAATTTTACTGTGTTTACAGGAAGTGAAAATCTATGTGTAAAAAGTCTGACCTAGCTCTAATTGCCACCAATAAAAATACTCTCATTCACTTCAAAAGGTCCATGTAATAGAATACTTGGACTAGTTATCTAGGTTGTTTTTTAATTTTAATTTGTTAACAAATGAAGTAGTAAAGGACCACTAATGTTGCGTAACTTGTTTGCATAGTCATGATCACTAGAAATGGTACAGAACGTTATTTCTTATCATAGAATATACTCACAGAACAATTTAGGTGGGAAGAGACCACCAGAGGCCACACAGTCTAACTGCCTGCTCACAGCAGGGTGCAGGGAGTAACAAGTGCATGCATCAGATCAAACCTTTCCTCCATCCAATACTGAATGCATCAGAAGATGAAACAAAAGATTTATGTACAGTACCTGTTGTGCAGCACTATATGAAAGCAAAATAATTCCTTTTGCCAATTAGAGGCAACCAGCAGAGATTCTGAGTGTTATTTGATTAACAGTTTCTCAGTCTTCGCAAACTGCACTGCTGTTAACAGTCATAAACTAATTGACCATCCATCTCTTAAAGCCCAGATATCACTTCCTGCATATCAAAATCCACAGCAGTAATGAACATGTGTTGATCTATGTTACTTCTATTCAGAGAGGGAAAAAAATATGAAATTGGGGCAAGGTTGACACAACAGGGATGTAATGACTGAAGTGTCCTCATTCTCTTGCCCTAATTCCAGAGACAGATTACTACTTAAAATCAAATTACTTGGATTTCACAGCCCATGGTGAAAGCAAGGAGTTTCTCTCTGCGGCACCTTCCAGTAAGGCATGGTTATTCAGTAAATATTATGATCAGCAATTTAACCAAATTCCTTATCAGCAATTATTTATCCTTTCCTATCAGCAAAACCCACAGTCAGTATTTTCTGCGATATTTGCTATATATGTACAAGTGGAGTAAGGTCTGAACAGCTGTGCAGAAATACAGCTTCCAAAGATCAATTTGTGTTAATCTAGAGAGAGATGTTCCACTATTTTCCTGGATTCTGCAGAGCAGCAGGACAGCAGCCCTAAGCAGCTTCTCTTAAAGGTTAGATTCATAAGGAAAACTCCACATCTGACATTTGCAAAGCCAGTTAGGAAAATGGACACCCATTTTGCATCCATTTTAAAAATACTTTGCCATCCAGGTATTTTTCTTCCTTCTGCATATCTAAAATTCTAGACTCATAAAATTGCTGCTTACAGGCTTGGAAATAAGACTCTCTTTCCTCTTCTTTCTTGCAAAGTTATCAAGGGCCTCTTTGTTCTTACATTGTGTGGTTCATTAAAAACAGAAAATTTTCATTTTCCTTATAATGGAAGTTGTGCCCTCAGAAACTACACATATCCCTGAAACAACCCCACATGGAATCTGTTGGTATCAGATATATTTTTCCCACAGAAACACTCTCACAGTGAAAGAAAAATAGCTTTTCATAAAAGAAACTAAAAGAACTTGAAGAGTAATACAAAACAATAAAAGAATTTATTTCTAGCAGTGCATTTCTTAAGTATCTATCATTTTGGAGATGTGTCACGGTTTCCTAAAGGGTTTGTATTATCAAACACTTTAAAAATACCCAGAAGGTTTCTTTAGGGATTCTATTTGACTTAATTTCTAACTGATTTTCCAGAAGTGTATATTTTAACAGAAGCAAATCCTGCTACGCTACACATTAATGTGAGGTAGCAGACGAGACCCTCCACTCTGGCACTCCACGCATGTTGCACCTGAAGAGAATTCAGTGGGAAAAATTACTTGACTCGACTGTTAGACAAATTAATCTCTGCCCTCACAGCTTCCCCCCTTCCGTCCCGATCATTAAGTGAGTTATGTGTAAAATATATTTGCATTTCAGTGCCATGTATTTTTATGCACGTGCTAATACTGCACACACTTGCTTGGACACCACCTCCATTTACATTCGGTAAGTTAAAATTGGAACCTTTCCATTATCCTGTTTTCACTACTCAATAACCCCTTCTGTTTCTGAAGTTTCTTATCCTTCTTGTGAACCTTTATCTCAGAAGCAGGCTGACACAACAGGCTGTGCTAATAAGGAGAAAATCCCTAGTGAATCCATGTCTGTTTTAATCCTCATTTTCAGGCCACTTCTTCTGCAACATATACTAATTAATTAATTTCCACATTTACTTGCCAAATTCCATTCCATAACAAGAGAACCTCCACTGTGACTTCTCTCTGTTTCTCTGTGGACTTCTATTGTATGTGCCCACTCCTTTTCAGCATGTCAAAGCTTCTGCCACCCAACACAGCAGCTGGTGTTTCAACCAGATCACATCTTTGACTCTTTGACCCATCCCTATACTGACAACAAGACAACTTACGCCTTGCTTTCAACTTTTCAACATCTCATCAACATCCAGTTTCCTGCCCCAAAAATTCCATGAGTTTGTTCCTTGCAGCAGCAGCTGTCCCTGTAAGACTTTTCCATTACTGTACACTGGACTTACTCAAATTTCACCCCACTCAAACTTGTCCTCAAATTCCACCTTCTCATTCAAAATCTTCCTTTGGTATTAATAAGGGCAAAATATAAAAGGTTATACTATCTATTTGCCACTCCTGCTTAGACTACTTTCTTATTTCAGCTCAGAATATAAATTGGGGAATAAGACCAAAGATGGCATGTGAGTAATTCCATGCTTATACGAAAGACGTTTTCTCTAAGCTATTGGTAAGATATTTTTTCTGCTAGATTATTCAAACCTTGTCTAAGCCCTCACTTTTTTGTAATATTCTTTGCCAGCAAAATCAAATGAGATATTTTTCAAATAGTCTTTCCTGCAGTGCATCATTCCATTACTATTTTTTATGCAACTGAAGCACATTTGGATGACATTTATCATATTCATTCTTGGATACCATTAATTTAATATATTTCTAGACATCTATGTGCAAAGCCACATTGCTGCACAGAGAAAAATAGAATTTCAGTTAATTGGAAACAAGCTAGAAAGAGGTACTTAGCGGCTGTAAGACCTATGCATGGACCTTAAAACAGAGTTAAGATTATCAATTGTCATGCTATGTAATATTCAAGAGAGACATCTGCTGGCAATAAAAGGAAAGAGCACCGGTCATGAACTATCATGAAAGCATTACACATTTAATTACCCGGATATATACTTATCCATGAAAATGAACTATTGATGGCTAATTAGAAATACCCAATCTGCTGAAATCATACATTTTCTTTCATTACACCATTTTCCAGGTGCATCCTGCTCCATTTATGATGCATTTCATCTGTTTATGTTGGATATGATTTGCTACATTACACTGCTTCACAAATGTCAGTGGGATGGATGCAGCTTAAGACAAGAGCCATTTATTTACTAAAAGGATCCTACATCTGTTATAAAGTTTGAAAACGTGCTCTGAGTGCAAGGTATTTTATAGATACGAGTCTTGTAATTTTAACAAATCAATGGCAGGAAGCCATCCAATAATGAATTAACATGTATCAATTAATAGTAAACTATCAAGCTTTGATGACACCATAACTAATGTCATCCACAGCAATAACACTGAGGCCGGAGGAAGTACCATCATTATCACACCGCCAGTGAGATGAGACTCCAGCCAGCCTTCCACTGCTGAAGCTATTTTGCTATCATCAGGCCAAAGATTATTTTTAGACAACTTTCATGTGGGCTATAAAGGAAAAAACCTCCTTAGCCAGTGTTTTAAAATGACGCTTAGCCACAGCCTTGTTAGCTTGGTTTGTTTTATCTTGTGTTTTAGTACTCATGTTTTAAATTTGTCAAGAGCCAAAGGAGGAAAATGTGCTGCAGGTGTCAAAACATTTATGACCGTCCAGCAGAGAACATTTCAAAGAAACAGCAAGGCACAGAATTAGCCATCGCGAGTGCAATATTGCTGATGCAGCTGCCTCATATTTTATTCCACCTACTTTTTAAATTTTCCAGCCTTCCTTTCCCAGTTATGAAGCAATTTCTTTCAGCCCTGCTCAGGAAGGAGCCCATTGTTCCACCACCCCTCGGCAAGATGGGAGAAGGAATCTGTAAGCACAGCCTTGCTGTTCGCTCTCCAGGATTTATCCTTGGGACTTAGAAAAAACACTTATGACCAGACTCTCCATTTTCTTTTGGAATACACCAGATTGCACATAATACCTTATTTTTAAAAAACAACACTCTGGAAGGGTATCTTCTGCTCCTAACAGTACACCTATTCACATAGTCCTCCTCTCTGTGCCCTTCCCCATCTTATTTCTTCATCTAGGTCATTTTCACAGACAATTGCCTCCTTTGATAGTTTTGTGACCAGGTGGCAATACCCAGCACGTCTTCACTGTATTTGCCCTCTCTCTACCCCCAAACATGCATTTTTTGCATTCTTGCTACAATTTAGTCCTTAAAGTAAGAACACAGCAGAGGTGTCCCAGAATTAATTGAAAACCTGTCTTTCATTGCATTAAGGCATTGAACTATTGTTCAAATGAGTCAATTGAAGAGATAGGAAAACAATTTTCCAAGAGGCAGCAGAAAATGGACAGTAACAGACCTGTTTGAACGTAAGAAACTCTAGAAAGAATACAAATGCTTCAGGGAAAACGTATTTTAGCCAAAGTTAAAGCAAGGGGGGAAAAATCCCCAATCATTTTCCTTTAGGAATTTTAAACTGTTTTCAAATTTTTTTAATAATTTCAGCTACATAATAAAAAGATCACTCTAAGCCTATTTAGGCATAGAAGGAATCTGGGCCTAAATTCCTTCTAGGCTTTCTTTCAAATTCAGTCTTCTTATCCTAAAAAGCCCAGTCCTACTTCACATCTTCTCTCTCTAAGGTTAGGTGGTGCTTTAACTCCTTATTGGCTCCACTCTATTCATTTCCATAGCTTTATTTCAGTTCTTTCCATCCACTGTAATCCACATTATCGTAACTACAGGCATCAGGCTTACTTAAAAGCTGTCGCTCAGAAGTGAACATTTTACGTGACAACAGACTATCCTCCAGAATTAGTATTTCTGAGCCTGCTACTCACCACTTTGCATAATCTGCATGTTTGAGTGTGTCAATGCCTAGAGGTACAGGTATCGTCTGAAATACACTAAATGCGTGGATTACAATAGTAGCCCACTACTGAGAGACGGAAGCTTCAGTCAAGTATATTGGTGGTTCTCAAGGAGTTAATGATTAAGGTCATCTTACATCTGCACTTATGGACAGATCTTTTCTAACTCTTATGTTTATTATCAGAATTGGCTTGATGGATGGGCACTCCTTTAAAAAAAAGTTATTTTGTTACTGATTTAGTGTACTCTCTTTTCTCCTTCAGATTCTTTATATATAGGGTTAACCTCTCTGCTGGATCATTTGGTTTTTCATGATAAACCAGAAAAAGAAATATACAGAAAGAACTACCAAAAGCACTGCTGCTACAACCAGCTAGTCATAAAGTTATCTTCCAGCAGAGGGAGTGAGGTCACAGAACCTGAAGATGGAACTGCACAGAATCCATTTAAACCATGATACACTATGAAAATAGTCCATAAGTCAGCCAAATATTTAAACTGATGGATCTTGCAAAGAAAAAAAGAGAAAGAAATTCAATGATAGACCATGAGCATCCCAACAGCCTAAGACATGGCTAAAACATAAGGTCATGACTTTTCCTGGAAAAATAATGGCCTAACCATAAATCTGTTTAAGATTCATCTAATTTAAGCTGTTTAAAATAAAAGAGGGAACTTAAATAATCAGTCAACGTTCGCCAGTTGCTATTCTTGTTTATGAAATATGTATCTTGTTTGTACACTTAAAAAAGTCAGCCTTAAGTAGCTTCAAAGAAAATGCTAACTTTATCATGATTTCTGTTCATGCTGCTGGTAACGGTGAGCAAACGCATATTGGCCTGAAATACTTGAATGACATCTCTGTTCCAAATCAGCTATGCTGTATGATGAAAATGCCTCTTAATGAAAATCAATGTACCATTATAACACAGTTTCACTGCAATCATTGTACTTTTGTGTTTGGCATGAGACAGTCTCCATTATTCTAAGTAGTTAAAGTAGCGCAGATTGTACTTGCTGATATGATTTCATATTCCCTGATAGGATGGGCTGCAGTTCTGAAGAAAATTATTAGTGAGTCAGAGACCACTCACATTCCAATGTTGCTATAATTAGACACTATCTACACCTCCAAACCACAGCAATCTAATCCCGAGCATAACCGAAGCTTATCTTTTACAGTAGCTACTGGCAAGTATGAATAAAAACTCACTTTATACACCAATAATATTTACACAGTTCTGAAAATACAATCTTACACAATGCTAACCCTTAAAGACAGAACAGGTTTTTAGCACAGTGCATAGCCCCTAAGTATAGTGTAAACTAAAGAACAAATCTTACAGATCCATACAAAGGCTTTTTCTGTTAATACCTATTTGAATTAAGTTAGGAGCATATTCACCATAAAATCCATTCGAATTTTAGAGGCTTTGCATAAAATCCCCCAAATAAATTTTGAGATTCTATACACTACATCATCATCTGAAAATGCACAGATTTATGACAGTGTCAACTCCCAACACACAAGGAAAAATATTTGAGTGACATGTAGATTCTCTTCCAACCTCTTTCATTTCAGAACAGGAAAAAACCAAAATATGCAACCCATTCCAGTGCTATTAGACAAATTTTATTATTGTCAAACCTATTAGTGTTTATTGAGCTGAGATGAAATGGTTCTGCAACAGGAATTTTGAAAGGAGTTTGGAGTACAGCACATGAACAGCCAGTAGCAAGGTGCAAGACTGCCTTCAGGATTATTCAGGAGTTCTATTTCAAAGCTGGCATGGATTGGGCTCTCTTTAATTTTTTATGTGGTGAGCTGTGCCTTTTTTGTGCAACCTTATCTGCCATGATAACTCATTTCATATATGCATGAAGTAGCACAGAACCCAGATCTCTAGCCTGACACCCGGTGGAATTCTGCTTTCCCACTCCACAGGAGGTCTCATTACTTCATTTAGATTGCCAAGTATACTCCAAGACAATATGATTTCCAGAAAATAACATTTCAGAAATTAGGTCATCCTAGGGATACACTTGGTGGTAAGAAGTAGGGTTTGACCAAGATTCATGTTTAAAGAAAAAGCACCCATCATTAACTGAGGTGCAAATTCAAGTACTTATCTGCTGAATTAACACCCAGACATCGCTCTATCAAAATAAGCTCACCCCTCCTCACCCTACACATACTCATACACAAGATACAATGCATAAAAATAGGCAACTTCAAAAGATCTTTTCAGCAAGTCTGCATGTAGATTGGTTTTTAATGCTTTTATTCTATTTATGCACCCTTCACCAATTTTTGTCTTGTAAAAATGTAGCACCTAAAACGCTCCCGAAGCCACTGAATTCCCGTTTGTGACATTCTATAGAAGAACAGGACATAATGGCAAAGAAGGGAAAAACCCCAAAACATAGAAAGCTCCCACAGTTACCTGACTTGAATGCCTTTAAACAGGCAAGTCTAAGTCTCCCAGAGGATTTCTATCTTGTTTTCTCTTACCTCATTTTGTGTTCTTGGAATAAGGCAGGCATTTTGAACTCACTAACACAGAAATCATCAGAGAGATGCAGAGAGACCCAGTCTCTGCCAAAATTGCCAGTTTACTGTGGCTGAACAGCGTAAACCCGTACAAGACAGAAACATTAACGCTGTTTCATCTATACTTTCTATCCAAGACAGTCTATCTTCTTCTGGTCCTAGAGACTGGCAGACTTACCTGAAGAGAAAATTAAAAATTCATTTCTTACACAGCTAGTGTTTTTTGCATTTCTGCTAATCAGTCTAAATTTCCGTTTCAGGCACTAAGTCTCTGGCTAATTTCATATTTCAATTGAAAACTCATCTCTTAAAAACTTTTTAATTAGCACTTCTTTCAAGTTGTATAATTGTTAATTAGTTACTCGCTGTTAAGTTTGCTGGCACAGTGCTTTGAGACTTTATAAATAGCCCTCTGCACATTGGTTTGTATTGTTGTAACGTGACAAATCTATCAGACCAGACGCACCAGGGAAGGGAGTGGCATAGTTCTGAAATCAAGTTCACTAATAAATCCTCCAGATTATAAACTGAAACCAGTATGAAGTCAGTAAAAATAATCACATTTTATTAACAGCAAATGATATAGACTAATTTACTGCTGGGGATTGACCTTGCCTGGCTAGCAGGTGCCCACCAAGCTACTCTATCACTCCCCCTCCTCAACTGGACAGGGAGAGAAATGTAACAAAAGGCTTGTGGGTCAAGATAAGGACAGGAAGATTACTCAGCAATTACCATCTTGGGCAAAACAGACTTGACTTGGGGAATATAATTTATGGTCAATCTAAACCAGATCAGGATAATGAGAAATAAAAACAATCTTAAAACACCTTCCCCTCACCCCTCCCTTCTTCCCAGACTTAACTTTACTGCCAATTTCTCTATCTTCTTCCCCTGCCGAGCAGCACAGGGGGACAAGGAATGATGGCTGTGGTCAGTTCATCACTCATTTTCTCTGGCTCTCCTTCCTCCTCAGGGGGAGGACTCCTCACACTATTCCCCTGATCCAGTGTGGGAGACAGTCCTTTCCAAACTTCTCCAACATGGGTCCTTCCCATAGGCTGCAGTTCTTCATGAACTGCTCCAGCATGGGTCTCTTCCATGGGGTGCAGTCTTTCAGAAAAAGACTGCTCCAGTGTGAGTCCCCCACAGGGTCACGGGTCCCCCACAGGGTCACAGGTCCCACCAGCAAACCTCCTCCAGTGTGGGCTACTCTCCACAGGGTGAGAGGTCCTGCCAGGAGCCTGCTACAGCAAGGGCCTCACACAGGGTCACAGCTTCCTTCTTGTGGATCTACCTGCTCCAGCATAGGGTTCTCCACAAGCTGCAGATGGATATCTGCTCCACCATGGACCTCCATGGGCTACGGTAAGACAGCTTGCTTCACCATGGTCTTCACCAGGGGCTGCAGGGGAGTCTCTTCTCCAGTGCCTGGAGCGCCTCCTCTCCAATCCTTCTTCACTCATCTTGGTGCCTGCAGAGTTGTTTCTCTCAGATAGTCTCACTCCTCTCTCTCAGCTGTTGTTGCGCAGCAGTTTTTACCACTTCTCAAATATGCTATAATGGAGGTGCTACCAATGTCACTCTTTGGCTCGGCCGTTACCAGCAATGGGTCCGTCTTGGAGCCGGCTGGCATTGGCTCTGCTGGAGATGGGGGCATCTTCTCTCAGAAGCCACCCCTGTAGCCCCCCTGCTATCAAAACCTCACCACACAAACCAAGTACATTTATTCACATTATTACAATTTATAACAATACACTGTGGTGGTAGTCACGTGTCTAAATCAGGATTGGGTCAAACAGCACCAACATCTTCTCAAATAGAAAGAAGCCTTCTGGAAGGGACTCCAAACGTAAAGAAACAGAAACAAGAGACAAATTAGATGCAGTACAATAGTTCACAAACATAGTGGGACTCTTCTACTTCTCATTAAGAAACAGCATGACAAACACACAAATGTGAGAGGCAGCATGCATGAGGAAGGATCAGAAATGAACAAGGGGAGCAGAAGAGTCACAGCTCACTGCCTGCAAACCTATGCATCTGAACTACAGCATGGCAGCTCCTGTACAGATTTTTTTTTTTTAGAAGCTTTTCCCCAAGAAAGGAGTAAATCTAGGAACTTTTGATGAAGAATCTGAATGACAGACAATAAAGGCTGGGAATTGACAGCAGGAAGTTGATATAAAATACATTAGTGGAACAGCCAGGAACATTCATCGAATGAGATCAACAAAAAAGGGGTAAAGAAAAGACAACTAAACTAAAAAAAAAAACTATAAAGAAGAGATGGCAGAACATCCATGCTGGAAGACCAACACAACTCTAAACTGAGTGGAAAAAATGTGATTTATCAGTATGTTTTAAATAACACATTAGATGTTGAATCTGACTTTTTGGCATAACTTTCAAGAGTATCTTAGTGATGAAAAACTGGGGTTTTTTAAATGCCATAAAAAATCCATTGTAAAAGTGGAAGAACTGTAGCTTTTACTAATTCTTACAGCAATCTGTGTGAAAACATGAATTCACACACATGCACACTCAACATTTCTGAGTATCTATTTAAACTGTGTATGTTTACATACAGTAGCTGTAATTATTCAAACTGTAAATATCAATCCCATGGAAGACACTCTCCTAGGTATCACTGGATCTCAGTACGAATGAATGCGCGTAAGGAGTGCTTAGATGGTGACAAAAGCAGTTCCCACCATTTCAAATGTTGATATTGTCACTGACACTGCAGACTGCATTGCCTGCTGTCATTAAGATGAGAATATTCTAGCTGCCTCAGACTTCATAATTTGAATTGACTATCCTTAACTTGTCTCAACAGAAAAGCCTTTCAAAAAGTTTTTAGTACTGTAGAGGAGTGGTGGCTGGAATACTGTCACTACTGTCTTTGTTGGCTACATAAGTAAAAGACTTGCTTCTCTAAAATTAACATTTTCATAAGTACTTCAAATACCAACACTTAAATATACAGAGATGAATGTGCTAAATTTAGCAAATTATAACACACTACCAAGTGTGTGCATATTACTCCCTCTATTGGACCAAATATGCATAGTTATTATCCATACCGCAACTGCTGGCCTGCAAAGTATACATACTTTTTTTTTTTATCTCAAAACACTGATCTTTATATCATTTATGGTCAGTTTAGCTACACAAAATTTCTATCTCTATGATGTATCATTTGCATAACCCCAGACTAAAGTATCCCAACTTTGGAAACAAATTTTGAACACCAAAGATGAAGACACATGTCTAACCAGTGTGTAACACTGTATAAATACTGGAAATCAACACACTTTTCTTAAAAGTAGAGTTTTTCTCACGTCTCACAGCATGACATCCCTACCTTCCTGGCAGGTAGACAGAAGTCTTTCCTGTCCCTTCCTGTCTCTTCCCAGGTGTCTCACCTGCTCGCAGGAGGCAACATCCAAAAGGCAATCCTGCTTTATCATATACTGGCTTTAGGTAGGACACTAGGAACCTCAGGTGAGACACTGGAACAGGTTGCCCAGAGAATATGTGGCTGCCCCATCCCTGGAAGTGTTCAAGGCCGGGCTGGATGGGGCTTTGTGCAACCTGCTCTAGTGGAAGATGCCCCTGCCCAGGGCAGGGGGGTTGGAACTCAATGATCTTTAAGGTCCCTTCCAACTCTAACCATGCTATGATTCTATGATGACCTGTGTGGACATGTGAAAAGGATCTTATTCCTGAGGCCTAGAAAATAATATACTTCTAAACTTTTTGGTTAAGCAGAACAACAGTACTTTCTCCCATGGGAAGAGTCCTACTATAATTCATATAATTGATTCTTAAATCCCGAAGACGTACAACAACAATGTATATAGTGACTATTCTACTATAAAATTTACATAAACCCTTTTGCTATTTAATACAATCTTTGGGCTTATATTAATAGTAATGCATCACCTCAAGATGCCTGTACAATTATAAAAATAAACTCAAAAATACCTTGACAGCATTCCCCTCAATGGTTAGACTGTAACACCAGAACGTCATCATCTTAATTTCAAAATCTCATTACCAAGAAGGTTATTTGCTTCACAGTAGAGAGCCTATCACTAATTACACAGTAAACAAAGGAGAGAATTTTAAGTTATGAAAACTGGAAATCTCTGAAACCAGTGCTATAAAGATGTGTATTATAATGTGACTAAAACTCCCTGCTGCAGCCTTTGCACTCCCGGTCATCATCGTTATTTAATCTCTGTATCTCTAATCTCTTGAAGCAACCTTTCTGTGCTCAGCACATACTTATCTGCATGACCAATGCAATCAGAAAGAAAAAGCAGCACTTTTAACATGTTGTAAAAACTCCAGCAGATGGCACCTAAAGACAACATGATCCACTACTTCAGCATTAGTATCGCACACTTTTTTTGCTGTAAGGATAAAAAAAAAGAAAGGAACTTTCAAGTTTCAGGATTTTAGCATCTAGCATAGAAAACTGTGATTCACTAGTCTACATTTTAGGAAAACAGAAATGTTTAAAAATTGTATATTTGACTGATACCAAATGATGAAAGAAAAAAGGCTAGAAAAAGTGTGAAATTACAACACTTGTATTATGCTCTCTCCTCCAAAAATTTTCCTCTTCAGTGAATCCAGGTACACTCCACTTACTTTTCAGCATATTTTTTCTTATTTTGCCCCCTTCAGCTGAAAATCTCCATCCTCTGTATTCTAAAAGAGTTCTCTTTCTCTTTTCACTAAGAGCTATACTCAGAAGCTTCATCTTTCTTTTCTTGGCATCTCATCCCTGCTAGTTATAATGAATAAAACTTAACATACGTGTGTGTTAATGAATATCCACATTTCATCTCTCCCAAATTAAGTACATATACTGGCTTTAACTCTGAATAATAGTATTAATAACCCTATCAAAATGTTTATCAATAGGCTATCCTTGCTCCCCATACAAACACCCTTAAAACTGTAACTTATATAGCAGAAATCTTTGTGCATCACCTATATACCAAAACATTATTCAGAGTATTTCTAGAACACTTTAGGGTAGTATGAAGCATGCCACTGCCAATGAACAAATAATGACTAGGACTGTTAACACCACTTCACTAAAAATATGTGTCAGTCATAAAAACAGATGCTTCCAGTAAAGATCTAATATTTTCCTATTTCTCAATTCTTTTGAAAGAATTCTTTTTAATTCTTTTTCCTTAATGCTTCTAAAAGCAGATGCTTTTCCTTATCATACCCTATATAAGGAATACACTTAACAAAGTTAAAATTGGGCTTTAAAGTCATGAGAATCTTACAGGTTTTCTGGTACCCCTTCTCTTCCAACTATATCTACACTTACACATTTTGATATACCTACGTTTTTATTTTCCCTACTGAATACTAACTAATAATATTTTATCTAATCTTCTTTAATAGTTAAGAGGTGGGAAAGCAAGGGTGTGTTTGACAATGCAGCAGCAAGACAGTAGTTACTCTGCTGTGGAGATGGAAAAGGCTCAGAGAAAAAGTCCAAATCCAGTTATTCAAAGTATTACTAATTAAAAGTATGTCAATATTACCCCAACGACAAAGTGAATTGTATCAATAAAAGGGAAGATAGATTAGAGCATAAAGAGAGACTAAATCAGATTCAAATAAAATAGTCTGGGTTTTTTTCATCTTCACAGATAAACAGAAACTTATTTTAGGAAAGATAAGTGGAAACACTGGGCCTCCTGCCGGTTTCAAAAGTAGAGCTCCCTGCAAAATCTGCACAAGCACCGTTTTGCTTTCAAAAGCAACACACAAGACCTAGGTAAGGAAGGGTTATTGACTTTTACTATATTAAATATTCAC
The DNA here is from genome assembly GCA_025774025.1 of Xenus cinereus. NCBI lineage: Eukaryota > Metazoa > Chordata > Aves > Charadriiformes > Scolopacidae > Xenus > Xenus cinereus. The sequence continues at coordinate 2,587,087 of JAOXJK010000004.1, forward strand.
AAATTATTGGGGATGGTTGGAGTGGGGAAGAGACACACTTGCAGGTGCTGTGTTCATCTAATGCTTGGACTCTTGCTTCACATTGTCACGTAGAATCAAATATGATGGTGGTTTTGTCTAAACCACTAAGAGCCGGGGGGGAATCTTATTATCAGAGTTCTCATCTGATCAGTGACCATTTCAAATACATGTGTTCCATTCACAAAATATACAACTTTACTGGTACTGTTATTTTAATAACATAAGCACACTACATACACTGCAATCAATTTTGACGCGAAGTCAGAGTGCATTCCCTAAACAGCACACAGGATAATAAAATACTGAAGGACTCCTGCCACCATCTCTCTGCTCCTACTGCTTTTCAGGGCACTGTCACTCTTGCGACAGCAAATGTCTGTAGATCTGCTAAACTTAAAGAAACCAAAGACATTCACATCAGTATTGCCTCCAGCACAGAGCACTGCACCTAAGCACACAGAAGTCCGCTTCTAGAAATAGGTAATACCAAACCTTTCATTTTGTTCAAGGGAAAGATTTACAAAAATGGAATTTACTCCAGAGCACATAGCAGTTCCTTAGGGCCTGGGTTCCATTAGTACTGCAGTGTACTTTTCACCTCGTTTTAAGTGAATTTACTGATCATAACTAACCTCCACAGCCCCTGCAGTCATCAAACCTCTACCAAAAGCACCAGGTGCTTTTGGTAGAGGCACCACTCTAGGGTTGTTCAAAACACTTTCAAATCACCTCAAATCCAGCCAGGGAGTCCTGCTGGAAGCCCAAGAGGGTCTTTTAGGCCTGTTTTGACCTCCACGGAAGTAATCAACAATGCCCCTCATAGCTCCCTAAGGCTGAACAGAATTTGTCATGTTTAATGGAAACATAGCTAAGGCTGACAGAATGCTTTTGCATGAAATAGCAACCAGACGACATTAGTCACAGATCTTATCCCCAAATGCAAATAAAGGACAGAAGGGTTATGGGTGGGAACCCAACAAAAAAGCCCCACCCTATAATCTTGAGCATCAGATCCGCTGAGCAGTAGCTATCTATAATCAAGCTCCACAAAAATGAAGTTTTCCCTATCGCCAGCATCCTTTCATCCTCAATATCTCGTTCCCTTATTTCATCTGTAGCCTGAGGACAAACTGCTAAAAACCAATTTTTTGGACAACAACTTCCTCACTTCTTTAACAAATGCTAGTTCAGAGCCTAGCGTGCCCCTGAAACACCGTGCTCCCTGCCGCGGGGTGAAATAAAACCGCTGGATGAAGCACCTGCCGCCTCCGAGTTCAACTCAGCTGTACTGGAAGCACCGCCCCACATCTCGAATTTATACCGCTCGTACGGGATGTCGGCCGGGGCAGCATTTACCTCCAACCCCGCCCCGTCGAGGGGAGGTGCCTGCTCGGCCGTGCCCCCCGGGCGAGGTCGGGGCGCAGCGGGAGAAGGGGCGGAAGGGAAGCGGCAGGCCTCCGCCCGGGAGCGAGCCCGCAACGCCCGGCATGGAGGGCCCCGAGCCCGGCCGGTCTCCAGGACAACCGCCGTTGGCCCGGGGGGCTGGCGGGCGGCGCCATGACCGAGCAGCGCCCGCCGCGGCCGCTCTACTTCCCCCACTTCCACGACCGCGCCCAGCCCCTCCCGGCCGAGGGCGGCGGCCTGCGGACGCCCTTCGCAGCCGTGTGCGGGCCGCGGCAGCCTCCGCTGGCCGCCGCCGGGGCGCCCC
>JAOXJK010000004.1:2588915-2625519 GCA_025774025.1 Xenus cinereus
ATCTCCCCTCTTCCAGTTTAAAAGTGACCATCTCCAGCTACGGGTCTGATGCGCCTTCAGTTGGTGCTCCACCGCTGCCAGCAGCCAGGGAGGGACAGCGGGAACACCACAGCAAGGGACAAGCCAGAGCAGAGCCGGTACCGAAGAGCTGTTTGGGAACTCGGGACGGTGAAGCCCAGCCAGAGCCTGCGTTTGGGTGTGCGCAGACACAGATGGCTTCATTTCTATGTGGGTACCCAGCGCAGGCAGGTTTGGTACACGCGTTCCTGCCTGCGGAGAGGCCCGGTGGCGCTCGGGGATGAGTGCTCCCACGTGGCCAGGTTGGCGTGGGCGGCTGCGGTGCCGATCGGAGTATTGTATTTGTACACGGGCGCCGTTGGTGCAGATGGCTCGGGGCTGTTTGACGAGTGGGTGGCCAGATGGACGCATGCGGATGCTGTCATGTGTCGGTGCCTAACGTGGTGCGTGGATGCCTTTGGAGGTTCGGCCACTCGCTGCGGGGACGGCGGTGGATCCCTGCCTGCAGGTCCTGCCTGCGTGGCTCGGCTGTGCAGTTCAGCCCCTGCCTTGAGCGTGGCGCTGGGCTCTTCCCATGCAGGTGGCTTTAAGGAGGCCATAAGGAGGAGACTGCCAGCGTGGCTCGCTCAGGGGCAGAGGGTATCATTGCACTCACAGGATGGCAGCGAGACGTGTCCGATCCCTCCTGCATATGCTGGTGGCTGTTTGCTTAGAGCTGTGCATATCTGGATCTTCTCTGTGCTAGTACAAAGGATAAAGCCTTGAATCTCCCCGGCTGCCTGAAGTTGGCAGGGCTGGAGGCCACTGACAGCCGTGTAAGGCTTCCCTGAGTCAGGGCTACTCGAGTGAAAGGGGCTCGGCAGCATCTCAGCTTGTGCCTTGGTTTTGCTGGGGAGCTTTGTGTTCCCCTCTGCGGTCCCAGGGCAGCGTTAACCCACGGTGACAGCTCTGAGCAGCTCGGGGCTGCCCTGGCACAAAAAAATTGCCACGTGCTGCTTGGGAAAAGTGAATTTGGAGCTGTTAGAAAGAGCTGTTAAAAATCCAAGGATGTTCTAGGAACTTCTGATGGACTGCAGCCTTCACCACTCACCCTGCCCTCGCTGCTGCCAGTGTGGGGAAAGGCTCCGTGGCCCCCACGGAACGGGTCGGCATCTCTAGCGTGAGCATTGCTGGCAGGCATCTTCCTGGGTGGTGCTGGGGTCTGGAGTGTGAGTGCGGGCAGCCCCAGGGGCAGCTCGTTGCTGGTGCCACAAGCAGGGAATGTGCAAGGGGTGTTCGCTGCTGGCTGTCACGCTCCGGCATCCCAGCAGCTGGAGAGATGCCGGGGAGGGGGGGACACACACCTCTCCACGTTGCCCACGTGAGTCGAAGGAGGGGTGAAGGTGGGGGATTGAACCCGTTTGTTTTTCCTCCCCAGAAGAGACAGGCGAAGGAGACACCACATGTCGATGTGGGAGCCACGCAGCAGCCACCTGTATGTGGGCCGCGGGGGCGCGTGTCGTCTGTGGCTCCTGTGTTTTCTGTGCATCCGTGGGGCTGGGGGCGCACACCGCTCCCCTCCGGCCTCCTCGGCAGGGGGGGGTTGTGTGCCTGTGCCTCTACTCAGTGTCCTCCTTTGCACCCCTGTTTGTGTGTGCGTGTGTGTGTGCGCCTTCATGGTTTTGTGCGTGCACTCGTGGTTTTGTGTGTAGTGTGTGTGTGTTGGTGTGTGCCGCTACCCGTGGATGTGCAGCCGTGTGTGCTCCGGGGGTGAGCAGCGTCCGTACACGCGTGCGCTCGTGGGTGTTTCCGTGTGCCTCGGTGTGTTGGGAAGGGCACGTCTGTCTTCTCCAGGGTGTTTGTGTGTGTGTGTGTGTGTTTACGGCGTAGCTGAGCACAGGGAGGGTGGGGGCCTTCTGTGGACAGTGACATTCTCTGTTGCAAATGTCTCAGAGGGCCATCTCTCATTGAGGAAGGGCAGGTCTTTGGACCAGCCATCTTTTCCCCCCCTCTTACTCTCCCCATCCCATCAGGACTGCCACCCTTGCCAGTCAGCTGGCCAAGCCGGCGTCCCCTGCACCTTCATTTGTACCATTAGGGCAGCACCGTGCTGAAAAGGAGCCTGGCTCCAAGGAGGTGACAGTGGAAGGACATCCCCAGTGGAAGGAAGGACCCCCAGTTGCAGTGAGAGGGCATTTCCTATATTTAAGGTGTCCCCGGGCAATCGTGCAAGAGGAAGGTGGTCACCACCTGGCTGAGATAAGGCATGCCAGGGTGCTGGTGCTCCCAGCAAGCTGGGCGTGCTGTCTGAAAGCTTCAGGGCAGCTGTGAGGCTGCTGGGACTGGTCCTCCATCAGCCTGACGTGTCTGAAGGGGCAAAAGTACAGTTTCAACCCCATCCAGCCTCTGCCAACACCCAGAGGGATGCTGGAAGGCTGCGGATGAAGCAGAAGCCCATCCCGTAGCCCCGGGGATGGCATTTCCTTCTCCCTGGGATTCCCAAATTAAATCCAGGGTGGGTGCTTCCCCAGGGAGGGGTGAAGCACCAGGAGCAGGGAGGGTGTCCAGGATGCCGACTGCTCGACTGCTCGCTGTCCCCCGTTGCAGGCGGGAGCGGCGGCGGCGGCACCACATGTCGGTGTGGGAGCAGCGCACCAGCCAGCTGCGCCGGCACATGCAGATGTCCAGCCAGGAGGGCATCAACAAGGATGAGCCGCACCTCATCAACCCCCACGCCAGCATCTTCCGCCGGAAGAAACCGGGGGACGGCGTCACCCTGGAGAAATGCGCTGAGGAGCAAGGTGGCAAGGTCGAGCGGCCGCCAGCCGAGGGACCCGAGCAGCCGGCCCCGGGGGCCAACCCCGGCAGCGGTGAGGACAGGAGGAGCCCATCGCCCCGGGCCAAGCGAGACAAAGAGTCATGGCACCAGAAATCATGCCACGGGAACTGCGAGCAAGGCGAGCAGGACGGGGCAGGAGGCAGCGTCGAGGATAGGGCCAGGATGAGACAGAGCCAGCGGCGCAGCCGGCACCGCAGAGCCCGGATGGAGGGGAAGGAGTCAGCCGGCACCCTGGGGAGCCGCTCGGCCAGCCAGGAGCTGGGTCTGGAGGAGGCCAGCCCCACGGAAGGGGCGCAGGACGGGGACCGGCACGGGGATGTGGCTGCAGCAGAGGCGCTGATTCAGGGGGAGACAGAGGAAAGTGAGGAGCCCGTCAGGTTGGTACCCAGAGAGGGCATCTTGCAGTTCCCACAGCTCCTCGTCCTCTCCCCTTATCTTCTCGCACTTCTTCCTCTCCCGCATCCCTCTTGCAGGACAAACGGGGTCCCTGCTGGTGAAGCTGAGCTGGTTGGGACCGCGGAGGAGGGGAGTGCCCTGCAAGCAGCACCTGAGCACGCCCGGGGGAAGATGGGCAGCTTGACAGAGCAGGATTGCAGCAGCCCGGACACCAGCGAGCAAGCACTGCTGGAGGCCAGCCACACCGTCAGCCGAAGCGAGCCCGACCTCTCCTCCATCACCCCCAACACGGAGAAGGCCACGGAGAGCACCACCATCATGATCGATGTCCACGACTCCACTGTGGTACAGAGTGAGGACCCGTCTCTCTTTCCTGAGCCCCTCTCCCAGCCCTCAGGGACCCTGCAGGGATGGAGAGCCGGTTGCACGGCTTTTCCTATCCACATCCATCAGCTTGGGGGCGGGAGGGGGGGATATCCCTGTCTGCTCCTTGCAGTATCTCCCTCCAGCACCCCAGTTTTGCAGGGGAGCCCAAAAGCAATGCTGACGTGCCACTGTCCCTTGGGAGCTTTTCCCTTTCTCACCCCCTTCCCACTCACCCCTTCACCTCATCCCTCTTTCTCCCTTCCTCTCCGCCCGGACAAAACACTCACATCCCCTGTTTTTCCTAACACATCCGCAGCCTCCGCCCCGCGCGCTGCCGCTCAAACCCCCTTAACAGCATCCTCGCTGTCAAGGTGAGCTGCTTTAAACGGTGTTATTAATTAAACGACACTGTGAAAGCTGGCCTCGTTAAAACCCCTTTTGTCTGCTTGGTCCCAGCAGCCCGTGTCCTTTCTTCCCTTCTGGTCCCTCTCCCCGTAACGGCATGGGGATGCAAAGAGGGGGGCTTGTTGCACGTGCCCGGGTGGCAGGGACACCCCAGGGTGCTGTCTGGGGGCAAGGCCGGGCAAAGGCTCTCGCTTTCCTGCAGTTAGCAACAAGACAGACGGCGAAGCCAGCCCCTTAAAGGAGGCTGAGAGCAAAGAGGACGAGGAGGAGATGGAGAAGAAGAAGCGGAAGAAGGAGAAAAGTGAGACGGGCAAAGCGATGGTGCCGCACAGCTCCATGTTCATCTTCAGCACCACCAACCCGTGAGATATTTTTTGAGCTGTAGGAGCCCGGGGATGGGGAGGGCTGCAAGGGGAAGGACTCCTAGACATCACTGAGAACAGGGGGTCCCCTTGGGAAGGGGGCTGAATATCTCCCAAACAGCCTGGATAACCAGCCATGGTGTTCCCTGAGCCTCGGCAGGGCTCCTCCTCTATGCCAGCCACACTGGTGGCTTTCTCTCCTGGCTGCTGATTGCTAGCTGTGATTATTATTCAATGTTTGTTGCATTATTCTGCAGTTGACTGCTCCCCCATAGCTCTTGCCCAGCTCCAGCAGCCTGGAAGAATAAGCAACCCAGTTTCTCAGGGACTCTTTCTGGCCATACATGGGGTGTCTGGAGGGCTGGGACAGCTGAGCAAAGGGGTCAGCAAGCCCAAACCACCCTTGGGCTCCCTTGTTTTGCTCCTCAGACTTTGCTGCCCATTTTTCTTCTCTGGAAGCGGGTGACGTGGGGTGGGTTTTGCACGTGGGCCATGCCTGGGGCATGCCAGGGGCTCACAGGTGGGGGTCTGTCTCCCCGCAGGGTGCGGAGGGCTTGCCACTACATCGTGAACCTGCGCTACTTCGAGATGTGCATCCTCCTGGTGATCGCCGCCAGCAGCATCGCCCTCGCGGCGGAGGATCCCGTCCTCACCAACTCCGACCGCAACAAAGTGATTGCAAACCCCCTCCTGTTCCCCCCCCCCCATCCCTCGGGCAATGCAGGGAGATGTCCCGTAGGATTTTAGCTTCCATGGTGGGGCACACGTGGGACGCAGATCAAGGCAGCCGGTGGCAGCACCTGCACCGTGCCATGGGATCTGACTTCTTCCCCATCACCTTCCTTTATAAACCCTGGAAATCGCTCTCAGCCACCCACATGCAGGTTTTGGAGCCTGGGGAGCAGACCAGGGCACCTTATCGACTGTAAAGTAGCTTAAATTGGGGAGATGCTGATCTGTGAGCTGTGCTGGAGGTGCACAGGGACTGGTACGGGGGAGCGTGATTCCGGCATGCAGCTTGATTTCAGAGCCGCTTGCACCGTGCACGGGAAATGTTTCTCTCCTGCTTCTGCAGGCTGGGTTTGTGGCTGTCCCGAAGTCTTAGGGAACAGGCTGAGTTTGGGGCAAGCAAACCGATCCTCTGCACCTGAGCTGGTTGAGTCCCGGTGCAGGGTCTGGGTGGGTGCCAGTGAGCCCTTTTGCTTGGCAGCAGCTGCAGAGCCCCCCTGCCCTCTCTCTGCAGGTCCTGAGGTATTTTGACTATGTCTTCACCGGTGTCTTCACCTTTGAGATGGTTATCAAGGTAAGAGGCCTTGCGGGCTGGCTGTGCTGGGGATGCTGTCCCCCCCAGCATCCTTGCAGTGGGTGGGAAACTGCTCAGTTTTTCAGTAGTTCTGGTCCTAAATTTGGGTGATGGAGACTTTAAAGCCTGGTTCTTAGCAGCAGGAGATGAGAATGCTCAGGACCTCTTTTATCAGTTTCCAGGCTCCCAAAATATGATGCTCCTTGATATATACCTGAGATGCAGGGACAGACCCGCTGCTCCCTGGCGATGTCCCTGTCCCCAGCACACTCTGCCTTGTGGCTGCTTTCACTTGGTGGCCGAGCTGCTCATTCCCTGTCTGTTTTTATCAACATATTCCCCCCGCAGATGATCGATCAGGGCTTGATCCTGCAGGATGGCTCCTACTTCCGAGACCTCTGGAACATCCTGGATTTCATTGTGGTGGTGGGAGCGCTGGTGGCTTTCGCCTTGGCGTAAGTGGTTATCATCCTTGTCAGCTCTTTGCCTTCCCTTAGCTGGGGTGGGAGGAGGGTGCAACTGTGTGTTATGGCAACTAGACCCTGATTTTTATTTTTTTTTTTTTGATTTCTCTGCACCCTTCTGCTTTGCTTCTGGGATGGCTCCTGGCGTCGGTGTGTGGCTGACTGCAAAGCCCAGCTGTGCTGCTGGCACCTTAAATCAGTATAGCTCCAGAGATGGGTTTCTCCTTGTTTGTTAAATGCTGGTGAGCAAGCAGGCAGGGGACAAGGCAAGGAAAGCTGGAGACGCTAGGAAGAGTTTGGTGGTGAAATTGTGTCCCTGGTGAGCATTGCCTTGCATTTGGGCTCTGTACTGAGCTTGTGGCACCTCTGTGTCCTCCTCTGCAGGTGGGTGCCAGGGGGTCAGTGTCTGCAGTACCCATGCCACAGAGGTGGGAAGTGTCCAGAGATGAGTTTTGTCCTGCTTTGCCTTCCTCTGTGCTGCCGGCAGGGGCAGGCAGTGCAGTGTAGCTTGAGGAGCGATGAGTGGGTGCCAACGTGATGCTCACAGGCAAGGGGCAACCCCTGGTCCCTGGGGGCCGTGGTGCCCTGTTGGTGCCTGAGGAGGGCGAGGAGAAGAGAGGAGAGGCTCGCGCTCCTTTATCACGTTGTTGTTCTCTCTTTGTGCCTTTGACACTGACGGCGGTGGCGTTAGTGCTGGTGAGAGGTGAGGGCCTGGCAGCGGCGCAGACTGGAGCTCTGTCCTTGTCCACAGCTCAGGTACCGTGCGAGGCTCTTGGGGTGGCTGGGTCTGAGACCCAAGGTCACTTGATGGATTACAGCCTGTAATCCATCCCTCCCATTTCATCCCTGGCCGGGCAGTAGCTCTTTCCGCTCACTCTTGTCCACTTGCACCCTCCCTGACTCCTTGCTTTTGCCTTCCTCACCGTCCTCCCCCTCTTCCTCGCCTGGTGCTTTCATCTGCTGCTCTCTCCTTGGGAGAGCATGGGAGAATTCAGCTTGCTCAGCACAGGGATGAACTGACCCCTGGACAGGGCAGGGGGCTGACTTCAGACCCTGGCATGGGGAAGGGGCACGGGGCAGGTCCACTGGCTAGTGACATTGCCCTGAGCCCCCGGAAGGCCACCCAGGCCACCATGAGAATGGATGGAGCATTTCCAGGGTCTGGCTGATATACCCTCTGCCAGGGCAAGCCCTCAGAGCATGTCTGGAGGTGGGGCTCGAGGGCATCAGCAGCCTGAAGGTGCTTTGGGTGGTTTTAGGAGGACAACAGAGCCTTTTCCTTCCAAGGCATCTTTCATCAAGACTTTTTGATGGCTGAAGGAGGGCAGGTTGATGGCTCAGCCTGCTCCTGGATGGACAGGTGTCCTTACTGCCACTAACAGTACTGTAATCTGCGTTTACTGTCCCTTTGCCCCCATCCCACAGAAGTGGCATGATTGCTGGGGTGCCCCCTGAAGCTGGCAGGTTCCCCACGTACCAGCGCCAAGCATGTGGGGAAGCTGCTGTGCCCCTTCCAGCACTGCTTGACATCTGCCTGCCTTTACCCAGCCTCTCAAGGGAAGGACAGGTCCCTTTGGGCATGGGACAGCTGAATTCTCAAGGGCAAGCACCCCCATCGACTGCAGCACCAAACCCCCTCCCACAGAGAAGGAAGGTCTTTGCATCTCCACGTACGTTTGCAGCAAGCGTCTGTGTCACCTGCCCACTCTTGTAGCTGTAGCTGGGTAGATACCAAGTTGCTTGTGTCATGGACGAGGGCTCTTTATAATGTAAACCTGCGGGATTGTCCCTCTCCCCCACTTCTGACGGGGGCTCCTGCTGGAGGAGATGATCTCATGGCTTCGGGGGTGAAGGGAACAAAGGAACCGCAGCAATTTCTGATGGTTTTATACATTATAAAGCATTTATAAGGACACCTGCCTCTCCTGTTGGCAGCCTGTCACTGCCACAGCCCCGGGAGCTGCAGAATGTTTGCCAGCTATATATGTCACAACCCGCCGCCCTCCCTCTCTCCATCCCTCCATCCTGGTCTCAAGAGAAAAACTCTGGCCATGATGTTTAAATCCCTCTCCTTTTCTTCTCCCTTCATGAACTCTTTGAGATGGGGATGGGGAAGGGGAAATGTGTCCTCCCTCTCCCCTTCCTTACCTCCATGGAGCTGAGTAGGCAAAGCAATGCCCAAAGAGTGGCTGCCACAGTTATGTGGCTGAGAGCAGCTGATGACCAGGTCCAGTACTTCCTGCTTGAAGAAGTGCTGGGACATGGGATGCTGTTTAGGTTTTCTGCCCTTTTTGCCTCCCATCTGTGTTTAGTTTTGCTCGTGGTGGTTCCTAGGTAGCCGTGGGTGCAGCCAGAGGTCTCTGAGCTGGTCCAGAGGTACTACCATCATCTGCCAGCCGTCGGTGCTACATCAAAATCACCAATAAACAAGTGTTCACCCATAAAGCCATCTCCCCGTGTGCCACTGTGGCCTGTCCACTGCCTCCTCAGAGCCCGTACATGCCAAGGCAAGAGGTCATCTTGTTTTATTTGTAGCTCTCTGCATGGAAAGTTAATACGTCAATCCAAACGCAGCCTAAATAAAAAGCCCAATATAAAACCATAAATCTCCAAAGAGTTCAAATTAAATTAGCTGAAATAACCAGAACCATAACTAAAGACGCTGCTTGCTTTTGCCTCCCATGGCACCCTCCGAGGAGGCATTGTGCAGAGGAGCAGCGCTCGCTTGTGGCTTTGCAGAGAGGTGGTGTTGCCTACGCCTGTGGGCTTGCAGCAGCGGGAAAGGTTGAGTAATGGAAAGGCTGGTGGAAAGGTGGAGTGGTGGTCAGTGCATAGCCCTTGCTGTCTTGCCTGGTCATCAAGGGCAGGAGTTTCTCCACCCAGAGGTACCCAGCAGAGGTGCCTCTTTCTTTGCTAAGCAGCATCTTCTTGTACTGGTCAGGACAGAGGTCTGATATCCCATCAATGAAGTGCTGCAGAGTTAAACTACCACCTTTTCAACACACCTTCCACTTGCTTCACTATCTGGGGTTATTTTTATGGTTTTTTAAATAATGTTTTATTTCATAGGCTTTGGCCCTGGTGCTGAGCCTTCTGTGTGCACATAGCAGGGGCGTAGCTCAAGCAAGGACAGAGGTTTGGTTACAACTAGGGACCTTGTGGACCACCTTGACTTGTCTGAGTAGGTGTCTCCTGCCAGCTTGCAGGAGATCCCATACTGCAGCTCAGGCTCTTAGTCAGTGGATTTCTTGATGGAGGCAATTGAGCAGAGTTAGCCTGTTTGAATGGAAATTATTGTGGCCTTGCAGGTAGGTTCCCTCAGAGGCACCTGCCTTTGGCTGGTTGGGGCCGAGCATTGAGGTCCTCCCCTGACTCCTGGCCGAGGAGTACCACGTGCCCGCCCGCTGTCACCCACTGTCCTGCTCTCCACGGGTTCTTCTTGCAGCAGAGGTTTCACTACATGCCCTTCTCCCAAAACCTCCAGCAGGAAGTCTCTCCCTGAAGATAAGCCCCATCCTGGAGGACACAATGTGGTCTACACATCGTGCCTTTCAACCCAGGCGTTGGGGCAGTGGAGGGCTGCTGCAGGGTCCCTCACCCGAGAGGCTGCAGTCATCCCCAGTGCATTTCTTACCTTCTTCCTCTCTTCTCTCTTTTTCTCTTGGTGCTGTTTGGTGGCTGCTGGACTGGATCACCCACAGGAATGCTTTGGGGTAACTATGCCGTTCGGGTCACCGCGGGGTGCTGCCCTGGGGAGCGTGGTGGGACGGGCACAGGAGAGGCGGGTGTTTGTCTGTCCAACACCTGTGCTGACCCTTCGCTGCGTTTGCAGACACTGGAGCATACTGCTCTGCATGCACCCCTCCATTGCCCGGTGGGGTGCTCTGGGAAAGTGCAGTAGGGATTTTCTGTACGAGTAATGCAATCCCTTGGCTTTGGAGGAGGGTACTTTTATTGTGGACATCGTCCAAGGGCATGGGATGTGGCTCATGCCAAGCTCAGCCTCCACTGTAGACCCAGCAAAGCCAGGCTTTCCTCCAAGCGTTATCCAGCCCTATCCTATCCACGTTGGATCCCGAGCAAAACCACAGGAGGTTTCCTGAGGTCTGAAGAGGTCACTCCTCAGCAGATGTAAACCACTGCAGTTGAGTTGACCTTGGTGGCAGCTTGTATCAGCTGAGCAGTGCCCTCAAATCCTCACCCCAGCCCCAAGTGGGATGCCCCAGCCAATTACCCAGGCCCTGACCCCGAGCAAAGCAGGAGATGGGAGGTGCAAAGTGGGTCCCAGGGCTATTTGTACAGTTGCTTCTGGTAAATTTGTGGGACTGTCCTCCTAGGGAGGACAATTAATTAGTGGTTTTGTTTACATCTCTTAATGATTAAGCCCATTATTGTGCTCCCTGTTGCATTAACCTTCGCAAAGGAGCCGTGTAATTTGGACCGTCTGTTGTTGTAAGTCATTTCCTTGACGTTTTTTGAGGGTGCCCAGTGGACACAAACTGTGCCACCTTCATCAGAACCTCTCTGCTCCACCTGGGATCCAGCCCATGGGCTTTAGTTAAAAGACAAGAAAAAAAGCCTTGTATTTTGGTTGGGATTAATCACCATATTCAAGAAATGCGGGTCATGAGGGGTCTTCTTGTTGCTTTTCTAAAGAATCTAATAGTAAGCTCTGCCTCCCTCAGCTGAATAGGGGTGAAGGCAAGTGCAGCCCTGATGTGGAGAGGGAAGAGAGGGCTGTGATGTTGTGAGATGCAAGACCAGGCTGGGTAGCGCTGATGGAATAAGGCACAATGCCATAAGACAGTGTTTGTGCAAGGAAACCAAGCACAGAGCAGGTGCTTCCCTAGGTGAATGTAAGGACTAGGAAACTTGAGTTTAAACCGGGGTGAAAAACCCTTGGAATCTTGAGTTTAAACCAGGGTGGAAAAACCCTTGGTGAGCGGCCTGCACGTAGACCCCATGGTGGGGGCCTTTTGCAAGCCCCATCTGCAAACCCCACGTGTCTGCAGTAGGGAAGCTAACCTCCTGCCCCTCTGGAGCAGCATGGCTTGGGGACAGGGGGGAGGGCAGAGTGCCACAGCACCCTTCGGGCAGCCGCCTTCGCTTGGGGAGAGCGTTGGCATCCCCAGCCCCAGCCCTGGCATCCCCGCTGCTTCTCACGAGGAGGGGATTCGTTGAGGTTCACTGCTCCCCAGCAAAGGGTGCTAATCCCGAGGAGGAGGGAATTGCTTTATTTTTCATCTCTGCCAGCTGTCAGCGTGTGTGTTGGAGGAGACTCATTTAGGCGGGCTGCGCACTCAGCAGTCACACGTTTGTGAGTGCTGGCCCCCACGATGGCATGTGGCTCTCCCATTCCTGTCCTCACGCATGCTGGAGAGGGGTGGTGGTGGTGGTGGTGTGGTGTGTCAGCTGTTGAAAACCTCTTGAGCATCCAGCCCAGGTCTGCAAGTTTATTGTCTCTCTGTTTCATTTTTGGCTGCGTGTGCCTCCCGCCGACACGGTAGGACCAACAAGGGCCGAGATATCAAGACCATCAAGTCCCTCCGTGTGCTACGGGTCTTGAGGCCTCTGAAGACCATCAAGCGACTGCCCAAGCTGAAGGTAATGATACTCATCTCCTGCCTTGTATCTGTTTTCTCCAGCGTAGACCGGTGGGTGCAGGGACCACATGCATCGATTTGCTGATGAACAAGTAGTTTCCAAAGCCTGCGCTGGCTTTTAGGAGCCCTGTTTTCAAACACAACGCCCTTCAGGCTGCCTCGTATCTGGAGGTGCAATGAGTTATTAAAAGCAAGCCTGGATCTCTGCAAGGTGTCAGAGTTAGTTCCTCTGCCAGGGAGCATGGAGCTGGAGTGGGCACGAGGTGGCAAAGCCCAGCCGCTCTCCTGATAAAATAGGCTGCTCTGGCTTTGTGAGAGCTCAAATCTCTTTCCAAAGTTGATTATCTTTCCTACCAGACCAGTTTACAAGCAAGTTGGGATTTTGTGTGCTGTGCTGTTGTGGTTGTGGTGTTGCACCAAAAGGGGATTTCCCGCCTGAATACAGGGATTATTTATGCAGCACAGGTAGGGTTATGGATTTCCCTATTTCAGCCAATGGGGTATGGAGCCAGAAAGGAGTAAGAGACTGAGAAAACCCTGAGTTTTTCTCACAAGGGGTTACTTGGCTGGTGGATGAGGCCCAGGGTGGCGTCCCAGAGACGTGGCTTTTGACCCCAGCTCTTCTTTCCGATCGGTGGATGGATTCAGCCCATGTCAGTTCATTTCCGGACACCTCAGTCTTCACCATGGAGCAGGGATAAGGACATTCCTCTCTTTCTTAAAGTGCTTTGAGGACTAGGGCTGAGAGCTCAGCCTCCGCAGGTGCTGCTATTGCGGGCAGAGGTATTTGCTCTGCCTTGTTATTCGCGGTGATTAGAAACAAGGCAGTGTTTACTAACTGGTCTCTAGTGCTGCTAATTGTGTAATTGGGGCTGTCGGCTGCCCTGGTTGCAGGGAACATTGCAGGATATAAATATGTAACCCTGCTGCTGCCTCGGGCCGCTCGGTGTCTATGTGTGTGCTGGGGGAGTACTCCAGGTGTTAAACTCATTCATAAGATAGACCTTTGCCTGGGTGAAGGCCCCGCTCTTTCCTCCTTTCCCTATGGCAGTCTTAAAGAAGGTTTTGGTCCTGCCCTTTGCCAAGGCTGTCGGTTCCCCAAGGTGAGCTGTGCCCTCTCCTGCAGGCTGTCTTCGACTGCGTCGTGACTTCCCTCAAGAACGTCTTCAACATCCTCATCGTCTACAAGCTCTTTATGTTCATCTTTGCTGTCATTGCTGTCCAGCTCTTCAAGGGGAAGTTTTTCTACTGCACTGACAGCTCTAAGGACACAGAGAAGGACTGCATGTAGGTGCCCTGTTCAGTAGGTCCGATGCTGCTGACACCTCTGGCAAAGGCAGGGTGCTGGGTAATGTCTTCTGTGGTTCCCAGTTAAGTTCTTGGTCATGGCTCTCTCTTGGGGTGGATGGCATGGGCTTAGCCCCATCCCCATTGCTGTGTCAGCGCTGTGCATCCTTGCATGGAATGCAGGATGCAGAGCCCTGTATTTTACTTCTGGTCTCTTTCCTCCTTCTCTCTTCCCTTTTGCTGTCCCCTACTCCCCTTCCCCTTAGCTGTTATCTAGCCTCTCCCCATTTCTGCCTCCTGCCCTGCAGGAGGAGAGGTCCCCCCCTCCCACTGCACACACATGCTGCCCCCAGGGTTTAAAACCACCGTCTCATAGTTTGTCAGTGTAAAAAGCAAGGTCACTGCTGTCTCCCAACCTTGCAGAGGGAACTACGTGGACCACGAGAAGAACAAGATGGAAGTGAAGTGCCGAGAATGGAAACGCCATGAGTTTCACTATGACAATATCATCTGGGCTTTGCTCACCCTGTTCACAGTCTCTACTGGCGAGGGTTGGCCCCAGTGAGTATTCTGCTCTGTCCTTGAATTAGGGTGAGGATGTCCCCATTGGGTTGATTGGGTCAATAACTGGCTGCAGCCTGGCAGGTTTGAGAGAGAAACTGCTGGGCAGGGAGGAGGAGAGGAAGGATGGGAAATTATGTCAGTAAAAAAGAGCTGGGACTGTGGCTGAGGTTAGACTCTTCCTTAGGGAGTGAATTATAGATAATCCATTCTCCTGTGTGGCCCTGTGGTATATCTTAGCTCAAGTTTAGAGCTGACCATAGGACTAACCATTTCTTCATGCTGATGCAAAACTAACCATTTCTTCATGCTTGGGCAATTTTTTCCTCTGTATGTGAAGCACTGGAAAATCCATTTTCCTTCAGGGGCAGAGGGAAAGCAGCATAAAACAAGCTGTAGCCACTTAGAAGGCTTGTCCTTGTAAAGCAGATGAAGAGGGAGATTTGTATTATCGTTGATACAACTGTGGATAGGCAAAGCTGGCTGTACAAAGTGTGTCCCATGAGAAATGCCATATGGTGGCAGTCCTCATGGGCATATCTCTGGTTGCTTTTCTTCACCTGTCTGCCCACAGGGTGCTGCAGCATTCAGTGGACGTGACGGAGGAAGACCGTGGGCCGAGCCGCAGCAACCGCATGGAGATGTCCATTTTTTATGTTGTCTATTTTGTGGTCTTCCCTTTCTTCTTCGTCAACATTTTCGTGGCTCTCATCATCATTACGTTCCAAGAGCAAGGAGACAAAATGATGGAGGAGTGCAGTCTGGAGAAGAATGAGGTATGGTCTAGGGAGGGGGAAAGAGGACATTTCGATGGGTTTTCTGCAGTTTGTGAGTTTGGAGCTCCCTAGATGCTGAAAAGGTGTAGGAAACCTGTGAGCCACCTGCCTGCTCAGCCCATGAAGGAAAGAAGTGCGGCAGCCACTGTCCCCCATGTTACCATCTGCCAGGGTCTGATGCACGTTGTTTTATTCCAGAGGGCCTGTATTGACTTTGCCATCAGCGCCAAGCCCCTCACGCGGTACATGCCCCAGAACCGACACACCTTCCAGTACCGGGTCTGGCACTTTGTGGTCTCTCCATCCTTCGAGTACACTATCATGGCCATGATAGCATTGAACACCGTGGTGCTGATGATGAAGGTGAGCTGATCAGAGCGAGCCTGTCCTGTTTGGGGCGGTGGGGAGAAGGAGAATCTGTCAGGATGGAACCGGGGGATATTTTGGTTGTTTCTAGGAGATGGTTTGAGACAGAATCTGAGCATGTATTGCCTTGGCACTCGAAACACCATGTGCCCCAAACTGGAGATGAGATCTTCCCTAAATGAGAGGACCCAAACAATCTGGACTTCCCAACTACTGCAGAAAGATCTGGATTTACTCTGTGCTTCCTTCTTAGAAGGAGTGGCAGCTGTCCTGGGACAGGGGTGGAGAGGGGAAGGAGGAGATTGTCTTGAAGCACCCAGGGCAAAGAGCACAGACCACCGCAGTTCTTCCCTGGGACAGTCATCAGCCAAGAGGCTGGCAGCCCCCCTCCTGGCTAGCAATGTCTCTCTCTTTCCATCAGTACTACTCTGCTCCGTACACCTACGAGCTGGCCCTGAAGTACCTGAACATTGCATTCACCATGGTGTTCTCCTTGGAGTGCGTCCTCAAGATCATCGCTTTCGGCTTCCTGGTGAGTGGCTGCTCCTGTTCTTGACAAGGGTGTTAATTTGGACTTTGGCAGCACACAGATCACAGAGGGAAGGTGTTAATAATGTGAGGTTGTTGCTATTTATTTTGGGTCCCAGCCTGAAATCTGCTTTTAGGTTGGAATCGCTCCTTTAGTTCTCATTAAACTTCCCACTGCTGGATGCTGGTGGGGGAAGCCACAAAACTGCTTTAGTTTTTGCCTTGCTTCTGTGCTGCTCTGGTGCCTGGACCACGTATGTGCTGTGCAGCCACTCTAATGAAGTCAACTGCCGCTGCAGTCCCTTGTCCCTGGGAGATTCTGGTGCACTGCTGTCCTTGGGTTGTATCAGTTGGACCAGACCTGACCACCAGTGAGACCTCCCTACCTAATTAACGGTCCTCAAGTCCCCAGTTGGTCATTTAAGATTTGAAGCCATGGACTGCCTTTTCTTCAGCTACTCTTTGCTACTTATGAGCAACTGTCACATCTGCTCTTTTACAGTTTCTCTCTTGTTCCTAATTCCTACTGGGAGATGAGATCCACTAGCAGAAGGGTTTCTAGCCACCCTTGTTGCTCCCAGTGGTGCCAGCCATGGTCAAGTCTGGTCTTGCACCAGCTGCTGCACAAGCAGCAGGGGCTGAGATGGGTCCGGGTGCCCATGAAGAGGAGGGCAAAGCAGCCTCATGACAAGGAGGGTCAGTGTGATGAGCTGTTGCAGCCTGACCAAGGCTGGCTGTGGCCACGTTTTCTGCTCCCGTTCACCTGGGTGGCCTGTTGGCTGCATGAGTCATCTCCCAGGAGAAGCTGCTCACTGCAGACATGCTCAGGTGTGCTACCATCTCAGATGCAGGACAGTGCTCCAGACTGTTGCTGCATACAAATGGGCACCAAGGTCTTTGCCGCCACCACCACCATTGTCCATGAGCAGCCTTGGCCTGTGGCCCAGCGCCCTCCAGACTTGCGATCCCTGAGCTCAAATCCATGTTCCCTCTCTCCTTCCTTTTGCAGAATTATTTCCGGGACACCTGGAACATCTTTGACTTCATCACTGTCATTGGCAGCATTACGGAGATCATCCTGACGGACACCAAGGTGAAGCGGGGGCTGGGAGCAGCCGGGCGTACCGCTGTGGGGTGGGGGGCTCCCGCCTCCCTCTGACCCTCTCTTCTTCTCCCAGCTGGTGAACACCAGCAGCTTCAACATGAGCTTCCTGAAGCTCTTCCGGGCTGCTCGGCTCATCAAGCTGCTGCGCCAGGGCTACACCATCCGCATCCTGCTCTGGACGTTCGTGCAGTCCTTCAAGGTAAGTCACAGGCCATGGTGCTGGGGTGCTGCTCCCAAATGTAAGCTGTTCCCAAGGTCTTGCTAACTTGTTGGCTTGTAGGAGGGACGGATTGGCACAGCTTACCTGCTCGCTGTGCTTTTTGTACTCCTCTGGAGCTGGACCTGTGCTAAATGAGATGACTCATCTGCTTGTCTTGCAGGCCCTCCCCTACGTCTGCCTCTTGATCGCCATGCTTTTCTTCATCTACGCGATCATTGGGATGCAGGTGAGCACAGACATCTCAGCGTGCATCCCTCTGGCATGGACAGGCTGGACCAGCACGTCCTCAGCGTTATGCACAGCACCAGCCTTATGCCTGCCTGTCATTGCTTCACTCGATCACGGTGTCTGCGAGGGTCCCGAGGGTGGAACAGCTTGTTTGGGAGCTGCAGAGCCACACTCCCTCGAGGAGCTGCCACGGGCTTGTTCAGTCAAGCTCCGCAGCTGCCTTCCCAACTTTGTGCCCTTGGCGATGTGGCCCTGGGGACTCAGCTGGCCATCCTGTGTGATGGCTGCTTTCAAATCGCGTCCCCCCTTTGTTTAGAAATTACATCCTATCTCCAACTCCCTAGCAGCCCCCAGAGATTGATTTCATGCCTGAGGGCCCCGGTGAGCAGCCTGATGCCTTTCCCATCCGAACAGCTGGATCATGGCAGCGATTCCTGCAGCCCACTGTCCACCTTGTCTCCATCTACAGAGGTTTTATGTTGTAGCCGTGCCCCTGATGGTCTACTTGGGCTCTTGTGCTTTGGGACCTCTGATGACCTACCAGATGTTGGGAGGTCTGTAGAGCATGGGAAGACGTTGGCTTTCCAGGCTCCAGCTGGGAAATCAGAAGCATGCGAGCTAAAACCCTCAGCTCCACGCATGCCGTGGGGCTGGCTCAGTTCTGCGGTGACTAAATCCCACGCTGAGGATCTGACAAAGCATCTTCGACGACGAGCGCTGGGGATACGGAGCCGCCTGCCGAATGAGCTGCCGCAGTTCCCAGCACCGTTGCCTGGGACAGGCAGATTTTGGGGAGGCAGCAGGCAGCGCAGTGGCCCCCTGCTTGGGCTGCTTGGCAGCGCTGGTGTTTAGTCTCTGCCACCCCCTCTCTCCCGCCCCGAGAGAGTCGCATGGCTGGTTTTGGCCGCTCTGTCCTACACATCTCGGCACCGGCTCCAGGTGTTCTCTGCGCTAAACAACCGCCATCTGACTCAGCCCCCCCCCCCTTCCTGCCGTGTGGTAGTATTTGATTTATTTTTTTTTATTATTTTTTTTTTTAACACCATTGTGAACAAATCCCCAAGCAGTAAAGTCTGTGGGCGTTATTTGAGCAAAATAGCTGGAGGCAGAAAATATTCTACAATTACACATTCCAAAAAACCTGTACAGGGAAAAAAATACTCTGCAGTTAGTGTATTTTTAGGCTCAGGGAAAGTGGAATAAATATTTAACAGTAATAACAGCACATTTTTCCTATTTGAGGCACTTTACGAACATTCGTTATGTCCTACCACGGCCTTATCTGTGGATCATTATTAGGATATTGCCCATATTTGGGGTCTGGTTGCCTCTTTTGGCCCTGTGGATGGTAGTCCCAGGTGTCTGGCTATCCGTGGTGGGTCAGCAGTCAGTCTGTCCCTCCCTTGCTGAGCCCACCCTGTTTGCACCGTTGTGCCCGACCTTAACATCACAGACCCTTTCCCCACCAAGGGAAGAGCTCCCAGGAGTTTCCAGGACCAGGACCCAGCACCAACCCAGGGTGGTGCAGCTTGTACCCATGCCATGTGGTGCTCGGATGCCACCCGTGGCGCAGCAGAGGGATGGACGTGGAGCGGTTGGACTCGGTTGGTCCCAGGTCCTCCGTGCTCCTTGTTTCCATGGCATCTTGGCCTATCGCAGCCTTTGCCGCCCACCGCAGATCCCCGCCGAGGAGAGGAATGTCTCCTTCCCTGGTGGCTCCTCGGTGTGCTGGCTGTGCACCAGCATGCGTTTGCTGGGGTGCTTTTCCACGGGGGGTTGCGCAGGGAGGGTGGCTGTCGGCTGCTTTGGGGGCTGGCTGTGCCGATGGTGATGGACCTAGGGCAGGATCGGTCCCTGCAGTGAAGATGAACACGCAGCCACTTCCCCGGCTCTCGCCTGGGAAGCTCTTGCCTGAATAACTGAGCCCTTTTTCTCCCTCCCGTGTAGGTTTTTGGCAATATCAAATTAGATGAGGAAAGCCACATTAACCGGCACAACAACTTCCGCAGCTTCCTGGGTTCCCTCATGCTCCTTTTCAGGTACGTAGCCATAAAATACTCATTTGGGAGCATTTTTGGGTGCAGGCATACCAGGAGCCAGGCTGGGCAGGTTCTTTTTTTTTCCTCCTACGTTGCCTCAAAAAGGATGTCTGTCTCCCAGCTCTTTGGACTGGCTGGCTGGGGGAAGTTGGCCCCCTGTGCCAGGAGCTACACCCTGGCATGGCTGCGCATGTGTGGGTCCAGCTCAGTCGCTGCTGATCCAGTGCCTCGCTCCTCTGCATGCTGGAGATGTGTTTAATTTGGGCGGGGGGTCGCACAGCTTCTTGGGAGGTTTCTTCTGGGAGCATCCTGTCCTGGGTCCATCCCGTGCCACCACGACCTGCTGAGCGCAGCTGTGTTGGGTGCAGGAGTGCCACGGGAGAGGCATGGCAGGAGATCATGCTGTCCTGCCTGGAGGGCAAAGGCTGTGAGCCGGACACAACGGCAACGTCCGGGCAGAACGAGAATGAGCGCTGTGGCACTGACCTGGCCTACGTTTACTTTGTCTCCTTCATCTTCTTCTGCTCTTTCCTGGTGAGTTCCCCCTCCCTGAGAGCCCTGGGGGCCCTCTCTCATCAGCCCCCCCGCCCCAACCTGCACCCCAGCCATAGGGTCATCTCTGCTCCCCCTACCCCTACTTTCCTTTCTCTCTGCCTTTTTCCCTTTCACTTAGATGCTCAACCTGTTCGTGGCGGTCATCATGGACAATTTTGAATACCTGACTCGGGATTCCTCCATCCTGGGACCTCACCATCTAGATGAGTTTGTCCGGATCTGGGCAGAGTATGACAGAGCAGCGTGGTATGTAGCCAGCTCCTTCTCTCCTGAGCAACCTCTCAGAGTTGGTTTCAAACAGGCATCTCTGTGTTCTGCTGTCGGAAACCGGCTGCGATGCCTGGGATGGTCAGGGAAGGGCTGGTCTCACTCATAGTCGTTACATGGATGACAACTGGTTCCTACAACGCCTGGTGTTACAGGCATCTTGAGTGATGTTCACAGTTTGCCATGGTGGTTATCCTGAGTGCTGGAGGTTCCTACTCTTTCTCTCCTCTCCGGCCAGTGGGCAAGTTCCTCTCAGCCTCCCTCTGTGTCCCCCTCCACCAGCTGGGTGCCTCTGTCCTGAGACTGACTCCATCACCTAGTCCCAAGTACCCACAGCTCCCTGGTCAGAGCAGGGCTGAGGGTGGCTTGTTCCCAGCAATGGGGAGAATGCTGGGGGTCTGCTGGGCTCCTGCCAAGTCACCTCTGGAGGACCTTGTTGGGAGTGTGTTTGAGGGGTTTGGGCAGTTGTGTTATTACAGTGGGAGGACTTTTTTTCCTGCACTCGCGCCTTTGCCAATGAGGACCCCAGCAAACAGGGCTCCCGTTTGCCGGCAGCATGTTCCCAGCAATGGGACAAGTTCACAGCAACCGTTCATACTCCTGGTGGCCGGGCTTTGGCTCTGCTCCCGCTGCTGCTGCAGAGGACCTGTTCTCCACTGCTCCTCATGGGGTGGCCTGGAGTATGCTTAGGGCAGTGTGGAGCACACAGCACCTCTGGGAGCATGTTTGCCCTCCACTCATCCCCAGCGCTATGAGGGCATCTTGTGTGGCCCCTTCTTCCCTCCCCTAGCCCATTGGCGGCCTCTCTGGCGCCATGACCCACCACCGTTGTGCCGGGGAGCATGAGCGATCTTAGTTCAAGAGCCCTTGATAGCCACATGTGCTCCCTTTGGAGACTTCACCTCCACTGCTAATGTCCTACCCCTCAAGAGACCAACTCCAGACAAGATATTTTTTAATGCCTAATATCATCAGTTCCTGGCACAGTTTCCTTCACCATTTCTGTCCAACCCTGTGCAGCTCAGTGCTGGCCAGGTTCCTCCCTGTGTGGCCTCCTCCAGCACTCTTGCTGCTGTGCAAGATCCACATGGGTGACTGTGCCTTGTGCAAGGGGGAGAGGTCAGTACAGGTGAGTAGATGTCCTGGATGGACAACTAGAGAAGGGGGAGGAGGTGAGAGCAGTGAAACATCCAGCTGCTTGGTGTGGGGCTTCTCACCCATGGTTTTTGGGAAGGATTTCTTCACACCAGATGCTTCATTGACTCTCGTCCCCGATGTTGGTGGCCTGGGTCTCCAGGACAGTCACTGAAAAAGTATGCCTGAACTGTCCTGTTGATGCCATGTACCCCTCTGATTCTGAGCAAGCCCTGCTCTTTCATCATGATATGTAACCAGTGGTTAGGGGATGTGCGCAGGAGCTGGTGGTGCTGAGCCCGTGGGGGCAGCCCTGGCCCCGGTTGCTGGGTGAGGAACGGGTGAGTACATCTGAACGGGTCCCACCACCTGAGTGGGGCAGCAGTTCTGTATCCTGACACCGGGATCATCACATGAAGGTCTTGTGGGGAGACCGCCCAGCACCAGGGGGGCTCAGGGATGGGTTTTGCCCAGATGGTTGGGTTAGCTCTGGCCTGCGATGGAGAGGGGATGGGAGAAGAGCAAGGAGAAACCAAAGGCAAAGGCGCCGGGTAGGATGGTAACGCTGGTCTTTGCTTTCTCATGTGGTTTCCCTTCAAGCTTGTCTGAGGATGCCCAGGAGGCTGCAGCATGCTGCACCTCAGCACTTCCACCCCACACGGTCCCACTTCCCAAAGGGCTCTGGTCTGGAGTGGAGCAGGGAGCTCAGCATTCAACGGCCCCTACAACCTCTCCTGCCAGCTCTCCACCTCGACTGCTTTGTTATTTCAGCCGGTGCAGGAGGGATACGGGCTGTTTCCTGCAATGACTGTGCCCAGGCCTGGGGAGATGTGCTTCTGTGGGCAAGAAGTGGTGTCTGTATGGGCGAGCTTGCTTCTAATAATGTGTACCCTTGGCAGAATGTGGTCTGGTGGTCGGAGCGCAGGACTGGACCATGAGAGACCTAGGTGCTAGTGCCGCAGCCACCGGTCACCAGCTGGTCACATTATCTCTCGCCATCTCAGGTTCGCCAGACATTGGAGATACAAGTGACTCAGCTGCCAAGCTCCCTGGGACCTTGTGAGGACCAGAGAGTTGGCCGTGTGAGGGCAGGCTCTCTGGTGGTCTCTCCATCAAAAGGGCTCGTGATGGCTAGAACCCAACCAAGCTGCAGGCTCACCCCATCTAAAATCCCAGCCCTCTCCCACCAGGCTTAGACGGCCAGGGGCACGATGAGGAAGGGTGATGGGCTGGTGTTCACCACCAAAGCTGTCCTTCTCCAGGGTCAAGATGGGTCAGTGTGAGGAGGTATGAGCTGACTCATGGAGGAGAAGGCAGTAGCTGATGCTCACAGCTTTCGCCTCTCTGGGTCTGACAGAGACAGAAGGAGAAGAGCCATGCACCCCCGGGGGTCTTGCCCCACAGATGGCCCCAGGATCCCCCGGTTAAGCTCTCCATCCTCCCCTCCACTCTCTCAGTGTCCTATTAACCCACCTGTGCTTCCTTTGCAGCGGCAGGATCTCGTATAAGGATATGTACAAATTAGTTCGGGTGATCTCGCCTCCTCTGGGCCTAGGAGAGAACTGCCCCTACAGGGTGGCGTGCAAGGTTTGCCTCCCAGTCCTCCGCCACAACCTGGCCACGGGACGCACCATCCACCCCTCCTTCCCACCCCGCTCCACCACCACCGCGCCTCCTGAGGGAACCCTGACGTTGCTTTCCTTTGAGTTTAAAGAGGTCCGCGGCCTCCCAGAGCCAGCAGCTGTCCCCCTCAAGGGGAGGCATGAGTGGGGCCAGGGGGGGCTCAGACCCTCCTGGGGTGGGTTTTGACAAATTGCGTCCTCCAGCCAGCCCCCTGCCCCAGCCACCATCAGTGCAGAGAGCCCCTAAAGGGTCCCGGGCCAAATGTCACCATCCCTGTGTCTCAGAGTGACCTCACATAGGAGCAGGAGGTTTTTTAGGACTTAGATGTGGTTTGTTCCTGGAGAGGAAAGTGGGGAGCAAAGGTAGGAGGATGTTGGGGACTTTGCTGTTGTTTTGGAGAGTGAGGACTGGAGGGACAATGAGGAGGCCAGGGTGACCCTTGTCCCTGGCGGACACCGTGCTGTACCCAACAGACTCTTCCTCAAATGAGGCACTTGGAGGACATGCAACAACACCTCTTGGGAAAAGGACTCTTGATAGTCTTTCCCTTAGCTTGCTGGATCTTCCTGGGAGGTGGTGTCACCTG
Organism: Xenus cinereus; assembly: GCA_025774025.1. Taxonomy (NCBI): domain Eukaryota; kingdom Metazoa; phylum Chordata; class Aves; order Charadriiformes; family Scolopacidae; genus Xenus; species Xenus cinereus. The sequence continues at coordinate 2,611,926 of JAOXJK010000004.1, forward strand.
GGCACATCTATGGAGCTCAACAGCTCCTCTTCTTCAGCTTGAGCCAAGCTCCCAGCTGCTGGCCATGAGTCCACAGCAACAATTTGGCCTCCTTGTGCCTTTCTGGCTTGCACTTTTTTAAAATTTATTTTATTCTCCGGTGACAATTGATCAAAATCCTCTGCCTGCCACCTTTTCCAAAGTGTCATGATGCCTATGTCTGTGTCCATGGCATGAAAGGATGAACCACAGAGATTGTTCTTCCCTCTGCATCCCTCACAGGATCTGAGGAGGTGTATGAGGGAAGCTCAGACACCCTCAGTCCTTGCAAAGGAAGAGGGTTCCTTGGTGCAGCATGGTATAGCCACCATGTCCTTCTCACCACATCAGAAATGCTTCTTCCAGCCAGCATCCCTGGAGCGGGTCTGTCACCTTCCACAGCTGGTCTTGGGGATGATGCACACATTTGAAATCTTGAAGTAAACCACCACAAGTAAGGCAAAGCAAGCAAGACAAGGTCTTGGATGCTCGGTCATCATATTTATGAAAAGGTATTTAGGGATAGGAGATTTCTTGCAAGAATCTCAGCTCATTTGTTCAAGGAGGGGCTCATTGCAATCTTTCGACTCTTCTCTGCTGGCAAAGGATGGCGGCTTTGCTGAGGACACTTGCTCAGGTCCCTACAGACAGAAGAGACCTTTAGGAGGAATTTCTAATCTTTCCTGATTGACATCAGGGCTTCACTGGGAAACACTGCTCTTCTAAGTTAGATCACCTGGTGCTCAGAAGGGTGCCTGTAATGTCTCCTGGGAAGAGGGAGCTCTGCAGCATTCTGGGCTTTCTGCTGACTCTGTGGGATGGACAGAGCAGTGAAGGTGGATAGACTCAGGGGAAGGCAGAGAGAGAGGCCAGTTTCTGCTGTTGTGTGAGGGAGACCATATGCATCTCTTCCTTGTCTTACCTCCGTCTCCTCCTCCCTGTGCCTGGGATATTTCAAGGACATAAGAGATTTTCAGGGATTCCTACTGCCCTGGCGCAATTCCCAGAAGGAAACTGATGAAGAAAGAAAGCCCACGTGGTTGTTTCGTGTTGCCACCATGGTCCAGATCCCGAATGCCAACCCAACTTGCTAATCTTTCAGCTTGGTGAGCCTACCCTGCACATCACAGTGCACAAGTTCGCCTTTCTGGAGCCCACACCCCTATCCTGCCAGGCAATGCGACAACGATGACTTGCAGAAACAAACATTCCAAGGTGTTTATGGAGTGGTGGACAGCCTTCTCTAGAAGAGATGGTGCTTGGGCAAGTTCAGGATGCTGCATAGGGGTGCAGCTTGGTATGGAAGCATACCTGCTAAGCCATCCACAGGTGGGATAACAAAGGGGCATTGATGCAGGAAGACTTCTTGTGGAAGTCCAGCAAGTCTGTTCTTATGCTGGGTAGAGCAGGTCTTGTAATCACATCTTGCTGGGACTGCGTCCTTACAGCCAGCTCTACTCCTTGGGGCTTTCTCTGCCTTTCTTCAACCCATCTGCTTCTAGCAATCATGCAAAAGTGAGACAAGGAAGTGCGCATTACCTTTGCCCCCTAAAAGTAGCCCTAGAGATAGTCATGGGTCAGGCGAATGCTCCACTGACATTCATTTTATGTCCCTGTGGTCACCTCTTATTCCTAAATCTATTCTCACATCGCTTGCTATTCTGGTGCTCTGTTTCCAACAGCCTGGTAAGGCACAGCACGTATTTCCTAACCACATGAGGACAGATGTCCCCCAGATTTCCTCCTCCATCTCTCACAGGGTTCTCTCAGAGCACCAGGAGCAAGCCATTACTGCCTGGCAGTTCTACGGGCCACCCTGTGCCATAGCCACAGGGCACATCTGCCTCCAGACACAGGACAGATGGCCAACTCTCTCATCAAGGATGTGCCCGTGCTGGGTCCAGCTCTTGGGAGCCATCCTGTTCAGATGGATGTCATTGCATGTGCTTTTCTGTGCTTCAGTCCATGGGGATATGGTTTCTGGAAACTGCTGTGGTGCTCAAAATGCTTTAAGATCTCTGCTCTGAGAAACAGAAAAGTGCACAGCCTGTCTGTGAGAATAGCACAGTTCTCACATAGTCCATCTTGCTTACTGATGTGAACTCTTCCTTTCAAAAGAATGCATTCCTCCTTCACTGTGCAGAGAATCTCAGTACAAAAGGCAGGCTCTGATGGGTGCTGGGTATGCTAAAATTCCCCCTGCCAGGAAGGATGGGTGGAAGATCACTGTCTTGCTTCTTTTTTATACAAAGTTGTTGAGCATGTAAATTTTGAAGTCGTCTTCTCCCCTTCAGACATCTCGAGTCAGTGCTCTGCCAAGATGCTGCTTACGGACTCCTGGACCTGGATATTTCCTCTTGATCATCCCACTTAATAGTCTCCAGTGTTGTTATCAATCCTCTTTCCAACCCGTTCAGGTTTGTCAGATCTCAAAGGGGATGGCTTGCTCAGCCTGTTTTGTGCCTTGCACTCCAAACAGCTCCCATTGGGGGTCGTCACCATCTCTAGTTCACATCCAAAAATGTCAGGACCTATCTTTGGGGGGGCCTCTTTGGCCAGGGGTCTGCTTCCCAACCAGTGGTATGCCCTTAGAAAGAGGAGTTATCTTCTTCTCCCCATTCCATGCTGCTCTGAGCACATGGGTAGGGAAAAGGCCAGGATACCGAGGAGAGTCCTTAATTTTTCGGCAGTGCCCTCTCTCCCAGGCCACCCTGCCTGAGATAGGTTCCTCTCCAGCAGCATCCTCCCAGCCCAGCTGTAAGGGTCAATGCCTTTGCTGATGTGAGGTTGCCCATGCCCATGAGTCACCCTGAACATTGCAGAGCAGGACAGAAGCCTGGCACGAGGGGAAGAAGAGGTAGCCGAGCCCAGGATTCCTGGGAAATGTACTTGAGCGGCCTCCTGGATGTGCAGAGAGAGGGAGACACAGCCCAAATATCTCAGCCTGGCAGAGGGCTCAAGGCGTCATCAGGTGGCCTGTTTTTGGTAGCATTCCTCACTGCAGCAATCCCAGGCAGGTCCTCACGGAGCCGAGGAGCGCGAGGTGGGGGTCCATCCTAGCTGCCTCCCTTGGGAAACCCAAATGAACCCCAATGTTGGAAGGCCCAAACAGCTGCCTCTGCTGAGACTCTTTAAACTCCAACCTGGTGGAACTTGCAGCCGCATGCGGGAGAGAGCCAGGGCGGGAGCATGGCATGTACAACTTTTCCTCCCGGTTTTGTTTTTTCAGCCGATTCAGCATGCCTTTTTTTGCACTGGTGCATGGTGGGAAAGTGGTCCATCCGCAGAGCCAGACGGAAGCAACTGGGCATCTTCCTTTGACAAGTGACCCTGGCCCACTGCCTTCTATGCAAGATGCTGCCTCCCAATTGCATAGACCTTATGAGCTGGGGATACACAGCCTTCTGGCTATGGGTTAGGTGGCCGTGCAAAGCAATACCCAGGTCCCCCCCCGCCCCAGGAGGGAAGACGCTACGGAGGCCACACAGCACTGTGGTGCAAAGCACCGTTAACTCAAATAACCCATGGCTTGAGTGCCGTGTATCTGATTTATACCACTCGCACACAGCCCTGGAACCTGTGGGACAAGTTGGGGGCTGCTGGAGGGCTTTAGGAAAGGGGTTGAGACCGGAGGAGGACTCCCAGACTGCTAGCGAGGCAGGCGCTTGAGGCCAGCAGCAGAGAGGAGAGGGGTGAGTTGCTTTCTGCCAGCATTCCTGGGTCTGTGTGAGCAGTGCTATAAATCCACATCAGGACAGTCTCTCATGTATGATTTGCCTTGATTAACGGGTTTCCTGTTCTTTTCCTGTTTGTCCGTTTGTTTTTTCTCTCCTGTTTTCCTGTACTATTTTTGTTTGTACGTTTTTCTGCTCTCTGGGAATGCCTCCTCTCTCTCTGCATCTCCCTCCCTCCCCTTCCCCCTTCATGAGCAGTGGCCGAATCCATTACACTGAGATGTATGAAATGCTGACTCTTATGTCACCACCGCTAGGCCTCGGCAAGAGATGTCCTTCCAAAGTGGCCTATAAGGTAGATCAACCCTTCCTTCTATGGGGGCTAGAGCTGAGCAGGAGCTGGGGCTCAAGGGAGCTGTGGGAGGTGGGGCTGGGGGAAGCCGGGGAGGCGTTGGGGCATCCAACGCGTGTTTAGCTCGCTCCTGGGGAGCATGGTTTGCTCAGAAGAGTCCTGGCCACGCTGGCTGGTCTTCACTGCCCACACATGTGATGCTGCCGTGGTCACTCGCAAGCCCAAGGAGCTCTGGGGTGGAAGACCCCAGTGAAAGAAAGGGGCAGGATCAGCAATAGTGTGGAACGGGAGGGTTAGGGAAGATGAGGTGAGGAGCAACCCTGTAGCACAGTTAGGAGAGTGAGATGTCCTTAGGAGCTCAGTGACCCAAGCTCATTCTGTGGGCTTGGAACCATCCTTGTCCCGGCCAGCGCAAAACCAGGGCTAAAGCCCATGGAGATGGAAAACAGGTGGGCAGCAAGGACGTATCCTGTAGGAGCAGCTCTGGAGTGCAGGAGACAGGTACATCAGCATGAGCTATTCCAAAGGTGGCTTATGCAAGGTGAAGCCAGATGCCTTCAAAAGGTGTCTCTGAGTTTTACCCCCTTCTTCCTCCTGCGGTGGTGGCCGGCAGTCGGCTCGCAGCACAGGCACAGCATGCTCCTGGCTGCATAGGCATGGAGCAGGAGCACGGGAAGCCCTGAAGGCCGTGGGGTGGGAGCTACATGGCTTTGCTGAGGGCAGCAGCTGTTAGGATAAGAGCTGGAGCTACAAAGCAATGTGTTGCCCAGGTCTGGAGCAAACTGAAGCTTTTCTTGGCCACAGGCTGCTGCTGGCAGCCCCTTTCAGCAGCGTTCAGGGCTGGCAAAGGGGGGACTTGTGCACACTTGCAAACGTGCTGCCATCTCCAGCTCTCACGTGTTAGTTCACGCATACATACATCCACCATCACACTCTTCCAGGAAAAAATAGGAGGCTCGAAGGCAGGGAAAGGACACGAGAAGCTGGGTGAAAAGAAACGGGCAGGGAAGGGATGACCCAAGGTATTCACAAAGCAAAATATACTCTCTGGAAAGTGGATCTGGTCACTTCGGTTTGCACCCCGCCTGCCCAGGGTGGGGAAGGAGCATGGCGTGTCTAACCTGCCTTGGTTGCCCTTTTCTCTTTCCTTCTGCACTTTTTCTACCCCTCCTTCCCTTCCTCACCCTTGGATAATTTGGACCCTGTGCATGTGCTGGCAAACTTCATCTATCAAAGACGCAAAAAGGGAGCGCCAGGATGTAGCATGCTAGAGGAATCCAGCCGATCTGAAGTCCCTGAAGGTTAGGGACCCTCCTCTCCCCTGCCCCAGGTGGGAAGGGTTGAGAGCTGGAAAGCCAAATCACCCAGGAAGGGAAACCTGAGCCCCCTCTCCCTTTTCTGAGCATTCCCCCTGATGCATCAGGTGTGTCTTCCCAAAAGTGCCGGGAGGTGCAGCCCCGGTGCCGTGGGGAGGGGGCTCAGGGGCCATTCCTGGGGTGCAGGAGGAGCCCTGGAAGGCAGTGAGCCGGTGTCCTGGGGTGGAAGGAGCCGGGGAGGGGGAGGCGGTGGCGGGGTGATCCTTGCCCTTCTTTTTTGGCTGTGCTGTTTTGACACTCTTTGTTGCTTTTTATTTTTTAATTTTTATTTTTTTTTCCCTTTTGTTTAATGTTTAATTTCTTTTCCTCCAGCCTGGTCGATGTGTTTTTCGATATTGTTTTCCGTCCGCTGTTTTCTTCTCTCTCTTGCGCAGAGACTGGTGCTGATGAACATGCCTGTGGCCGAGGACATGACAGTCCATTTTACCTCCACCTTGATGGCACTGATACGCACAGCCTTGGACATCAAAATTGCCAAAGGTAAGGTCAGTGGAGGAGAAGAGGGGACAGAGCCAGGAGGGTTTCAGAGTGACTAGCACTCATCCTTTGGGCAGGATGACACAACATCACAGCCAAATTGGGGTTGGCTGCCCAGAGCCTGGCTTGTGGATGGAAGCAATTACCTTGAGCAGGCAAATTTCTGCCCCTCTCTATAAAAAATCCATTTCTTTAGGGAAGAGGTGGCCAGTTTTCTACTAGAAGTTGCTTCTAGAGAGCAGAAGCAGCGGGATGTCCACTGTGTGAAGGGGGAGAGAGAGAATTCCCCTTCCTCCCCGTGTACAAAACCAAACCAATGAGGGAAAATTTCACATGTGCTTGGCTTCCTAAGGCTGGGGAACAGAAATTTCTTTCTCAGAGAAGATAAAACGTTCAGAGCAGGAAAACCTGCTTTGTTGTTGTTGTTGCTGGAAACACTGTGATTCATCAGATCAAAAGCTTTCTGCAGAAACATGCCATTTTCAACACAATGTCCTCTGGGAACAGCTCGGCTGTTGGAAGAAAACCCAACCCAGGGCAAGATAGCAGTGAAGGCCCAGTACTGTGATAGCTCCTTGAGTTCAAGCCTCTCTAGATAAAGCACAGATTTGAACCCGGGTCTCCTACAGCTCAGCAGAGTTGCCCCAGGCTCAGGCATCTCTGGATGGTGTGTGTTGACAGCTCCCTTTGAGCCTCAAGTCTTCCTAAGCTCAGCAAATCCCTTCTCCACCGTCCAGAGAGCTCTGCTCTCCTTGCACAACGTTGCTGAGTGTTTAAGGATTTCAACCAAGTGGAGCTGCTCTTTCACCAGCACATGATCCGCTCACCAGCAAAGAGAAAGTGGGGCAGCAGCAGGTGTGTGTGGGCTGGAGTAGGATTGGAGCCGCAGAAACGGACCCAAGGCGAGCTTGAAGATGGCAGCTTTGAGTGGGAGGGCAGGGGATGGGGAGATGGAGGCACATATGGAAGGGATGGTAGGAAAGTTTCCCTGCGAGAGCAGGAGACCAGTCTCGCTGATGCAAGATGGCCCTTCCAGCCCAAAGAGAGCTGGTTGCTGCTTGTGAACCTCACTTCAGGATGGGAAAGGAGTGTTTTTCATTGGACCCTGGTTCCAGGTCTTGATGTATGTGGACCACTTTTTCCCCCTGCTGTTCAAGGTGGTGCAGATTGGCAGCAGTTAGACTCTGAGCTTCAAAAGGAGATCCTGACCATTTGGCCTCACCTGTCCCAGAAGATGCTTGACCTGTTGGTACCCATGCCAAAAAGTGAGTCTTTGTGGGGGCTGTCGTCACTGCCAAGTTTCCATGATACCGGCAGCAGAATTCTTCCCAAAGGGATGTGGGGACCAGTGAGACCCATCCCCAGCTGGGGGAGAAGTGGGAAAAGGGTTTGTGTTGCTACAGGCTGCCTTCTGCCTTGCTCTGCCTGGCTGCTTGGGAACCCTCTTGAAAATTGCCCAGTTTGCAGTGATCTACTCCTGTCAAAACCAGCCTCCTGTAAATCATCTCTGGAGAATATAAGGGCAGGAGGCTGAGCATCACTTGCTCCATTACATATGATGATGTTATAAAGATGTGTGTCTTGATGGTTTATGATGATGCTTGCAAGCCATCTCCATCCATTTTATCTCCACATGGAGTGTCTGGTGTTCGTCTCTTTCTCTGGAGTGGTGAGCAGAGTTTAAAGGTCATCAGGGTATTCCACAGCAGTGCTCATCCTGAGATCCAGGCTAGTGCCTTCAGACCTGCTGTTTCTGTTAACACACAAGTGTCTCCACTTTGTTCCCTCTTGTGTTCTCAGCCTCTGACCTGACTGTTGGCAAAATATATGCAGCCATGATGATCATGGATTACTACAAGCAGAGCAAAGCGAAGAAGCAGCGGCAGCAGCTGGAGGAGCAGGTGAGGCTCAGTGAGGTCACACGGCAGGTAGGACGGGGATGTTCAGAACACCCTCACTGCTTCCTATCATGTCCCACCCAAATCTGCAGCCAGCTGCATGAGATGCAGCTGAGGGATGAAGCTGGTAGTACAGAGTGGGGTTTGGTGACTACAAGATGTGCTTACCTGCATCCTCAGTCCCTGACAGTGAAAATGAGCATGCCATTGCCTTCCCAAGCACTGGAGGCTTGGTTGGTAAAGCACTGGCCGTTCATCTGCATTTCCTACAGGCTCAGTTCCTTCCTTTCTTCCATACAGAAAAACGCCCCCATGTTCCAGCGCATGGAGCCATCCTCCTTGCCACAGGAAATCATCTCGAACGCGAAGGCTCTGCCTTACCTCCAGCAGGACACCCTCTCGGGCCTGTGAGTATTGCTGTGAGAAAAAGGGAGGTACTCCTGTCATTTTTCTGTTCCTGCAGCCATCTTTTTGTTCTCTGGAGCTGGCACTGGGATGCATAGAGGGTTAAAGAGCTGCCAAGAGCAGTGGAAACCCAGTCCAGGGCAGAAAGCTCCCAGCACAAAGCTTTTTACAGGATTCCAGGTAGCTGGTGTGCATCAGCATCACCAGCAGCAGCAGAGGTGGCCAAGGGGGACATCCAGGTATCTGCATGGATGTTCTTCTTGGAGGACCATCCTGGCACTAACTGCAAATTCTTTTACCAGGGGGGCTTGGGATGGACCTGAACCTCCAGAGCAGTTGAACAGTGGGTCCTTGGGTGGTGCAGGGTCGGTGGGGGATCCTAGCACCCTGGCTGGTGGGAGTGAGATGGTGGAAGTTGTTGGCACTGTGCTTGGTATGTCCCACTGCTGCTGCAGGACCTGGGGCACTGGTGTCCTCTCCTGCCTGGGCACCACTTCAGATGCCCAAAGAATATGATGTTTGTCATGGAGGTCTCAGCCTCGACAGCCTCAGGGTCAAGCACGTGGGCTCTCCAGCTCTGAGCCACTGGAGAGGTGATGCCCAGTGACAGCAGCAGCCGGCTTGTGGCCTCTCTGACACTGGACCATCCTTGCAGGAGCAGCCGGAGTGGGTTCCCCTCGCTGAGCCCACTCTCGCCACAGGAGATCTTCCAGCTGGCATGCATGGATCCGGCCCATGGGCAGTTCCAGGAGCACCAGTCTCTGGTAAAGTCACACACTGCCTGGCGGGTGCTCACCTGTGGTCCCAGCAAGTATGCTGGTGGGCATGGGGAGGTGTGGGGCTGCTGGCACAGTGGTGAGAAGCTGCTCCCTGCCCCTGTGGCAGCGAGCACAGCGGGGAGATGGCAGCCACTGGGTCACGCATGGATCTGAGCAGGGGGACAAATGTCCCCACGTGTCCCCCAGCTGGGGCTCTGGCCCCTCACCTCTGTCCAGGCACTGAGGACACAGCCAGCCCTGGACCAGCCCTGGTCAGTGGGGCCAGGCAGTGGCAAGTGCTTTTGGGGTGAGAGGTGTGAACAGGGTCCAATGTCCTGCAGTAAAATATCCTTCTCTTCACAGGCGGTTCTTTTTTCCACTGAGCGCTCATTTCAGTGGGTTACCCCGTGCTGAGTGATGGTATCTGATGTTTTCGGATTCATGTTCATTTTGTTGTCAGTGCTGGTGTCCCCGATCCCAAACTGATCTGTCAAACTGTCTCCAACGGGAGCACACCCCTCCGGCCTCACACACATGCCGGCCGGCAGCAGCAGTGTCTGTCTGTCTGTGTGTGTGTATATATATATATATATACATATCTATATATATCTCTCTCTCCATGTCTGTGTGTGTGCGTTCGCGCACCACCCCGGCGCTTGTCGGATGCAGTGTTGTACCACTGTGCATCTCCAGCCCGGTCCGTGTCCCTGGGGTCTGTAATACTCTGTGTCAGCTGTCTACCACGCAGGTGGGCATCCCCTGCCCCGGCCACCCCGACCACACCGCTGTCCTGCTGGCAGGGGGGTGACATATGAGACTCCCCCCTTCCCCATGAAGTCGGCCTTCTAGCAGATCTCCGGGATCGCTCCCTGCCCATCTCCCTGACACCACGTCCTGTACAAAAGAGCCCCCTAAATTGGGAATTAACCGAAGTGCAAAGGTGCCATGGGTGGTGTGCTTTCTTTTAACGGGGATGTGGCCAGAAACCTCTAAACCTCAGGGAGAAAATCCCATATGTTTGTCCCCTTCTGGCAAAAGGAGGAGTTAAAGCCCAGGCAGTCAGGACATCACCAGATCCAGGCAGGGTTTCCACGGCCACTGAAGAGGTGCAAGACGAATTGGCCGTCAGGCAAGCCTGGAGCACCACATCTGGGCTCACCTGCAAAGGATTGTGAATTGGACATTGTTTTTCAGTGGCAACGTGACGGATGATATATCTTAGACTCCCTTTTTGGCCCACTTAAATTCTGTCCCCAGTTGAGCGAGCAGGGCTGTCCCCTGCAAATACTCCAACCCCATCCCAAGAGCTTGGCTGTGTGTTTATTTCCAGGAACCAGAGGTTAGGGAGTTTCAAAGAGTGCAGCCCTCTAACCGTGGCAACTACCTTCCCGTGGACACTCAGGACCATGCTGTCTCTGGGAGGGCCTCCTCCATGCCTCGTCTCACTGTGGATCCCCAGGTAAAACCAAGCAAAGCCCCCGTGGGTGCCGGGTCCAAGAAAAGCCTACCAGGTAACACTGAGGCTTCTCTCCACACTGAGCAAGTGCTGCAAGCCCCACAGCTTCCCCAATGCCCTGATACTGGAGCATCTCCCCATCTTTGGGGTGTCGCACAAGTAGGAGAGCTGTTGTTCCCCTACATGGGGGGCACCTGCAGCAGAGAACAGCTGGTGTAATGATCTCCTGGCTCATGTGGGAGGTCCGTGGTGGAGCAGGGCCGTACCAGGAGGTTGCAGAGTCCCCCCTCAGTGGGACACCCCTGCTTTCCTCCAGCCATGGGCACTGGTTGAAGTTCAAGGAGTGCCAGCCCAGCTGTCAGATGATCTCCCAGGTGGTGAAATGCCTTTTGCTTCCTTTCCCATTGTCCCAACACACTCGCTTCTCTGTCTGTCCAGGGGAACCCAGGCCACATCTCACCTCGTTTGTCTGCCCGGTTTCTCTGTTGTTCTGTCTTGTACTCAGCCTCCACCGAGACACAGACACTCTTACAGGGTTTGGTTTTGCTATCAAGTCTCTGGGTCTGCTTTCTCACACTAGTGTACTAGTGTGACATGTCGTGGCACTTTGGTGGGGTGTGTAGAGGAAGGGAGGCCATGCCTTGTGTGTTTTATTGACCATTTGGCAGTGGGGAGGATGATTAGGAGGAGGGGATGGGAGCAGAAAGGGTATGATGCGAGGAGAGGAGACAGGGAGAACGGCCCAAGGCTGCAGAGGCAAAAATCTGCTAGAATAAAGCAAATGAAAATACAGAAGGAGGTGATGTTTTCCACAAAACATGTGAGAACTCAACCTAGAATGAGGGGAGAAGGTAGAAAGGTGAAGCAAGGAAGGGAGAAAGGAGAGGGATGATAAAACGACAGTATGAGTGGGGAGAGAGGGAATGAGTGCAGGGGAAGGGGATGTGGAATTAAAGGAGGATCAAAGAGGACCAGTGCTGCTACTGGAAAAGCGGCAGCAGCCAGGAAAATAAACGCCAAGTGAGGGGCACTGGAGGATCCCCCCTTTCTCGATGATTTCTTCTTTGATGTCTCTGTTTGCTCCACCTGGTCCTGTTTTCAAGGCGGGGAGGGATGCTGAGACAGCCTGGGGGGCAATGGCCTGGTACCCCTCGTGTCCCCACACCTGGGGTGGGGTGCTGCTGCTCTTTCCCTGACACGCAGTGTCTTGGCTTGAACCACAGCCGCCGGCTTTGCTTGTGGAGCACAGTTCCTAGCTGGCTGGGCCAGGGGAGTTCACAAGCACAAAAGCTAAACCCCACTTCCCTCCCGCCCCCAATTTGTGCAGAGATTATTTGGTGAGGCTGTGCTTGGGATGGCGACCCTGCCCTGACTCTCCCCCATCATGGTGGCTGGTGGGCCAGTGACGGTGGGTGAACTAGTAATTGCTGGACCACCCTCCCGTCCCCCCAGCCCTGCCCAGCGCTGACCCCCTCCCCGGCCGGCCGGGGTTGCTTGCAGGTGGTGACAGACACCAGCTCGATGCGGCGATCGTTTTCCACCATCCGGGACAAGCGCACCAACAGCTCCTGGCTGGATGAGTTCTCCATGGAGCGCAGCAGCGACAACACCTACAAGTCCCGCCGGCGCAGCTACCACTCCTCGCTCCAGCTCTCAGCCCGGCGCCTCAACGCCGACTCGGGTGAGCGAGGGCGGGTGGCCGCATCCCATAAAAATGCCAAAACCCCTCAGCCGAGCGTCCCCGGCTCCTGGGGAGGGGACGGTGAGGACTGATGGGGGGGTGTCCTGCAGGCCACCGGTCCGATGGACATCGCTCGGGCGGCAGGGAGCGGGGCCGATCCAAAGAGCGCAAGCACTTGCTGTCCCCCGATATCTCCCGCTGCAACTCCGAGGAGAGGAGTCCCCAGGCTCACGACGAGTCACCAGAGCGGCGGCGTGAGTCCCGGTCACCCAGCGAGGGCAGGTCACAGACACCCAACAGACAGGTGGGTGACAAGAAACCCCTTCCTAAGCATAGCATAGAGGGAGGTGCAGAAACAGCTCCTTGTCAAAAACGGGAAGATAAGCCCCAATTCTGGGAGCTCTGCGCCGTCTTTCCTCCCTATGGTGGCATCTCTGCATCCCCTGTGAGCTGAGCAGGTTGGAGCTGCTCAGTCACCCTGCAGAGCATTTGGGGAGAGGGGTGGATCTCCGCACCAATCCTCTCACCACTGTGGCATCCGCTCCCTGCAAAGGTCGATGTGTCCCACATACACAAGCCTGGAAATGCCAGTGCTTGGTTGTGCTTGAAGCCCACAGAGATGCTGCCCGTAGAGACCAGCAGCTGGCGAGCCATTAGCTCTTCCTGCAGCATTTTTGCAGGTGCTTTTGACCACTGAGAGCGCAGACACCATCCTCATCCCTGGAGCAGACCTCGAGGCAGAGATGGGGCAGATGAGGGTGCCGTGGAGCCTCACCCAAGCGTGAGGATGCTCGGGGGACCCCAGGCTCAGGGAGTGGGGGGGCAGTGAATGCACGGCGATGCCCGTCGCCCCTGTATTCCCCAGCGTGTCTTGGTGCGTTGCAGGGAACCGGCTCCCTGAGTGAAAGCTCCATCCCTTCCATCTCGGACACCAGCACCCCCCGGCGAGGTCGCCGCCAGCTCCCGCCGGTGCCCCCCAAGCCACGTCCCCTCCTCTCCTACGCCTCCATGCTGCGGCACGCCGGAGACGCCTCGCCACCCGCCGAGGAGAGCGAGGGGGGCTCCCCGCTCCTCTCCTCCACCCTGGAGCCCAACGCCGCCGGCCTGACCGAGTCTTCCAGCTCCCCGGTGGGGAAGCAGAGCCGGCAGTCCACCCCGCAGCGCTACATCTCGGAGCCCTACCTGGCCCTGCACGACGACTCGCACGCCTCGGACTGCGGTGAGGAGGAGACGCTCACCTTCGAGGCGGCCGTGGCCACCAGCCTGGGCCGCTCCAACACCATCGGCTCGGCCCCGCCGCTGCGGCACAGCTGGCAGATGCCCAACGGGCACTACCGGCGGCGGAGGCGAGGGGCAGGGCAGGGCGTGATGTGCGGGGCCAGCATCGACGTGCTCAGCGACACCGAGGAAGACGACAAGTGCTAGAAGCTGCCCCCCCTGCTTCTTACCCCGGCCCCGTCTCGGCTCCGTCCCCGTCCCCCCCCGGCCCCCGTCCCGCC
>JAOXJK010000004.1:2629454-2650263 GCA_025774025.1 Xenus cinereus
CGATGCTCTGCCTTTATCCCCCAGGCACTGGGGCGGAATGTTGTAACATAACATGCTCGTTCGGACCCAAATAGGGAACCGAACTGACTGATGGCGATGTACATCTTCAATGTTTTTTGTCAAAAAGAAAGAAAAATAAAACCTTGTTGTAAAGAATCACCATGGACCCCGTCTCATTGGGATTCTCCCCGTGCTGGTGGGGCTGCGGGGGACCCCAGGTGAGAGGCTGGACCCCTGCAAAAGGTCCCCATGGCAGGGAGGGAGTGACACACAGCCTGTGTTGGGCAGCCCCATGGTAGGACGTGGGGTGTTCCCCAGCATGGGCACAGGGGACATTCCCTGCCAGTGCTGCCCTGACAACCCTATGTTCCCCAGGCGGGATGGTGGGCTGTGAAGGAGAGAGGCAGGGAGCACATTTGGAGAGTGTTGTCACCCTGGGGAAGCCGTGGCTCGTGCCTGGCTGCTTCCAGACACACAGGGGCACTGGGGGGCTGGTGGCACTGCAGGGGGGGGCTGGGGCCAGGATCCTGAGGAGCTGTTGACAGCGGCACCGCAGCAAACTGGTCAGAGGAAGCTGAGAGCATCGTGGTGACATCGTATCGCCAGATAAATGCAAGGGAGCACCAGCCTGTAAAACGAGGGCTTGGAAAACCTGCTGGGATCCGTGGCTTTGGAGGATTCCAACAGCTTGGCCATCCCTCCACGCCTGCGCTTGGGAGATGTCAAGTGGATTCAGATGCTGTTGCCTGGTCCAAAGCTCACGGGTGAGTTGTCAAGCAAAGATGCTGAAGTCAGGTTTTATATTTTTCTTTTGCAGAGCTGTTTAAAGCACAGAAAGTTCTCCAGCAGCCAGAGACGAGTCAGCAGCCTGCGGCAGTCTGCAGGCTGAGCATGGGTGACAGGGATATTTTATGGCTTTTCAACAAGCCTCTTCTTTTTTTTTTTTTTTCCCAGCAGCGGGAGGGTGCTGTGCCAAGAAGAGCTCAGGGAAGGATGAAGACCACTTCAAGCTGAGCTGAACTTGTGTGTCTCCCATGTGTGCTGCCCCTCTCTGCATGTGCCACCAGGGATGAAGCCCAAACCTCGTGACATATAGGAACTGGTTATATGTTGCCTTTCACTTTCTGCATCTTTATTTCCCTAATGCTGTCAAGTTTGGTTTTCAACTCTTCTGGTCATGAAGTGCTAAAAAGCATGTTTTCAGCAGGAGGTGTACAGGCTAGCTAAGGACACCTCCCAGGAGATGGCCCAGCTTCGAGGCCACTTGCCCAGGTGATGGATGCAGTGACAGCCAGGGGCTGGAGGCAAAGCCTGGCGTTTTTCAGGCTAGGGAGCACATTGCTATTTTGTAGCCCAAAAAGTGATCTGCACCCCTGACTGCGGGGAAGGCTCTGCGGGGCGGTTATGCCTTCTTCACCACGGAGGGCTTTGCAATGGCACTGGAAGCAGTTTAAGGAGAGGGGCCCCTCCTGTGTGGGCCAGAAGTCCTGCATTAACCTTTTTTTGAAGTGTCTTAAGTATGAACTGCCTCAAATGCTTTGAAAGCAGGACTGAGTGTGCAGGTCTCTGATGGACATCCCATGGAGCCCTGCCTGGCAGGCTGGTGCCAGGATGAGTGATGGATACAGCTAGCTGGGTGCTTAACCTCCTCTGCTGCCTTTCCCCAAATCTCCCAACATATCTGGGGCCATGGCAATGATACCTGGATCAATAGAGGGAAGGAAAGAGAAACTGCTGCTGCAAAACAGGGAACCTTCGCTGTTGGAGAGCCAGCGCTCCGCCTGGCAGGCGCAGAGGCTAAAAAAAGCCCCTTGACAAATGGAACAGAAAGGTTAAAATTATCTGTACATCATCTGAATAACAATGGCAATGCAGATTGTACCTGCTTATAATAGCTCCAGGAGACAGGGGATAAATCGGGAACAAAAGTACCCCAGAAACAGATGCTGCTGGCGCGCGGCTGGCAGAAGTGCTGGGGCTGCTCCTCCTCGCTGGGCGATGGGGAGCTGCGGGGGACAGATCCACCAGAAGCACCAAAACCTGCCCTGTGTGTGCTCCCCTCGCCTCGTCCGTGGGTGCTCCAGGGCCCTTCCAGCCCCAGGTCCCAGCGGAGCTGCCCCGGTGGCTTGTGGGCTCCTGGAACGTGGGAGCAGTCCCTGCCTGCAGCAGCCGCATCACGGTGAGTGTTGTGCACAGCATCCAGGTGTCTGACTGACATTAACAGTCCCTTTTCTGGGACTGCTGCAAATCATCACCCTGTAACCTGGCTCTTCTTCTTGGAAAAAGATCCTTCCTGGGAAGTGGCATCATTTTGTTAGATATTTTTTCTCCCTGTATCTGCCCTGTTTTCCTCCTACTGCCCCCTGCAAAGCACTGCCAAGCCCAGGGCAGTGAGTGCATCTGTAACTCCACAGGACACTGGCTTTTCCCTAAAGACTCCCCAGATTATTTTTACGGCAGGATGCCAGCAATTGTGCTGGGGGATGCGAGGGAAGCCTGGCTCCAGTCCTGGAGCACTCAGATACCTCCTTGGTCAAACGCCTGGCGATGACCACCCTCACTCCTTTCATAAAGCTGTGGCGTTGCCCTCCAGAATCTCCAGCAAAACAAGGGAAACTTGGATGTGAGGCTGCTGGAGTCAAACCCAAGCCCCTGGTAGGAGGAAGGGACAGGGAAACTTGAAAGAATGAAAGTTTTGTCTTTCTTTTTCTAGTCCCAGCGAAGTGTTTAAAATCCACACGTACAAGGCTGAGTGGGCAAGGATTTGCTCCCTCTGGGGACACAGCTGGTGGCTCGGAGGGGAGACTTCGGGGGCGGCTCTCATCCCCCCGCTTCCCTTTCGTTACTCCGGCGGTACTTACAGCCTGCTCTCCCGGTGCCAAGGATGTGTGTGGGCTCTGAAGTGGGGCTGGTGCTTACTCATGCCGGGAGCCACGTGGCGTTGCTGGCTGGCAGCGCCGACAGTTCCTCGGGTGAGCATCCCCCCCCACGGGTGAGCATCCTTCCCCCGTGGGCAAGCGCGTGCAATCACTGCTCCTTTCCTGCACCATCCTGGCTCCCCAGGGAAATGAGATGCTCTCACCGGCGTTGTCCTCCCCGAAGGGCTTGAACAGCCTGGCCTGGTTCAGCGTCTCTCTTTGTTATTCTTCTCATTTATTTATGTGTCTTAACAAGGATCTTTCTTGCTCAGTGATGTAGTGCTGCACATCCTCACTGGCTGTGTTTGCCAGACCCCGTGTGAGCAGGTGAAATAATGTGGGCTGTCCTGGAAGTTGGCCCCTACCGGTGCATGGAAGACTGAGCTGGCAAATGCTGTCTCCCAAGAGGTTTTTTGGGATCTGCTTTGTGTCACCTTTGGTTTCAAAGGTGACAGGGAGTGATGGGATGGCCATTCCCGTGGGCTTGCTTTGTCTTGGTACCCGCTGTCCCATCTCCTGGTTAAATGCCACAGAGCAGAAAAGAGCCTGCTGTCCGTTTGCCTTTTCTATTTCTGTGTAGATAATTAAAAAACCCAAACCAACACAATTCTGTGCATTAATTACTCTCTTTCCCCAGCTGCCATCTTTCTCTCACCTCAACAGGGCTCTCCAGGTGCCAGGCACCCCTGGCAAGGAACAGCCGAGTGCTGGGAAGGCTGGGCAAGCGGGTGCAAACCCAGAAGCAGCGATCTGCAGCCAAAACCATCTGGTGCCCTCAGCTCAAAGCTGTTGCAGGGCTGGGAGCTGGATGTCTCTGCAGCGGTGCAGCACACGAGCAAGCTGGCGTAGCGACCAGGATATGGATGCGATGCACCCGGCAGGCTGCTCCACCATCCCGACGGACTTCAGCGGAGGTACCAGTGCCACTTGGGGTGCAAGGGAGAGAGAACAGGGGTAAGGGTTAAAGATGTGAAGTTATTTGCTAAAGCCAGGCCTAAGCTAGACTCTCTCCCCCTCCCACGCACCCTCCCCTGGGACCCAGTCAGTCAATTTATGGAGCAATCTGCCATAGCTGATGTGATTTGCAGATTGATTTTCACAGATCTGCATCATGGACATCATGAATGATGGGGGTTTTCTTCCTTTCCAAAAGGGGAGGAGCAGAAGAAGGAAATAAATCTGAGGGTTATACCTCCCAGTGGAGTTTAATCCTACGCTAAACTCAGCAAGAGGTGCCTTGGAAAACACAAGGGCTTCAGGCCACGGTGTTGCACGTTTGGGTTCTCTGGACAAAGCATGGAGTATGCAGGACATCAGCCAGAGCCACAGCTCCCAGCTACCCCCTTCCCTTGGCCTCTGAAGTGTTGACAGGGGCTTGCAGATGGCCTTATCATTTCATTGCTAATTTATTTTAGAGGGGGTAAAAAAGTGCAATCAAGCTTTTTTTAGGTTTTTCTCACTGTTCAAAGGGTGGGCTTCATTTACGCAGGCATCATTTTTCAAGGGCCTGTCCCAGCTTGAGCCCCTGTTCCTCCAGCATGTGATACTGTGCTGTATCAGCAAGTCTCACCCCCCTTTAGCAGCTAGGAGTGCATTAGGAAACCAGCGTGAGCTGTGCGAAGGAGCTGCGAATTCGCAAAGCCTCCCCTGCCCCTTGGCAAAGCCTTGTCTTACACCTCCCTGGCAGGAATAGCTACAGCTGCTTTCTGCAGCAGAAGTGAGAGCAGAGGGGGTGCGATGCTGGGGGATGAGGGGGGTGGGGTGGGTGGGCAACGGGACAGGCCACGAATCCTTGCATCTTCTCAAGGACACAGCCTCAGGTCACAGCCAATGTCACCCACAGTCCTGGAGACAGGGGCTTTGCTGTGATCTCCACGTCCCCAAATGCCCGGCATCTCCAGCCATTTGTGTCCCACGGTGGGTGTACCACCCCACTGGAAGGACAAATGTCCTTGTCCCCAGGTCTCAGTGATCACTTAGGGATGGAAGATGTGGGTCAGGTAGCAGGGAAGGAGAGCAAAGGAGGGTGCAAGACAGGCAAAGAAAGCCAACCATGCGCACCTGCTCCTCTTTGCTGCTTGAGGACATTTATGTGACAAGTGTTGGCAAATCCCTGCTTCACCTGGTGCTGGTTTGGAAGGAGGGACATCTTCCCACCCTGCACCGAGTGGACTGGTGCTGTGGAGAACCAGCTTGCTTTTCCATGCCTGCAACATCTCAGCAGCGCCGGCAGGGATTAAGACCTACGGCTGACAGAGAAACAGGCAGATGGGATTATCAGTCACATGTGCCACCACTCTCCTCTTGTTTTAGCCTCTTTTTTTTTTTTCCTGTATTAACTCCTCGAGTGGGTTTTCAGCCTGTGGTAGCGACAGCGATTTGACGCTTGACACAATCGGCTTCTTCCCGCTGCCTGTGAGCTGCTGGTGGGTGTTTAAACATACCCAACGGGACACTTCTGAGCAAGGCTGGCCATCCTCCGCATCACACCCCAGGAGCATCCCAGCAGGAAAGCCTCCCTGGGCGCTGGAGAGTCCAGCAGCTCGCAGGGGAAAGGCCTTTGCAGCTTGTTTGTCTACTCCCACCGGGAGTTTATGCTGTCCCAGATGCAGCCCACCACCATCTGCATGACACAAAGAGGCCGACCTGCCTCATCGCCTTTGCTAGTTTTCTCCTCTCCTGCATCATTCTCTTTGCTCCAGTACTTAGCCATCCTTGCTCTAGGAAGAGCTTTAGAGATACACCCCGGTGACAGCAGCTAATGGTTCGGAAAGCATCTCAGCCACAGCAGGGCAGCTTTTGCCAGACCTCCTTCTCCTTCGTGTTTGTTCCCTGAACACGCCTGCTCAAGGAAAAGAGGTGATAGAGACGGCTGGCCCAAAGCTGGGGTTAGCTGCCAACTCTGGGTACTGCACACCAATTAATGCCAACACAGGCTTGTTCTAGGATTACCTGTCACCTCTGGATGTAAAGCTGTCTCTGCCCCCAGGACTTCTGCCTCCACCACATCCCCGTGCTAGAGGAAACCCTTCGAATTATTCAGCCAAAGCAAGTGGACTGTAGGAGACTGTAGCAGAAGGAGATTTTGGAAATAAAATGTGCAACTGGGATTAGCTGTTCTCAAACCCTGTTGTTTGCACTTGCTGCATGCACACACCTTCTGCCAGCACACACGTGCCACCGCAAGGCTCATGTGGTTTGGAGGCAGAGCTGCTGCCACCAAGCGTGCCTCCAGGCTTCCCATGATGTGCTCTGCAAAGGGTTTGGAGCCAGCTCCAAACTCAGATGCCTGTTCTCAGCTGTGCAGATGCCTGTTCCCAGATGCTACAGTCCCCAGGTGTGGCCTATGAGCCACCTCTTAAACAGCGGTGATGAGGTTGAGGGGCTCTCCCTGCCCTTCTCCTGGGGGAGCTGCAGGTAACCACTGCAGAGATGGGTCTGTGCTTTGGCCAGGACAGGCTTCCACCGTCTCTGAGCCCAGTCCTGCTCTCAGGTGAGGAAACTGAGGCACAAGATCACAGGGCTGAGAACAGCAGTTCCTAGTGGGTTGGTCATTGCTCCTCTGGTCTTGGCAGGAGCTGGTGCTCACTGCCTGAATATTTTAATCATGTTTCTTAAAGTTTCCTCCTGTAGAAACCCCTTTCTGCTCCGCTCGCAAAGGTTACCTGGTGGGGGATCAGAAGGCTTTCAGCCAGGACTGTGCTTATTGGGGCTGACCTGATGTCCTCTGTTGCCACCAGGGCTCTAACCTACCCCTTGGGCTAGCCTCTGCATCCAGGGAAAAGTGTTAAGGCATATTTTTGGACACAAATGACTACAGCTCCAGTGAATTAACTCAAAGATGTTATTACGGGCCATGAAAACAGGTCGGGTTTCAGTCTGGGAAGGAAGCAGATAAGTGATGGGCTGCAATCATCTGCTGGCTGAAATCAGGCCAGAAAAAATGTTTTTCTCCATACTCTGCCCCTTCTCTTGGCTCATGGTGCAGGGGGATGGCTCCACCACCCCTGCGTAGTGCTGTGGGTGGTGGGGAGCTGGGAGGATGCTGTCCCACAAACAGACTGGGGCAGTGGAGGAGCTCCAGCAGTGTCGGGAGGGAGCATGGCTCTTCTCCCAGCAACAGAAACTTATTTTAGCTGGGAAATTGGAGGTCAAGAGGACTAGACAGACCTCCTGGGTTGAATTTCACAGCCATGAGTAGAACAAGTTGTTGATTTTGCCAATGCTGCCATAAGGAGACATGTTGCAGACGGAGAACGCTGTATCCTCCGTTCCTGACAAATGCCTGTCATGATAGCTTGAATATAAAGCAGGGGCTTAGGCAGGGGGAGCTTATTCAGTGTTTATTTTTCCACACGTTCATGTTTCTCTGTAGATCATAAGAACTTCTAGAAACCCAGAGCAAAGCCCGGGCTCCCATGTGCGCAACAGGGATGCAGGAACGAGCCCCATCACTTGTAGACTGGGTGCTGCAGAAGGAGAAGGTAAGCAATGGTGTGCTAGCATCCTCATCGTGCGGATGCAGGTAAGCACAGAGGATGGCAGAGATATTCCCATAAGGCACCTGGACTGGATGGGCCTGGTTCTGTGTGGTCCTACAGCATGGAGCCTTTTCTTGACGCCATAAAGCTGAGAGGCCGTGCAGTAACGCTGCTGGCCAAGCCACCAACCTCTCCACCCCGGTGTCGATGCTGTGGGCCCCTGCCAGGATGTGCTGCGGGGAGGAGGGAGGGCTGCTTTTTGCCAGCGTCACTGAGGGGGACCCTCCTTGGTGTCCTCCCCCTGCTCAGCTCAGCTCCTGTGGCCCCTTTTCCTCAAGCAGCCTCTTTCCCCTTGTTTCTCACCATTTTCTCCAGCAGCCCCCCTGAACTCCCAGAGAAAGGATTTACTCTAAACCAGGTCGTTCCCTGGCAGCATCCACTACCGCTCCTCGGTCCTGGCAGTCGGAGAAGTGAGACAGACGATGGCAGGACCAAGGGGACAGCTGAGAGGTGAGTGGTAAAACTGCAGATAGATTTATTTCAAAATGCAGCCGGAATTTTAGCTCATGCCTGTCCCTGCGCTGTGTGCCTGGCGTGCGGCATGTGGGGAGAGATGCGAAACGCGGCTCTCGTTTAGAGCCTGGGCACAGCAAAATCTCTCTTGAACAACCACGTTTTAATTTGCATTTCTAGGGCTCTGGCAGAAGCCCGAGTCCTGTGGTGTGCTCAGGAGTGGATGCACTAAGTGGCCATGAGTTTCTGTATCGCTGACCTGCTGGGGCAATCTGGGCAGTTGGCAGAGCCGATAGCTCTCCTGGTGTTAGCACAGCAGTGCTGGTTGCAGTCAGTGGCTTGGGAACTGGGGGGGTGGACCAGCTGGTGGGATTTTTTTTTTTTTTTTTTTTTTTTTTTTGTGGGTTTTGGTCTATTAACCCCCATCTCAGCTTTGCTTGACTTCTTCGATGCCACTGGGTGAAGAGACTGCAACGCGGGATTAAACATCACTGTGCAATCAAATGGGTGACGGGTGTAGGAAGAAAGGGAGGGCAAAAGCAAAATGGAGGGGAGAGAGCAGCGGGGCTGGAGGTGATCCATGCAGACCCTGGCCTAAGAAACACCGTCTCCAGGAGCTTGAGGAAGAATTCCTCCTAGAGGAAATGAAAGGAGGGAGCTGCCACACAGCAGCTGCTCTTTCACGCTCCTTCGCAGAGCTGCGGTGCTCGTGCGTAGAGCTCGCACGGTCACGATGGCAGATGTCTGCAAGGCGCTGTCACTTTTGCACCAAAAGCTCTCTCAATGCTCCTCCAGCCCTGTCAAGAAGCCCCGGGCTCGCTGCTGCCCTAACAGCCTGCCTCTCAGCGGAGATGGGGCTCCTGGGGGTGGTGCCATCTGGACGCACAGGAGGGGACAACCCAACCTTTGCTCCCTGAAACATGTCAGCTCAGGGTGGGAGAGGCAAATTTTTTTTTACGGAGGCGCGGATAGCTTCATCGATGGAAGAAGGAGGTTTTAAGTAGAGGTGGTTATTGAGCCCTAAGCATCCGGGCTCTGGCTCCGAGCATGAGTTACCTGATGACGTGAGGTCTCAGCGGTGGAGAGATCAGAGCGTGCCTTTGGTGAGAGCAGATGCTCGTGGGCAGCTTGCTCGCTCGCTGGCGAGGCAGCGGTTGCTTGCCCATCACAGATTGAGCTCGCCTGGCACGAGGCTGGCTCCCTGCAGACGGGTTGTTTGCATGCCTGGTTGGCTGCCTGTGCCCCGTGTTGGCTGCTGTGATGCTCCCCGGGGCGAGGACGACTGCAGCTATTTTGATGAAACCTAAAAATCCTTCCACAGATAATCAAAGTACGCCCGGCAATCGGCCCACGCTCTGCGACTTGGTCAAATCTGGGATGTCACCAGGGTCTGCATTTCAGGAGATGCATGCAGCATGTTCCGGTCAGAAAAGTTTGCGTGGCTTCCCCTGTCAACAAAAGAGGCTACGTGACAATGGCTTTGGAGCTGCAGCTGAAAAAGATGACTCAAGGTACTCCATGAGGCTCCAGCAGCCGTGTGAGCTCACCCAGTGGGGGCTTCATGGAGCAGCAGGGCAAGGACCTCCTATAAAAGTGGATTCTGGCATTTTCTAAACTCTCCAGCAGCTATAGCCATGAGCGTCTCGTAATAGCATCTCCCACAGAGACCCCGGTGGCTTTTCGGCAGTGATCTTTCAGCACTGAGTCAGAAAAGGAGCTCTCTGGGCTGAATCACACACCAGCAATCACAGTGTGTGCCTGACAACCTGCTCATCCAGGTGTGGGTCCTACTGGGCTTTGGTCACTTCAACTGAAGCATTCAAGTGAATACAATGTCTGTGTTTTTTAAATGAAACCTGCTCCTTCTTCCCTTCGGTCTACTGCACTTCCAGCTGTCCCCACGTGTCTGCTAAGTGCTAGGACTGTCACGGATAGATGACCCAGACTCACGGCTCTCATTCCCCGGGAGTACCAGCTGCTGCCTGGAGGGCCAAGTGGCCCGAATTTCTGGTCTGTTCTCTGTGATGCCACATCTGTGTGGGCATCGTAAGCCTGGGGGGATGTGCAGAGTGGTTTGTCCTCGCCCTTTCTGCAGTGATGCTCTATCACTCCACAGGTATCTGTTGCCGTGTGTCTACTTGGGTGCTGATCTTGCAGACCGAGCCAAGGGTGGATGAATGTCTTTCTTTTTAAGGAGGGGCTATGCAGAGGCAGCTCTGAGGCCCTGCCAGTGGAGAGCATCTCTTGTTTTGCAGGAATGCAAAAGCCAGATGATTTCTCAATGTGCCCAGCTAAGATAATACCAAATAATCTTGTTTGCATTTTAATTTCCCAGCCCTGTCTGGAAAAGCTGATACACCACTGTTCTCCCCCTCCGTGGGCGGTGTGTGCCTGCGAACACGCTTGTTGGGAGTGTAGCACTAGTAGCAGTTGGGCTTAACCCTGGCTGCCACTTTGTCTGCCAGGAGGAGTGGGATCAAAGTGACACCGAGGGCTCCAGGGTGGCCGGGAGAGCGTTAGTGATGGTGAAGGCTGACCCACTGGCTGGAAGGTGCAGCAGGACACTTGGCTCCTCTTCTTTGTGTGCTTCACAGAGGCTGGATGCGAGCGGCGGCCGCCTCCTGCCCCCTCCCCAGCAAGGTTTTCCTGTGCTGAGATAGTGCCCAGCTCCGTCTGGTTGTTTTTCCCGGCTGGTGGAGCTGAGTCATTGCTGTTCTTCAAGGAGAAGGTTCGTTTGCCCCCAAACGGTCTGTCTCCCTTTGCGGCAAAGCCTGTGTCCCTCTTGAGACTGCTGTAATTTTCTTCTTGTGAATCCGTGGGTTTCTTTAGCTGAGGAATTTGTTTGCCATTCATATATCCCTGTTCCGTAAAAACAGCCAATTCTCTCTGGGAATGTTCTGTTAGGAGGCAATGTTACACCTTCCTTCACGGATCAGCCCAGTACATGCATCTGAGTGTGGGAATAAAACCCATCTTTGGCTCCCCATCAGAGAAGCAGGCACTCCTCGAGGCCTGAAGTCATCCCATGGGCTCCCAGATGTTCAAGCTACGTGCAGGGGAAGGAGCTCTGCTTTCGGAGGAGCAGGCGTGCGGGTGAAAGCAGTGCAGGTTGTGACCACATCCCGGTGTGAGCACCCCTTGCCCTTGGCTCAGACACGTGCCCTGGCAGTCCACCCTCGCTAGCTGGGTGCCAGCATCCCCCATCCCAGTCCCCTTGCCCTGGCAAGGCTCTTGGGTTTTGTTTACCTTTCCTCAAGACAACATCTCATGGTCTAAGAAAGTCTCATCTATTTAATTCCTTGTTTGCATCCCCTTAGGTACTTTACCTGGTGAGGGGAATAGCTACTTCTTAGTAGCTTAGTACTTCAGTTTAAGCCAATATCACCTACTTACGGTGAGAATTTCAAGCCTGCCCCTTCCTGCTTTTTTCCCCCATCCTGCCTGTCTGTCTTGCAACTCTTTCCTTACTCTGGAAAGCCGTGGAAATAATCAAGTGTTTGCAACGATTTTCTACAGAGCCTGTTTCCTCAGAGAGCTGATTAAAGGCGAATAGGAGAGAATCTAATTGCATCCGTGCTTTTATCTCCTCCTGAGGCATCATGATTTGCCAGGAGAACAAGAAAATCCTGGATTCTGCGGGGTCAAGGAAACTTCTCTAATCTCCCTCGTTAAACAGAAGCGGCAGCTCTCGCTCTGCTGATAACACTGTGGGTGTCAGTAGTTGTACCCGGGGTGCGTGTGGCCCGGCTCGCGCCAAGCACGTGTGAAGAGATGGGGCAAGGCTCTCCTCAGCAGACACCCAGCGAAGGGAGAGCCGGGCAGAGGCAGCCACCGACGCCGGGGCTACGCCGGCCCGTCCCACGGGGAAGAGCAACCCCGCGGCTGGTGAATCGCAGGCTGAGCATCGCTCGGCATCGACAGGGATGCAGGACGGTTTCTCCCAGCAGCTGCCCTGCGGCAGGGCGATGTCGCAGTGGTGGGGTGGGATGTTGTGTCTGCTGGACGGGCAGGCCTTGAGCTGCCCATGCCCCTTGCAGGCAGCGGGAGGATGGCAGCTTTCTGCCTCGTACTTTCAGCCTCTCCCTTAAGAAGGTGTCATTTCTGCCTTTGATCTTCTTGCTGTTTTACAGCCAGGATCCTCACGTTTACCCCTGAGCTCTGGAGAGGGTTGGCTGGGGGTGCCAGGGGCTGCCAGAAGATCTGCCGTGGCAGAGGACACCAGCTCCTGTGTCCGGTGGGGATGGGCTGCCATGCACCTGCACTCAGCCCCGTCCAGGAGACTGGAGGTTGCTGAATGCCACAGGCGGGTGAGACACCTCCTGTGATGCACAAGGACAAGCCCTTATGTTTTCCTCGCTAACCTCCATCTTTGTCTCGTGCATTTTTCTAAGCAAATCTCTATGGAAACAGGTACTGTTTGTAATAAAGCCTCTGTTTTTTACTTTGCTTCGCTGCTGTCAAGGAAGGAGGCAGGCAGAGACCTGTAAAGGGCAGATGAGGTTTAGGCAGGGAGAGACGTTTCAGCTGCCTTGGCTCTTGGCACGGACGGGAGCAGCCTTAGCATCCCTTGATCCTGCCCTCGCTCGTGGGAGACGGAGGCTGAGATCAACCAGATCCCTTCTTGGCTCCCCCCAGTTTTGGTGAGGACTGAATGCCTGGCTTACACAGCCCTTCTTCCTGTCCCCGTTGCACCAGAGGAGCACTGTGGCGTTGAAGGCGGGGGGGGGGGGGTAAAGCATTCCTGCCCAGAGTTAATAACACAGATTTCATGTCTCCTCAGTGAGCTACCAGCCCTACAAGCACCCTGGATCTCTGGAAGGTCACCCAATGCTAGTCCTGTCTCTGCGTCCTGACAGCACCCATCGTGAACATTGCTGCGGGGTCCGTGTGAGCCACCCCCGCACTAGCTGTGGTGCGGGGGGAGCGGGAGCTGCAGGGTGTGACGTGAAGGGGCCGGAAACCACCACGAGACAGAAGGATGCACAAGCCCCCGCCTTCGTGGGACGCTGGAGCTCCATCATCACGCAGAGCTTCCTGCCCGCAAGCCCGTTCCCAGGCTCATGAGCTTCCTAACTTGTTTGTTTATTTTGGGGAGGGAGGGAGATGTTTTAGGAGCCGAGAGAGGAATATTTTAAAGGAGGAATTCAGTGCCAGATTGGCATCCTCTGCATCAGACGGAGCAGCGCACCAAAGCGTGCTCAGAGCTGCGGGAAGGAGCCGTGTTTGTCAGCTCCTTCTGCTGCGAGTCACCCTTCATATCCAGCAACCCTGGGCCTTCTCAGGGTCTGCGCTGGCTGCGGGGGCTACTGAATCCAAAGGAACCTGCAGTAGACTAATACTCATATCCTGGGGGGTTTTAGGACACTCAAAGCTGTTTCTGTTTTTCACCCAGACAGGGTGAGCTGGGCCCTGAATCAGACGTAATTGGCCTTTGACACAAAGGTGAGTGGCATGGTGGCACCTGGCCCTCTGGGTCTGGAAGGAGAGTCTTCCACCCTGACCAGAAGCTGCTGTCTTCTCCCCACTGAGAGCTGGTCCAGCTGCCCATCGCTTTGGCCAGAGGCTCCTTGGCCCGTGGAGGATGGAAGGATGTGCTGTAAGAGATCTCTCTCTTCCCCCACCCCACTTTTATTTAAGTAATTCTTTGTCTTCAGCCCAAACCAGCCATGTGTTGTAGCCACCCTGTAGCTATTGCTTCCTCTAGATGAGATCCATCTCACCCATTCCCCTACCCGCTTTGCCAAGAGGCACAGCCCAGGGGCTGCTCCCCTGGAGCTGTCAGGGCTGATGTTTGGAGATCGACATCTTCAGGGCACTCCAAAGGCACCAAGCATGGAAAATGCTTCCTTCCCGCTGCTGTTTCTGGGAGAATTATATTTGCTTTAAGAACAGGGATTCAGACGATAAGGCTAATGGTGCTTCCTTCCAAAACGGAGTCAGTATTACAGAATCTGTGGTTTTGCTAGGACTACAATACGGTGATTACTGAGGTTGAAACACTGGTTAATTACCTAGTCGTTTGTTGTAATACTCCCAATTAGCTTGTGAAAGCACAGCAAATGCATTACTTCACACCTGTTTTTAATGCCTTACACAATGTTATTCATAGATAGTAGAAGATAAACAGTGTTCTTAGCCTGAGGAAGACAGGAATCCATACGTGAGGTGAGGTAAGCACCTCGATGTGATTCATTTCACACCATGTCGCCTTGGATGTGACTCAGTTAAGCACAGCTTTCACAGCAGCCATTGCGAGCCTGTCAAACCCCATGGCAATGCCAGCAAGGCTGGATGGTTCAGCCCTCTGGGGAAACCGGTCAAAAGGAGGTCCTGCAGTATTGACCACCTTTCCGAGCCTTGTTGAGCTTAGTTATCCCGGCCTCGTGGTGTCGGAGAGTAGAGGAAGGGTTTTTCGTGCCTTCACCCAGCCCAGCTTCTCCTCGCCGCCTCTGTGCACCGCCTGATTTCGTGCCCACAAGAACACGCGCCTCAAGGCAATGTTTGCCCATACAAGTGCCTGTTTGCCCACACAACACATTTGTACATCTGGCTTGGCAGATTGGTGCACATGCAAAAATGGGCAAGAAAACACTGAGGCCTGGATGGCAAACTGGGTCTGTTTTTTTCTTTTGTTTTTTTTTTTTTGTGAAGGTTCTGCTCACAGTTACCTGGTTACGGCTGCGTTGCAATGTGCCCTTCAGGAGAGCTCTGGCTCCCAGATATTGCACTCCAACAGTCTAAATTTTGTCTCCATGTTTGGTGAAGTAGGTCGCCTAAAATATTTGTTAGCTTTTTACCCATAAAGCTTTCCCATGATCCTTTCCTGAACTTTGTGTCTCAATATATGTCCCTCCTTCAAGGTCTTTAGTCCCTTCCCCATGCTCACCCAAAGCAAGCTGATCTGTCAGCACAAGACATGCAGCCTGAGGGAGGACACTAATCAGCTCCTAGGTCCAAGCTCAGCATGTTCATGTGATGATGCCTTAAGGGACAGTGATTTAAAGCAAGCTGCCCTGCCCAGGGCAGGCATCACCTGCCCATGCAGATGCCAGGAGGCAGCTTTAAGCTGCCAATAACTTGGTTGTGTGTCTGGACCCAGAACGTACATAAGAAGGACGGGCAACCTGATCATCTTCTCCAGCCACACCAAGTGCCAATGGCTGGTATGGCGTCCAGCAGCAGAGACCTGGCAGGGCCAGCACTGGCTGAAAAGTGAGTATTTTTGGATGTGGTTTTCTTGACTTACTCCATTTCCCATTTCATCCTCTTTTAAGCAGAGGTCTGTGGGCGGTTGTCTGCAATGGCTGAGACAATACATGGATATCTAGGTGCAGCTCCCCGTCCAATTTCTCTGCTCAGCAAAGACACGCTTGAGAGATTATCCCAGCACGGGTGATGGTTTTTACCCACAATGGCCATGAAAGTATCCGTTATTTATCTCCAAGCTGCTTAGTGATAAAGTGGGTGGAGAAGGAAGCCACATTTCCTGCTCAAAGAGTGTGTGGGAATACCTTTTCAAATGTTAATTTCTCATGTTTTTCAAAAAGCTACCCGAAGGCATTGGTCTGAGGAAACTCTAAGAAGCCTGTACATATTCAAACCAACTAGGTTTTAAAAAGTTTGCAAAGATATTTGGGGCGGGGAGGGAGGGATAAGAAGGAGCTCCAGGAAAAAAAAACAAAAAAAACCTGCCATATTTCCCCCACTTCAAAGTTAAAATTTAGACATGCACATTTCCCTCTTCTCTGATGTACCTTCCTCCAGGGAAATAGGTGATGAATGCAAAAGCCTGCAGGGAGCGGGAGGAGCCAAGGGGTTCCCCTCCAGCAACGATAAGGAGCATCCCCTTCCCAAATCCTTCACCCCACGGGCACCCATCACCAAACCCCAACCGACTGGTAGGCGGTACAGCCTGATGGGGGCTGGCTTTGGACAAGTGCCCAAGCGATACAAAAAGCCACACATCCTCACTTCTGTTTCGCATCTGAGGTAGTCTGGTTCCCCAATATTAAATCATTCCGCTGTAAAATTCATCAGCTTTCAGGACTTTATTATTGATAAAAATCCTTTCTGCAAGAGCCTCCCAGGCAATATGTGGCTAATTGGCTGTTGTTAATACACATCTTAGGGTTTTCTGTTGTAGCTTTTGCTTTAAAGACCAAAAAAAAAAAAAATCATGTGTGATTTTAATGCAGATTTGAAAGAAAAGAAAAAAAATCTCTTGGGTCTGTACCCACCACTAGTTTTAAAGTGCAGAATCTGTGTCTATTATTGAATAAGAAATGCATGCCGACTGCCAAATTTCAGCTTGAAAGCAGCCAGAAGCTATCTGGGGAAAAAAAAAATGTTTTGCAAATACCTTTTGTAATTGTAAAAATAAAAAAAAAAGAAAAAAAAAGAAAGGGGAAAAAAAAAGCCCAAACCAGGAAGAATTCCCCAGTTATTAACCCTTTAAAAATACAGGATCTTGTGTAATTCAGAGCACAGAAGTGACATCTAAGCTGAGCAAACTCTTGAAAACATGAATTTATAGTTTGCATCTTATTCCTTATAGCCAAGCAGTTTTATAACCAATGTCTCTTCATCCCAAGCACTCAAGCAAGAACAGAAAATGCCTCAGTCCTGGCAGTAAATGCAATGAGGGGATATGAATCTTGCTGTCCCTAAGTAAAAATTTCCTTGTTTGTAAGGGTTTGGTTAAATCTCGTTTTGGCCAGCCCTGGAACAATAATGCCCTTTCATAGTCTGGAATTTGTCACTATTGGACATGCATCTCCAAGGGAATCATCTGATGGTCTTTGCTTCCCTCTTGCTTCTCCTTTGGCCAAGCAGTGCTGGGAAGAGATGGGGGTGTTCAGTGAAGCCCCTCCCTGCTTGCTCCACCACAGTAATGAAACTTGCAAAGAGGGGTTTTTCCACTGAAGAATGAGAAATCTGCAGCAATTGGAAAGAGGATGGAGATATCTCAGCTGGACTGTGGCCCTGAGCTGTGCTGTGAGTGTGCTTATCTCTAGGTGAGCATCCCTTTGCACCTCGGTGAGTGGGCGTCTGTGGCGGGTGACGTGGTTCAGGAATTGCACGGCCCCTGTCGTGGTCAATTGACCGTGCCTACCTGTGACAGCTCCTGAATAAAGGTAAGGGGTTGGGGGTTCAACAAATACACCTCTTCCCCACCACAGCACCCTGAGTGCGGGGCTGCACAGCTGATGCTGATACGCTTCCTTTCACCCTCGCTCTCCTCGGGAGCCCCTCCTGACTTAGTCTGCTTTTGCAATCCACACCCTGCTATCAAGCCACTTAGTGCACGCAAAAAAAATAAGTCTTCGTGATGCACAAAGCAAAGGAAATCATGGGGAAAGGCTCTTCAAAACACGCATTTTTTTACAGATTAAGAATTTCACGACCTAGTGGAAAGCACAAACAATACTGGACCAGGCATTCGTAATATTCGGTGCCTGGTTTGTATAGCTACTGCAGCTAATATCCCCAAATAAATACTTCCGTGACTAATCCCTTGGAAAGAAAAACACAAAGAAAGAGGCTGTCACATGAAACAAGATGATTTTGATGTTTGTTTTGTATTTATAAACACAAATTCTGCCTCTTCGACTGTGTGATATGCTTCATCTAAAACCCTGTCAGTCTGTAAGTAAATATGTGTTTGCTTTATGTCCTTGTCACATCCCTTTATCCTTCCCCAAAAGACACCCAAAAAGTCCTTATCCTCTTCTCTGGATTCAGGTAAACCGCTGCGTATTTTGCTGGGGATCTAGAGGTACAAAGTCTTAAATTCTAGAAATAATTGCAATTTCATTTAGTGTGATTAAAGTATGGAAATTTTCTCCTTGGGATTTTTTTTGCATAACAGCAACAATAAAACCCCATAAAGAAAAAAACAAAACCTGTTGGCGTCATCAGAACCTAAAAATAACAGGAAGATGACTGCTGGTGCCAGAATGATACCAAACAAAATCTATTATTGAATTAGATTCTTTCCAATTGTTGTTCTTAGGAATATATTTCCCTTTTCCCCTCAGGGTTTGTTTGGAGCCAAGGTATTCTGCCTGCCAGTGCCATTCCAGCACTCTAATTAACAAGAAGTGATGTCTCTTACAGTAAAAACCAATATCTGTTAAAATATTGATGAAGGCGAATAAGCTAAGGAGCTTGCAGTGTCTGGATTCTAGCTGGCAGTCGGGGGACAACTTTGAAGGGAGGGGAGAGCTCCAGAGCTTCACCCTGCTGCCACGGCCAGGACGAGCTTCCCGTTCCCAGAGGACAGACCTGACATCCCAGGAGCAAGCAGCGGGAGAAGCCTGACTCCAGGTACCGTTGTAGCTCACGGTGTATCTGGAGCACCCAGCACTCTTTCCTCTTGGCTTTTCTTCCACTGCCAGACCAGCACTACCTTTTGTCTCTCCGCTGTAGGTTTAGAGGCCCTGGTCACTGAGGTTTGCTATCTGTTCATTTAAAGGGCTTCATCTTTTACTTATTTTCCCCATCTGTCATTCTAATTAAGCGCCTATCAATCTTGTTTCGCTGTAGCTGAACATCTTGGCGACCGGGGCACTTTCTGCTCTGATGGAGAACGGGACTGATCCCACAGGTCAGCTTTTATGGCTTAATCTACACCTCTTTCCTGCTGTAGTATCTTAGCATTATTTTAAGGGTCCCCTGACATTTCTCGGAGTATTTCTTGCTCACTGGCATTTCTGCCCCACCATTACCGTTACCTCGACCGGCAAAAACGAGCTGATTGCTGACTCTGCAGCAAGAGGCCCTCTTGAAACGCAGGCTGCGCTTTCATCAGCTTAGTGGCATGCACTTAATCTGCAGTACCACCCTGAATTTAGTTAACTATGGCATCTTCACTTATAAGGATTCCCTGATGGTTATATTAATGCTCCTGGCATCCTTCTCCTCTCTGCCCATGGCTGCTGATTCTCTTACAGCACAACATATCAGGCCCTCCATCAGACCGGAGCTCACCCTTTGCGTCTTCTCTGTCACAAGTGAACTTGGTCCTGCAGACGCGGTGATGTTGAGCAGACCCACCATGAGAGCTGGAGGAGTCCTGGCTTCCACCCAGGATGAGGAAAAAAGCATCCATATTACACAGCATCCTCCATTGAGCTTTCCTGCACTGATGGGAGGCGTATGAGATGGCCAGAAGCTGGTGCAGCCCGGGTGATGCCACTGTTGGTGTTAACACCACTGAACTGCTTTAGCCCGAGCATGTTTTTGATAGCCAGCGAGGACGTCGGATGCGATGCCTTCCGCTCCGCCATCCAGGCGCACGTTAAGTGACACAATCCGGGCTGGAAGGAGCCATGTGTTTTCTTCTACACGCAGCTACCGCTGTGCTTCCAAACACGTCTCTCCTTCTTTTTTTTTTTGTACAGTAACTTTGCACACACAAACGTCAAACAGCAGCTGTTTGGCCAGCATTTTGAAAAGCAACTAGTGATTTTAGCTGCCATAATTTTGAAGCTAGGGTTTCCACTCCACACAGCAAAAGGGCTTCCTTTTCTTCTCCAGTAGCTGTAGATATTTTTACTTATTTCCTTTGTAAAACTGAACCGTGGAAACAGTCAGACCTTATCAGGCATGAACGTCTTTGAGGTTTCCCCTTGTAGAAAGAAAATGTCACAGTGCCTGTCAGAGCCAAGTTACCCAGGGCTTCTCCTACTTCAATTAAGCATGAGCTATAATGTGCCAGAGCCTGCACTAGTTAAACAGTGTGCTGGGTAATTCTGGAGGTCACTTCAATGCTGGGTTTGAAAACTTGCGCAGGAACCTGTGCTGAGAAGGCTTTCTTGAAAAGCCTTTTGCTCCTGCCTGAGCCATCTCAACCCCAGAGGCTTTCCTGGTGGTTTTGCCCCTCTCGCCTCTGGCTGGAGCCTGAATTGAAAAAGACACGTGTATTGTTAGGGGGAAAAAGGACTCAAGCCACAAGTCAGATGAAGGCTTTGAATCCTCCGAAGTGGCCAAAGGAAGCCTGAAAAATGCAGCTGAAGGAACTGATTTTTAGGGCACAGATTTCATCCATTGTAGCTGAAAGGTCACTTCTTAATAGTTTGGGGTTTCTCTGTGGGCCCAGAAGAGACCTCTCAGCTTGCAGTGCACGGCAGCTGCTTTTCCAACAAGAGGTTCAGAGCAGAAGGGAGTCATATTCAAGAGGTGTCCCTTCAGGATCGAGCTGGGAGCACCTGGTGAATGAAGTGCTGTTCACTGGGGGAAAAGCTACAGGATGTGTCCTCATTGAGCTTATTTATGGCGCAAGAATAAAAAATAGTTTCTTTGCCTGCGCTAGAAAGCATTAAAACAGAACTCCTAACTGCAGAGGTGGAATTGCTGCAGCAAGTTAGCTGTGGAGAGTCGCGCTGGTGTGCTCCCACGAAGAAGGTGTGGAAGAAGGGATAAGCCTATGTACTTCCAAAGATCAGGAAAAAGCCCACTATCCCACCCCAGAGCACCTTCAAAAGGTTTTGTTTATAGCTCAAAGCACAAAGCACGACGCCTGATGGTGTCGTTCACCTTTTGACCAGCATCAGCACCAGGACAAAGTGCCCCAGAGATCAGCTCCGTATTTGTCACCCTCCCATGGATGGAGGTAGGGCAGCGACTGTGCGGTGTGCAGGTTTGCCTGTAAATCCCATTCATCACACACCAAACTGTCTTCTGTCTAATCCTCTCTTCCTCCACGCATGGCTAAATGATTTCATTGCAGCAAGGCAGTTGTCCCTGATAACGTGATAGAAGGCGATTGCCTGACTGGCTTATGTCAAACTTCAGAAAAATGAGTTTTTAAGAAGTGTCGCTATTAATTTTTCCACTACTCATAAAAGTCCTCTTGCTAATCCTTATTTTGCAAACACCTTTTTTTTTTCTGGGGGG
>JAOXJK010000004.1:2664958-2679357 GCA_025774025.1 Xenus cinereus
CACATCTACACATCTTTTAAATACCTCCAGGGATAGTGACTGAACTAATTCCCTGGGCGGCCTGTTCCAATGCTTGACAACTCTTTTGGTATAGAAATTTTTCCTAATATCCTATCTGAACTTCCCCTGGTGCAACTTCAGGTCATTTCCTCTTGTTCCTATCACTTCTTACTTGGGAAAAGAGACTGACACCGACCTTGCTACAACCTCCTTTCAGATAGTTGTAGGGAGCAATAAGGTCTCCCCTCATCCTCTTTTTCTCCAGATTGAACAACCCCAGCTCCCTCAGCTACTCTTCATAAGCCTTGTGCTCTTGACCCCTCACCAGCTTCATTGCCCTTCTTGGGATGTGATCAAGCACCTCAATGTCTTTCTTTTAGTGAGAGTCCCAAAACTGCACACAGTATTTGAGGTGCGGCTTCACCACTGCCAAGTACAGAGGGACAATCATTTCCCTGGTCCTGTTGGCTGCACTGTTCCTGATAATGGCCAGGCTGCTGTTGGCCTTCTTGGCCACCTGGGCACACTGCTGGCTCATACTCAGCCGGCTGTTGACCAGGTCCATTTCCACTGGGCAGTTTTCCAGCCACTTCAGCCACAACCCCTGTTTTAATTCTTTGTTATCAGGGAATTAGAAGCAGGAATCATTTCTGTTTGTGATCCAGTTTATCAGTTTCACAGCTGCAGCACCTTTGCCAGTACGGCATTGTCTCATTTCTCTCCTTTGGAAATTGGATTACATTTAACTCTAGTCATTGTGGTGGGCTTTAAGTCCCTCCCTCTTCAGCCTCCCTTGCACTGTCTGATGACAGAAATACTCCAATATCAGTGCCTTCAAACACTGCATTGCCAGTCTGCCAGAACATTGCAGAGGTTTAAAGCCAAGGATAACAGCTTCCTCTCAAACCTAAGAACAAAGAAATCACACTGTCAGAAAATTTGATCCACACAATATTAATCTTACATTTTGGTAAGATGCTTCATTTTTACTTTTCACTGTTGAGACCATTGAGGACAAAGAAGAAAAATATATATGTTCAACAAAGAGATGAGGCTGGTGACTCAGAACAGGCAGGGAATGATAGCAGGGAGAGGAGCAGGAACAAATTAATGAATCAGTTGCAGCTGGCTACATAGGGGCACCAAGGAATGCATTTGCTCCATCACTGGCACAGTGCATCCTAATCTGCCAGCCTCCATTTTAGGATGCTTTTGGTTTAGTGTAGAATTCTTTCTTTTCCTTTATTTTTCTCTTCAATTCATAGAAAATTTAGCTCTAATGCCTAGAGGCACTGGGCAAGACAGGAGCCCTGTCTGACATGCCATGCATTGTGCCTAGCAGAGAAAAACACTGCCTGAAATAAATTTGAAGTCTGAATAGGTTTTTAAACAAAACAGTTTCTGTCTGAAAGGCTGTCCATGTTGGAGAGAGAAGATACGTATAGAAATGTCAATGTCAGAAGATACCTATTTTTAAGAATGGAAAGTTGTGGATTTAAGGGGAAGAGTACTGTGAACTTAACAATGTTCACAAATGACGACATTAATAGATTTGTCAGATTTCCAAACCGTGAATTATGTAAGTCCTATCCATCTCTGAATCAGTTTATTGCAAACCAATTTGGACCCTGAGGCTTTACACTCGGTTTAATGCTCGACAAAATTCGTTGGCAGATCTATCAGCAGCTCTCAGTTTAATTGCTACCTTTCATTCTTACTTGTTAAAAAACAGCTGCAGTTACTACAGTAAAAAAAAAAAAAGGCAAAAAACCCACACAAACCAACAACAAATGAAACAAACAAAAAAAAAAAAAAAAAAAAAAAACCCAAACAGCATAAACACGGCCAATTACAAACGTCAAATGGTACAGTGACACCAAGTGGTGAAATGCCAGCTTTCATGCTGCAAATAATACAAGGCTGTCTTGCTTTTGGCATTTCTCATTTCTTTCTTATTTTGCCTTTCCTTCCTCCACCAAGTGACCCAACATCATACCAGTGTTGAAATGTATTTTCTATAGCAGCATATAGCTTTTTCTACATAAGCAATTAAGAAAACTTTATCTGTCTTCCAAAAAGAAGAATGTTCAAATTTTTTTCCAGTGGAAGAGGAAAAAAGGTTTAAGGTTCTGTAATCCCTGATAATCCTGCTTGTACCATATGTCAGACAATGGTAACAATATTCACTGAGAGTGTGTTTCTAAATGAAAATGTTGAGGACTTTTTTTAAAAAAAAAATTTGAGAACCATCTCGTAATTCTCCCTCAAACAATTTAAAGGCATGCATCCTTTTTGTGCTAAAAGGACTGCAAAGGTCATTTTTTATTTCCCTTATGCTCTTAGATACACTAATTTTATTAAAATCTTTTCTTCACTAAGAATTTTTTTGGACAGACACCCAAAAATGATAAATCACAATGCATATGCACACAACATGGCTTCCCACCCATGTAATAATGCTCCTGTACTCTCAGGTCTACTTTAGTTCAGCCATCCACAGGCTGTTTTTTTTTTCCCTACATATTTAGAACTGAAGGGAAAAAAAATTTTTGCTTGGTACTGTTATTATATACATAGTGTTTGATGACATGATTCTATTACTTTTGTTGGCATTATTGTTGCACCTCCACTACTGCTTAGCTGCTTATTCACATACTTTTCAGTCTCCTGTGATATATATCTTCCTCAGCTACCATTATAGTAGCTGTGTCATGCATGCAATAGCCTAATAAAAAATTATTCTGACTTCAAGGACTTACATTGGACTGCTCCAGGAAAGTATTTCCAATTAAGAACAAGACTCCGTCACACATTTTAACTCTATAAATGCACTTAAAGTACAGACTTGATATTTCTCAGATGCTAATTCAGAAAAGAAATTAGGACTCATTAGTTCAGAAGTGAGCAGATTTAAACAAATACTTTAGAAGTCTAGCTGTTACTGAAAAAAAAAAAAGTCAGTATTACTAATTCTAAACATGTCAACATATCAATCCACTCAAATATCCAGAGAATAATGGAAGTCTTGTATTCCTGTATAGGAACTGCAGGTCCACTGGCATGGAATTACTATCCCAAAGGCTTTAATTTATTAAATTAAGTTTAGAAGATGTTGATATGTACATACCTAAATTACCATCAGAAACCTTGATTTCTTTTATCAATATAGAAAATTTTTTTTGGATGAAAATGGGGGATCTCATATTTTTGCTGCCAGAGGAGTTTTCTTCTGAGAATCAGTCAGCCATTCCCCACAGACTGGAAAAAAATTAAAAAATTTTTAAAAAATCTCCTGTCTTTGCTTTCTATATTTAATGGGAAAATGAGTTGTAGTTTTGTCAAGTTTTTCTCTTGCCATATAAATGAAGAAGTATCTGAATAACAAAAAGACATCTTCAACACACTATGTGCCTTACTACCAGTCCTCACCTCCCTTGCCCGGGAAGCCATCCTGTATTTATTCTGCAAGTTAAAAAGATGACAGAAAGCAAAGCAAAGGTCTGAACAGGGGCTTATGAAATTGACCTAACAGATACTGAAGGTCCAGGAAGAGTCATTTTAGCATTTGAATGATGGATAATTTTTATACTGTCCCACATAGTAAAGGTATTAGACTACAGTCTAGGCAGTGTGAGGACATATTTTATTTTATTTTATTTTATTTTATTTTATTTTATTTTATTTTATTTTATTTTATTTTATTTTATTTTATTTTTTTCAGCCCACGTTGCGATTTAAATATTTCCCCCCCTTGTGGAAAGCGGAGGGGTCATCGTCAGGTAGTTCTCTGAAGCCAAGCGGTGCCACCCTCTCCTGAAAAGTTTTTGGTTTTTTTCTTTTTTTTCCTTCAACAAAGGGAATAGATGAGTTCCTGGCGGTGCGCCGCTGGAGGGGCGCAGCCCCTGGAAAGAGGTGAGGAAGAGTTCTGGTTCTCGTGCGCTCGTTATTAATTTGGTGGGAACGGCCAAAGTTGGGGGGGAGGGGGGTGTGTGACTTGAGCCAGTCTGTTCCAGGCGGTGACTAACGAAGAAGGCTGATTCAGGCTTGTTTGCTGTTATTACAGCAGAAGAAAGCGCAGCTTGTGTCTGCAACGAAGCTGGGCTTTCCGAGATGTGAATAAGATCTTTCACTTAACGCACGTTGCTCTAGTGCCTTTGTAACTGTTCAAACCGACTGAAGCTAAATAGACAAGCTTTATGTATGCATGGAACTGCAGAAATAAGTACATTTTTACACGTGTGTTCTTTTATGTAACTACATGCTTATATTCAGGGAAGTCTTATCCAGACAAAAGCAGTTAAAAGGAAGTGAAGAAACAGCGGGAATAAAGGGAATATGAAAGTAGGTGTGAAGGAGAAGGTGGGGGTCGGAGGAGCAGCCAAGGTAGGATGGGAAAAAAGCAATTTCTGAGCTTAGAATAGCAATTCAGTGTGAATGCAGGTTTAAACCAGGTGAGTGAAAGCTCCCCGTGGAGCTGCTGTCAACAGGGGCCGGTGGGACAAATGTGGAAAACCTCTTGCGAATCCACGCTTTGGTATGGAGTAAATGAAAGCTGCTTCTTCACAAGAAAGTTTGTGACTCAGGGGAGTATTTCTGACCAATTATGATTGCTCATATTTTCTGCTAGCGGGGTTGGTCTGCAAAGGGAGGTTACCCAGAGAATTCGAAGCTGTTCCAGTGGGCCAGCTCTGGAGGATGACTAGCTGTGCTTTGAAGCCTGGGAGGACGGTTAGTAAGCTTTCTGGACAGCTGTTCCTTGTCTTTCCTTCACGTGTCCTCTTTGCATGGTGCTAGCTGGTAGTGGCACAGGGACCCCAAATATCAAGACAGTTACAATAATGCTGGTCAAGATGGGAGGCCAAAGGAGCTCCTGAGCACTCCAGACCCCCTGTCTGTAGGTTGCTTCTGGATTTGACTGTTTGAACGACACAGTTTCTAGGTCTCATTGTGTTATCTAACTAGTTTCTGAAAGAAAATGCCTTGTGACTGATGCTCCTAGTTTGCATTTAGCAAGATCAAAACAAGGATTACGCATGAGTCCTTGGAAAAAGACCTGTGGTGGGGGCAGCTATAGTGTAGGACTTTGCCTAAAGAGTTTACACCCCAGAGTTGTGAAGATTTCTCATTTTTAGGTGGATTTAAAATTGTACTTATTTATCAATTTACATTTGTAGTGAGGACTGGGTTATGATAGAGGATTTAACGTCATTAAATGTAGTCTGTCTGTATTTTGTATGCTGACTGTCTATTTTCTACATATATGATAGTAGATGATTGTGTTTCTCCTACTGCATAACTAATAGTCTGTCCTATTCTTTTAATCAGGAAAAAGATCTTCACTGTGATCTTACGTTAATATCAGAAAAGAACTGTAAAGAGAGCTGAGAATGAGGACTCACCATGAAAGACCTGAAGTTCTTGGTACACACATCATCAATGAGCTGCAGATGAACACAGCGTATGCCTCAGAGGATGGATGTGAGTGTGGACTGGGACTCTGAGAATAGCATTTGTGACACAGCTGAGAAGCATTCAAATTATTCCAGAAAGACCACTAAGGTGGGCTACGCATCTAGCCTCCAGAAGGAGGTAGACATGAATTACTCAGAGACATGCAGTCCTCATTGCAACTCTGCTGGACCTTCAAGTAAGCAGGAGCTTCCTGCAGAGTTGCAGTGTGAAGACAAAGAAACCTATGAGACCTACTCCCAGAAGCACGGTGAGAGTACAGCTGGGGTATTTGTTCCCTACAGTACCAACTTTGACCTGCAGTGTGAAGGTAAAGATTTAGAGCACTGTTCCTCTGAGCGGTCCAAGAAGCCACGGAGAAGACTACGTGACAATAATGAAAATACTGTCCTTGATGATGTGTTTGATGAGGACCCGGAGCCTGTCTCTGAGGAAGCTTTGTCGTATCGGTGTAAGAAGTGTGGTTCCTCTTTCCAGGGTAGGAGTGAGCTGCAGGAACATAAGCGAACTCACCTTGTGGAAAACTCATACCGATGTCCCATTTGTGCCAAAGAGTTCTTCCGCGCAGCAAATTTGCGGATGCACAAACTCATTCATTCTAG
Source organism: Xenus cinereus (assembly GCA_025774025.1). Taxonomy (NCBI): domain Eukaryota; kingdom Metazoa; phylum Chordata; class Aves; order Charadriiformes; family Scolopacidae; genus Xenus; species Xenus cinereus. Next base: position 2,671,030 of record JAOXJK010000004.1, read on the forward strand.
TGACAGGCCACACAAATGTCCAGAGTGTGACAAGGGTTTCATTCGCACGGCTGATGTCTGGAGGCACCTACGCAGCGTGCACAAGATAGAGCGCTCCATGGTGATCTTGGGAAACGGCATGGCTAGGAACCCGTGGTCGATAGTGCACCGTAACCAGCACACTGTTGAATGTACTGATCAGCCTTGTGCAGAAAACCAAAAGTCTGAGGAAGATGACTATAAACCTTTTGCCTGTCCAACGTGCGGCAAAGGTTTCGATAAGCCTAACCTGCTTTCCAAACACAAGGTGATCCACCGGCAAGAGAAGCCCTATAAGTGTCAGGAATGTGGCATGGCGTTTGTCCAGCTGCTCAGGCTGAAGAGACACCAGCAGACTCACTCTGGGGAGCGCCCCTTCTATTGCGAGGAGTGTGGGGGGACGTTCACCCGGCTGGCATCGCTCCAGCGCCATCACCGCATCCATACTGGAGAGAAGCCCTACTCTTGCAATTACTGTGGTCATTCCTTCACCGAGTCAGGTACCCTACGGAGGCATGAGCGCACACACAAATTGGACAAATCTTAATTCTTAAGATTCGCTGGTGGTTGTGGTCTCCTGGGTTGCTTCTTCCCGGAATGAGGCCTGATCAGTTGGGCTGGAGAAAGCACTCAACTCCATGCGCTCTGGCCAGTCCAGACCCATTCCTAGCAGTGGCTGGTAGGGACCACTACATCATGGCAATCTCTGGAACCTGTACTGGTAGAGATTGCACTCGCTGGCTTTAAACTGGCTTTGTATGAAAAAATAACCTAATTACCACTGCGTAATGAAATGTGAGACTTGTGAAGACTGAAACCACTCACACGTGCTAGCACTGGCCAATTCACTGAGCTGGCAAAGCATCAGCTTGAGCTTTTTGCAAGGATGCGTGGGGCTGTGAGACTTCTCTCTGCAGTCTTGGTCACTGGATAAATTGGCCCTGCCCTCTGGAGTGTGATGGCTCTTTGGCACTGGGTTTGGATATCTGTTGTTACAGGTCTTTGCTAAGTCAGAACAGTCCCAAGTTGTCCCTCTATCCCTTCTCTTCTTGCATTCTGCTGAGTTTTTCTTTCTAGTACTTTTTTTATTTGGAGGGGAAGTATCATGTCGGTTATTTAAAAAAAAAAAAAAACAAAAAAACCCAACACAAACCACCAACCGCAAAACAGTTCCTTAATAAACTCAGCAGTTACCATCTGTATTTCATAAATGTTTCTATCTAAGGGAGTATCCGTCTCTTTCGTGTGATTAGTTGAATGTCTGTTAATGATGGAAAGAGAGTTTTATTTTCACTATGACGGTGTATGTTCTTGGGGTGGGGGGGTTGCTTATATTTGTGTCTCTGATGAAAGTGTGCACTCTAAATCTGAACAGATGAGATTACAGTAGCAAATGTTTGAGAACACAAAATGCAAAGAGCTGGAGAAAGGCCAGATTTAAGCCACCTTTGCTATTTGTTGCATAGGAGTCATCTTCATTTAAATATTTCCATGCAAAACTACTGTGAAGAGTCCAGCAGAGGGCTACAAAGATGATCAAGGGAATAGAGCACCTTTCTTATGAGGAAAGACTGAAAGACCTGGGTCTGTTCAGCCTAGAGAAGATTGAGAGGAGATCTCATCAATGCTTACAAATATTTAAAGGGTGGGTGTCAAGAGGATGGGGCTAGGCTCTTCTCACTGGTGCCAGGTGACAGGACAAAGGGCGACAGGCACAAACGGGAATGCAGGAAATTCTGTCTCAACATGAAGAAAAACTTCTTTACTTTGAGGGTGACAGAGCACTGGAACAGGCTGCCCAGAGAGGTTGTGGGGTCTCCTTCTCTGGAGATATTCAAAACCTGCCTGGACATGTTCCTTTCCAGCCTGCTCTGGGTGACCCTTCTTTGGCAGGGGGGGTTGGACTAGGTGATCTCCAAAGGTCCCTTCCAGTCCCTCCAGTTCTGTGATAAGGAGGCTTCTCATAAGAAAACCGTGTTTTGTGTTCAGTGGCATGTCTGAATACTATCCAGAGTGTCTGCTGGACTCTTTGCTTTGATTTAGATTCAAATGTTCAGTGAAGAAAAATTTTCCTAGAAACTAGCCCCGCAGATTCAGGCAGGTGCTGCCTAATGCCCGAAGGCTGTGACTTCCAATTAAGTATGTATTGCCTCAGTTATGGCAATGAGGTTTTTAACTTTGAAACTTAATAATGACACTTAATCTACTGTTAACCGCTGTGGCAGAAGCATTCAGTTTATCCTTAAGTTGCAGCCAGAATTTCCTTTCCGTGTCAGAAAGCTTTGCTTCCTTTCCTCTGCCAGCTCCTGTAATTTCACTAATTTTTTTCTAATGCATTCTGCCTTTTCAGGAAGAAGTTGTGCAGCAGAGTGAGAGTAAAGCTTCAGGGTAACGTACCTTTATGTTTACTACCAGGCTATTTAATGTGAAGCACAGATTGTGCTGTTTGTTTGCATATTTCATAGAGTAGAAAATAACTGTTGCATTCCCCTGGATTTCTGTGGGGTTACGAAGTCCAAGCTCCATGTCTCAGAACTTGGGCTAAATGTGATGCCGTTTACGGGTGATGGCTGCTCAGCACCTTCCACCCGTGCAACAGCTGAGCAGGTTTTGTAGAGTTGTGGGCGTTGCAGTGATTGATGTGAGGTCCTCAGCTCAGGTCAAGCTGAACCGCTGTCCTCAGCAACACTTCAGCTTGATTGTGAATGGGAGACTAATTCTCCCGACCTCACTAATGGGCCGTTTTAATTCCATTCCTCAAAGAAGTCTCCATCTTAGGGAACTGAGCTGCATCCCGCTTCTTAGGGATGTGTTATGTTGATTCTAAAATGATGTGCTCTTGTTACACAGATCTCTCTGCCGGGTTGGCTCTGGACCCTGTACTACAGCTCTGAGTGAGACTTCTCCAAATTTCTCTCTGCAGGTAGACCTTAGGATTCTGAAGGGCTTTTGATGGGACCCCTTAGCAAGGGATCGGTCTTACCTGAGAGCTGCTTAGCCTCTCTAAGAGGAAGGATCTTTGCATGGAAAAAATCCTTTCTGAAAGGGGACTGTGGGTAAATGATGTGCAGAGAGGGGTCATCAGTGCTGTTCTGCAGGGACCATGCTGTTCAGCACAATTTGAAATGACCTAGAGAGAGGGCGGATGGCAAGGTGACAGAGCCGTTCCAGAAGCTATCATGCATTAAGTTTCTACCCTCATCTTCTAAACCCATTTTGAAGTTGTCAGCTACAGTCCCCCTCTTTCTGCATTCTGCTTCTGCCTCGGGTGTGCAATGCTTTTGCTGTAGGGGGTTTTAATATCCAATTAAACTGCACCGCTATGCACACCTTTATGTTCTGTGACTGTTCTGCTTAGACAGTTGCAGTAATTGGGAACATCTAGTTATTCTGCTTCTTGGTGTTTGCAATTGGTGGAGTTTGTACCTGTAAGAGCATAATGGTGAAAGTGTTTTGAGCAAAGGTCTGTTTAATAGAAAGAGTAAATGATTGGTGAAATTAAAACTACTAGGCTTAACTAAAAGGTTATTAAAAAGATACTTGCCTGGAAGGCTGACTTGCATATAAAGTGCTCGGATGTGTGAAAGGAGTAATTAAAATGTGTGATGGTTTCTGGGAAAAGCGTGTTGAACGCTCTTCAAAGAAACTTACGCTAACTCCAGTGCAAGTTACAGGAAATCACTTAGAGCTTAATTTAACACAGAGATCGTCACTTCTGCACTTCACATCTTTAATTATATTAAAAGGTTTGGAAGTCTCTCCCAGGCCCTGACACTCTCACGGTGTCAGTCTGAGTTGCTGGTCGCCTATAACAGACATAGTCAGTCATGGTAGCTAGCTAGTGAGCAAATACACCTGCTTCATTAGAGGGGTTTTCAGCAGCAGCAATTTTTCTGTGTGCAGAGTATGGGTGTATCTGTTAGCTCATTTGTGCCTGTAAAGGGCATGGAAGAACCCGTTCCCTCTGCTGTTCTGCGCAGAGGACTCACTGGCAGGCCTTCAATGCTGAGGGAGTTTGAGAAGCACTTGGACACAAGCACAGAGCTGGGGCTGAACTAGGCAGGGGATCCTGATTGTGTGAATACTTTTGATTGCTGGATGGTGTTTGTGAACAGTGGAATGCAGAAATACCCTTTCCTCTTTGCCAATTTTCCTGTCCCCTCACTATATCGCTTCTGTCCATCTCATTTCCATCACAGGGAAATTGTCTCAAGGCTAAAAAGTTAGAATGGCTCCAGCACTGGAGACTCCTGGCCCTCACTGGCCTGGAATCACTGGCCAGTCCTTGGCAGCTGCAACACTATTTTCTTACTTTGTTAACAAAGGTGTTGCATGGTAAATACGTCTGTGCTTGTCTAGTGTAGGTGTAGCACCTTGCACAAAGGATAAACTACTACTGTACAGTCTTTCTGCTCCCCTGCATACCATCATTCTCCTCTTACACGATTGCCTTCTCCCAGCATGGAGGAGTCTGAAGCAGGAGTCCTTGATGTAAACGGGGACCACTAAGCAATCCATCATTTGTCAATTAATCTGAGCAAAGGGCATTGAAGTCTCTGGAGCAGGCAGCTTTTATTTAAAGTGAGCTTCATCATGTGATGATCTGCCTCTGATCTTGTAAAGTTTCTGTTGGCTTAAGGAGCCCCACTGTGGTTTTCCTGCTTGCAGCCTGAAAATGAGCAGTAGCTGAGATCTGATCAACAGAACGGCAGATAAATAGCATTTCACTAGGATAACATACTGGCAGTAGAAAGGAAAACAGTGGTTTTATTTTGGTGATCCCGACTGTGTCTGATGCTTTGAGAAGTTAAAAAATTGTGGGCCTGTGCAAGGCTAGAGTCATCTTAAAAGAGCAACCACTGAATGGGTGCTAGCCCATGAAGCAGGTAATTAAAGTCTCTGCACCAGAGCCCAGCCCAGCTATAGATTCTCTGTAGGATGTCTGTGCTGCTGAGCTCCTCCCTGCTACATGAGAATCTTGTTTTCCAGAGCAGGGTGTGCTCAAATTAATGTGCTCATGCGGTTCATGTAATGGCTTTCCTCTTGTTTATCTGCTAGAAGAAAACATCAGAGCTATCAACTCCTTTTCTCATTAAGGGTTTTATCTTAATTCTTGCTTATGTGCTTCAAATCTGAAAGCAGGAGTACTGATTTGTTCTTAGCAGGTCTGTTTCTGTACAAGCTACCAGCACACATCTTGCTGGCTGCAAGGGACTCTTAAGGAATAGGTCTTGGGCTCAGAGCCGTGCACAGGTAACAGGCAGGTAGCCTAGCCACCAGCTTGCCATTTGGCAGCTATTCCCAATAACTACCTGGCATGTCTTAAAAAGAAACATCTTCCTTGATGCAAGGGTGTTCTATGTTGAGCATTGTAAGTTTTACCCCAAAAGGGTCCGCATGTTTTGCTGGACCCTTGCTTGCCCACCCTCTGTTTTCCTGCTTGAAAGAGGTTGTGCTAACTTTCTTCTTCCTTGATACTTTGACCATTGTCACTGCTCCTGAAAATACTGCTGGTGTTGTTGGTAGGGATGGTTTAGTGACTTCAGGTGGGTTCTTTTGGATTACCTGGTGGATTGACATCAATTTGGGAAAGAGGAGTTACTGAAACCTGAGTTGTCAGCAGTTGTTAAAGGATTTGGTCTGAAGACTTTTGCTTGGTAAGTGGTGTGTGTGACGGATGAGTTATTTTCAGGGAATTGGAGAAGGTATGATACAGTATTCAGTCTTCCAGGCCCCAAGATTGTAGTGCAATCTAACTGACCTTCCTTGTGGCACCTCTTGGGAAGATTGATAGTATGTATGTCTTATTTTGCATTTAAAAAGCTCTTGGACCAGTTGCTAGCTGGATTTCGTATTTATACCTTGCCTGTTTAAAAAGAAGATGAACTCGCTTGTAGAAGTCTGTCTGCTGACTGTGCAAAATGTTCTGCCCCTGGAGCCTGAAAAAAACAAGGCATTGATGTTTGCATTGAGAAGAGTCTGTACTCTAACGTGGTCCAGTGCAACCTTACGGAAGTATTTCTGCTGGCACGGAGTTACATCTGCTGGATGAGAGCTGACCTTGCCAGAAAGCACGGCTGTGTTGGAGCACTGTGGGAAGATCTGGACACTAATACCATGCTACTTTGGCTGCTGGCACCAAATCCATCAGACTGGGGATGTTTTTCACCTCAGTGTGCAGCTTTGGGACATACTTCCTTCCCAGAGAGTCGGGAAGTTGGGGACTGCGTTTTCCTGAGTACAGAGAGATGGTAACCTGGACCTGCGTGTCAGCTCCCGGTTACAGCACAGCAGCGTGTGAGCAGGACAGAAGTGGAGTACATGGAGAAGGCTGAAGTCCATGTTTTCAGCTGTGGTCCTACAGGTGGAACCGCTGCTGAGACACGACTGCCTGCACACTCGCTGAGAAGCCTCCCACCAGCCTTTGCTCCTCACATACCAAAATTCACCCCTAGGGGTACCTGCAGGCTTGGGTTGAGGTACAGGAAACATCTGTGAGTTGTTCCAAGACCTCATGTCCTGCTTCACTACTGAACCTGTGCAGATGCACAGTCCTTGCATACAGTAATAGACACTGAAATACACTATTTAGAGTATTTATTTCCAGTGCATTCACTTGAAATTAACAGCAGCTTTAAAAAAGCTCCAGAACAGGGGAGTTCATGTATACACAAAGAATATCCCCAATTTTAACTACATTATTTCCTTCTCTGTTCGCATACTGTGACACAGCATCAAGTTTGTAATGATCAGACAGCAATCACTGCAAGAGTGAAAAATAAAGCTATGCTCCTTGGCAGCTACAATACTATTACAAGCACATTTATTATAAGCACATTTATATATCATCATTTACAGATGTATTTACATGCCTTCAATATCGGTGCATGGCCAGGTGGTGTGGGACCAGGGCTTGCCTCTTCAACAGGTCTTTACCACCGTGAAGGGCAGAATAAGAAATCCAGAAGCAACACCCAAGCGATGTGGGACATCCACCCAAAGTGCATGGCAAGTAGTGAGGGCAGCAATGTTTTTGCAAAGGTCTGAACCACTAAGGTGGCAAGATGAAAGACCTTCACTCCTCTACAAAGTGGAAACAAGGACAGCTCTCTTTCTGGGTATGCTCATCCTCAAACTGATGTGATTTCTTGCTGCCATAGAGATGGAAGACAGCCAACTCCGAGTGAGGAAAATCTTAGCTTGATCTGTTTTACTCATACTCTCAAAAGAAGGAAGCAATTTTGGGGTGCTTTTGGCAATTTCCAGTGCAGAGCCTTGCAGAGCATTGTGCACTTGCCTGTCATTTGACCTGACTTCCTTTTTATTTCACAGTTTGCTGTAATTGCTTTTTTGCTGCTCTCATCAGGAAACACCCTTGAGGAAGAGTTTTAAGTGACTTTTCTGTCTTGTCTTGTAAAGATTTTGCTGGCTGACTTTGTATAGAGCTATAAAACATGAACACCACCCCTGGCAGTGGAAATGATGGAGTCAGCCTTGCATGCACCTTCCTTATTCTTCCAGACTGGTCCCCAAACCCTCCCTGGAAGGGCTTGCATGCAGGAGATCAGACAGGCTGAAGCAGGGCAATACAGACTCTGGAGCAGCACACACCTGCTACGGTTCTGGGCTTCATCCCTCACCTGCTCATGTTGTAGATGAAGAGGGCTCTTGTCCTAAAACCATGGAAAGCTCTGGTTGCCCTTCTGGAAGGTCAGTGCTAAATGCCAGCCCAGGGTATATTGATCTGCATGAGAGAGACTAAACTCTGGGGATACTGTGGCTCTGGAAACATCAGAAGCTTTACTATAGTGTTGTCTCCTGCAAATGAACCTGGCGTTGGGCTGGCGTAGCAGGAGGGGTGGAAGGAAGGGCCAGAGACAGGGGTGCACTTGAGTGATGGGCTGAAGGGTAAACCAAGTGCGGCTGCTGGAGGTAATGATGGGGGCAAGGATGACTTGGGGTTGTGTCAAGAAGCATGAGGTTCATGTGAAGAGTATTCTGGGGCTCAGATCCCAACCAGGCTCAGCTCTGGTGAGCAGGCACATAATAAATATCACTCTTTTCTTTTAGCTAATGAGAAAGGTGGAAGGGGCTTTCTGTTTTCTCACACATGCCAGGGCCCTTGCTGCAATGAAGAGGTCAGCACATCTGCTGTGTCCTCTGGCCATTCCTTGTCTTTCGGGCCCACCTCCGGTCCCATGTGTGACGAAACGGGAGAGAGGACTTCACTGCGAGGTTCAAATTAATTTATTTGGACTTCACTCACAGGTCCAATACGTCACTATTGCAAGTTCTAGGTGTACGATGGCG
>JAOXJK010000004.1:2685263-2739167 GCA_025774025.1 Xenus cinereus
TGTCCCTGCCCATGGCAGGGGGTTGGAACTCGATCTTTAAGGTCCCTTCCAACTCTAACCATTCTATGATTCTATGAAGTGTGCCAGTGTCTGGCTCACCCTTTTGTGTCCAGTCTCTGGAGATGGGCTTCTTTCCTCACCCCAGCCTTGCTGCCCACATCCAAGAGAGCAGCCTGGGAAATGCAGCAGGGCTGCCCTGCCTCCCTGAGCCCTTCCCCTCTCCTCTTCCCCCTCCAGCGATGGAGAGCACCAGCCATCCGCTCAAGTTGTGCCTCCCACTGCACCTACCAGGAGGCTTTTGCCTGCTCCTGACTTTTAGATGCTATTTCTGCTTCTGCTGGAGACAGCCCCAACACCAGTAGAGCTCACTGGGTGCGTTTTCCCTGCCTGCCTCCCAGGACTTCACACTGTGACCTTCAATTCATCTCTGGTGTGTTACACTAAATCCCTGCTTTTCTTCCCTTTCAAGATGTGTTTCTCGCCATCTGGTTGTTCCTGGGCCACTCTGTGAGTGGTTTCTCCCTCCCCGCAAGTCCAGCGTGTGTGTTTCTGTCTCTCCCAGGTGTTGGAGCTTTCCCACAGGGATCTTTCCTCCCTGCTTCTCTCACTGCCTGTCTCGCACACGCTGCTTAGTTTTCCCTTCCTTGCGGTGGGGATTTCTGTCTCCTCTCTGGCTTCGGAATCAAACTGTTCCCCTTGTTTTGAGCTGACTCACTTTGTAGGCAATCTCAGCACAAGGACTCTCTGCCTACAGTTGTTTTATTTGGGATTAGCGGAAGCAGATGTGCTTTGCTGCTTGCACCTGGAGAGCGAACAGCCTCCCACATCAGCACAGCCAAGGGCAGCAAATTGCGAATTAAGGAAGGGAGAAGTTGGGGGGAAGATGAGACCAGGTCAAGCTTGTGTCCCCGTCTTGCATCATGAGACTGCCACCTGCCCCCAGGCCCACGTTGTGTGTCACAGCTACCGTATTTTTTGCAGCTGATTTTTTTTTTTTTTTTTTTTTACTATATGCAGGATCTTTTCTTTGAATCCCAAAGAAGCCACAAAGGGAAGATGGTCTTGGCAATGAGAAAAAGAAATGAAACCCCCAAAAGTCCAGGCAACAGGTAGTATTTCAACAAAAACACTACAGAGCAGCCTTCAGTCCCATGCTGCTGATCAGGGCTTTGCACATGCAAATATCACTTCTGATACAGGAATATGGTCCTGCTTTTAGGAATCAGGAGAGCACGTGGGAAGCGGTGATTACCCCAGCCTGCACTCGGAGCATCTTGTAGATGGTCTTGAGCACAGTACCAGCCACCAGGTGGACACGTGACAAAGCCATCGCCATCCCACTGCCTGCTCCCCGGGTGCTCATTACTTTGTTTTTCCTCTCTTGGACAACTTGCACGCAGTAAATGAGAGCGTGTGTCTCAGAGACGGCTTTAGATCCAATAACTCGAAGGAATTAATGTTGTGGCGCCCACAGGAAATCAGAGACGTGCAAACCCGTTTCTCTCTGGAGTCAGAGCCAACTGGGCCATGAGGTCACTGCTGAGTGACAGTGTATGTGAGCACCCGTGAGCAGGCTGCTTCAGCAGGGCACTATTGCTCTCCTAGGGGCTGAAACCGTTATTTATTGTGGGGATGTGATATAAATGAACTGGCTTCCCAACCAGTATTCTCCATACCTTAGCACCCCTGCTCCCAGTAGTCTGAAATTCTCCTCCCAACAGTTTTATCCCCGTGCTCCTTCCCATGTAGCCTCTTGTTGCACTGGAGCAAACCACACCATACCAGCAAAAATCATTTGCTATGTCTATTTGCTGGCAGCATCTCTCTGAAGCAGAGGGGTTTAGCTTGGGTTGGGGAATAGTGGTAGGACTTGAACCCATAAGGGAAGCTGTCACTGAACGCAAGCTAGGGATGGCTTAAAAACCAGAGGGTGAGAGAAAGTCATGGGAAGAGGTTTGCAAAGATTGGAGGCAGGTTCAGCTCATAATGGCAAGAGGAACATCTTCACTGGGGCCAGCTGAGGCCTGTTTGCAAACTACAAAGAGAGCAGAGACCAGAGCTGGAGCTCCATCTCTAACACAGGTTGCCAGAAGTAGTGCCAGGCTGGCGTGGTCCTATGGTGATCCTGGCATTGCTAGTGCCCCTCTGGCCATGCTGGATGTTTTGGGGTGTCTGGGGAGGTCCTTCCCTGTGCACAGCTCTTTCTCTGCCCAGGGCGGGCATGCTGCTATGGCCAGCCTGAAAGAAAAATAAATACTGCAGAAGAAAAAGTTAATTTTGATGAAGATCACTCTCCCCTTCAGACTCTTGAGATGGGGGATAAATGTTGTCAGGGGAAAAATACAACAAACTGTCCTCCCGGCTCAGATCTGTGAGTAACATGTTCTCTTGGGCTGGTTTCTCACTGCCACAGAGCTCTGCGCTGAAGATGCAGTCAAGAAAAAGCCTTGTAAGATGCCCTATACTAGGAAAGCACAAAGTCACACAACGTGGGTGAGAAAACAGTGATTGAAGAAAAAGATGTCACAAAATCTACAGCATGCAGGTAAGTGTATTTTTTTTTAATTTTTCTTTGTGAAGTCCTTCCTCTTTCCTTGCAGTCCCCGGACTAATCTGAGATCTGCCTGGTATTTTCTCTGGTTACTAGTGTTAGGATATGGGATAAACACTGTGGTGCACGCCCATGAAGGAGCAATTGTGATGGGGAGCCCAAGTAATACCATGTTTCAGCTGCTCCTAGGCCCATTGCAGAAGCCATCAGAGGCATAAAGGCAGACAGGAACCCAAATTGCAGACAGGAACTACAAATTACAGGAGGGAACACTCTGGAGCTGTCTCAGGAGACTCCCAGCCCCATGGGCCATCAAGATGAAGTAGCTGGAGCAGCTGTCCTGAGCTCTTGGCACTGATGTCCCTGGTTTTTGGGGATGCCTAAGGTCAGCTCCTGGGGGTCTGTGCTACAACTGCACTGGGGCTGTGGCACGTCCAGGTGCCAGTAGCTGGGAAGACTGGGATCCAGGGGCAGCAACTGGGTAGACTGTGTGTCTGAGGCCATGTGGGTGGAAAACGTAGGAAATAACACTGCAGCATGTAGCAATGGCACAGCAAATCTCAGTGCCAGGCCTGACAGGAGGGGAGGATGATTTTGCTCTTGGACAAGTCTGACTTCACTCATTCACTCTCCCTCATGGCCACATGGACATGAGCACCAAGGTTGTGGCCAAGTGGCCTGTCCAGCAGTCAGCATGTGGTCTGTCCAGGACAGAGGGGAGACAAAGGACACTGGCTCTTGTCTTCCCTCAAGTCTCCTGGGCTGCAGTTCGGTTCGTGATCCTGTACTGGTTTTATATGTGCCTTTTTGTAGCCTTTAGGACCTTACAGTGATGTGAGCTCAGACACCTGAGTTAATCTCAGCATCCTGGACTGTGAACATTACCAATCTCTGGTGATAACTCAACACGCCCCTAAAGTTGAGGTGGCAGATGCACTCGTTAGATTTGTGCTCACTGGTGGTAATGGGAGACTTATCCATGCCCACTGAGAAAAGCCACCCTACAAAGAAAGCCCCCTTGGTTTGGGGGCTGGTATCACATCTTGGATAACTTTGGTTTTGAGCGTATTGCTCAGCGCTTGGTTGTCTCAGATCCTACCAGTGAATGCTAAAGCAGAGCTCTCAGCCTTTCGGACCTTCTGAGCTTGGCTGGTCCTCAAGCAGCCTGTATTTTGGTAGATCCCACTTCAGTGGATCCAACCACTGCTCAAATATAAAGTGGAATTTGATAATGAAGATTGCATTCATTCACATTAGAACTCTTCTCAGCCCTTGCTGCTATTCTGGATAAAGGTTAGCAATCCCTTGCATCCAGCTGCTTTCTACCTCCTAAAACAGCAATCGCACAGAGCCCACTGTCCACCTTCCCCCTCTTGCACAGTCCAGCAAGTGATGCTGGTACCTGCTCCACACCACCTCCCCTCCAGCATTCTCCACCAGTGCATACAAGAAATAATGTCGTACATTTCCTACAGAACCACTGCTGTATTTGTAAGTTCGTGTAAGAAGTCTTCTAGACCCCTGCAGAGGTCATATTGTGTGATGCCTCTTGTTGACTTTCAGCCAAGCTTTGGGGATAGTCCCTACCACCATATAAGCTACTGGGAAGGGGAATCCACAGTTCTCCTTTGATTTCTGCCTGCAGTGACCTCCAGCAATGTGTTACCATGCCATCTTCCATGACCCTGTCCCTCTCAAAGGTCAGGGCAACTGTCAGCTTTATTCTGTGTTGGTGATTGTCGTGATTTAACCCCAGCCAGCAGCTAGAACCATGCAGCTGCTTGCTCATTTCCCCCACTTCGGATGGGGGAAGAGAATTGGAAGAGTAAAAATGAGGGAAAAAAACCTCGTGGGTTAAGATATAGACAGTTTAATAGGTAGAGTAAAAGCCGTGCACAGAAGCAAAGCAAAACAAGGAACTCATTCACTGCTTCCCATTGGCAGGCAGGTGTTCAGCTGTCTCCAGGAAAGATGGGCTCCATCACATGTAACAGTTACTTGGGAAGACAAACACCATAACTCCAAATGTCCTCCCCCTTCCTCCTTCTTCTCCCAGCTTTATATACTGAGCATGACATCATACGGTATGGAACAGTCCTTTGGTCAGTTGGGGCCAGCTGTCCCAGCTGTGTCCCTTCCCAACTTCTTGTGCGCTCCCAGCCTGCTCTCTGGCAGGTCAATAAGAGCGGCAGAAAAGGTCTTGGGTGCTTAGCAATAATCAAAAATACCATTCTGTTATTACACTATTCCCATCCCAAATCCAAAACATAGCATTACACCAGCTGCTTGTAAAAAATTTAACTTTATCTCAACTGAAACCATGACAGTGACCTATAAACCCAGGCCTCCTTCTGGAAATCTCCCGTCTCAGGTGGATAATCTCAATTATAAACTGCACAGCCTCTTAGAAAAGATCAGCTTAGAAGCATTTAACAAGTATGGCTGAAAACCCAGTTCCTTTTCTAAAGGATAAACTTCTGAACTGCAGATAATTACCACTCTTCTCCTCCCTTTGATGGCATCTTCTATCTTAAGCTGTAGAAACACTACGTAGGTGCTTTAAAGTTTAAAATAAGTGAATGTCTCTTGGTATGGCTGTTAAAAAATAACACCTTTGTGTTTCCAGATGATGAACCCGAGGCAGCGGGAGCTGGAGGTGTGTGTTTTCTTTCCGCAGGTGAGTCACCAGCAGAGCCGAGGGCAGCTCTTGGTGCCAAGGTCTTGCTCCGCGGTGGTTCAGAGTGGTGAGGCTGGTGCTTCCAAAGCCAGGCTGTCGGCAGGGGACACTGCTCTGCCTGCCCCATGCTGCTGGGCAGTTGCATGTTCGTTAGCTGCAAACGAGCGTACTAGCCACTTACGCAGCCCTTGAGTAGGGTAGACCTGGAGGTGCTTGGTGGGACTGATGCACGGCTGCCTTGGGGCATCTGCGAAAGGCGGCTCTGTGTGGAGATGGTGGTGTGGGTGCTGCCCCAACAGCACTTGGTGCTGGAGGGTTCTCACAGGGACAGTCCCCTGCAAACTGGGATGGAGGAGGGCCAGGCCTGGGTGGCAGAGGCAGGCTGGCGTGTCCTGCCGAGCGGCAGGCAGCAGATGGCAATGTCTCCCTGCGAGAACCACAGGCAGGGATGCAGGTAGATGCTTGCTGTACTGACAGTGTGGGGACGAGGGACAAAGTGCCCCCCCCTTGGCAGTGGGTTTCAAGCACCGTTGGGTGCCTGGTAGGAACCTGGTAGAGGTGCTGCTTGGCCTCGGGCTAGCTCGGCTCCCTGCTCCCCCTGGCCACCCAGGCGGGAGAGGTGAGCGAGGGGGCAGGCAGGGGCACCCGTTTCTGCTGGTTGCCCTCCCATCCTGCCTGGCAGAGGCTGCTGTGGGGTTGCCCATACCAGGTAGGAGTAGCCCCAAGATGTCAAATAGCCCAGACTGGCTCTTGCCAGGCATGTGGGGGGTGTGTGTGTGTGTGCAGTTTTGACAACTGGGGAAACTGAGTCAGGGAACACACCTGTGAGTGGTTACTGGAGACACTATGGAGCTGGTCAGATGTCATTTTTAGCAGTGGACTGATGCTGCTCCCACAGCTGAGCCTCCGTAAAGGCTTTGTGGGGCCAGGACACGAGCTTCAGCAGGGTGTCATGCCTCCTCTCCCTGACTCACCCTGGTGCCAGCGGGTATTTTCAGGGTGCAGCACGCTGCGGGGCCTGGATGGCCGCATCTTCTCCCTGTGCTCAGGGACTGCTCCTGTGACCCGCAGATCCCCAGCAGGATGGAAAGCTGGGCTGTTCCCTGCAGACATCGCTGCTTGGCTGCCTCCCAGGGCCATAGGGCTGTCCCAGACCCTTAGGTACCTCAGGGACTTCGTGCAGCCTTGCACTCTGTATCTGATGGGAGGAGAGCCAGTGCTGAAAGCGTTTTCTTCTCCTTGTCTCTGAGCAGCTCCATCCCACCCTTTATCGGGCAGGGCTGCTGAGCTCAGGGAAATGGGAGCTGTTTGTCTGCTCAGGGCAGGCTCCTGAGGCGTGGCTGTGGGTTTTGCTGACTTTCCCAGACTAACAACATGCTGGTGACTGCATCGGGGGCACAGAAAACGAAGCATCAGCCCTGGATGCAGGCGGGAGCTCTGGGGTGCTGCCACTGCAAGTAACATCAGCAGCCAAGGCACCTCATTGTGGGCCAGTGAAGGAGCGGCCAGAAGTGGCTGAGAGATAATTTTGAGTTGCCAGAAGGTATACTCTGGGTCTCTTTGGCTTCCCCATCACCCAGCTCCATGTCATCTTGGTTTGGGACCAAGCTATTCCCTGGGGAGCAGGGTACTGAAACACGCTTTCCAGGGCCATCATACGCTCCCTGAGCAGGAATGCTTTGAATTGGCACAGGGCCATGCCACTGCTAAAAAACATATTAATTTCTTCCAGCTGAGAGCTCCTGATTCAGCATTTCTCCTGCCAGCACTTTACAGAGGGCGTGAGATAACAAGAAAATACCGTGTGCAGAGTGGGGGACAGTCGACACGGCCGGGTATCTCCTGATTAGGTGCAATACAGAGATACTGGCTGTGCACTCTCAGCATGCCGAGGCCAGAGGTGGGGTTTGGCAAGAGGGTGTGCATGTCATGGAAACAGGGATGGGTCCTCCTGGTGCCCCTGTCACCAGCCCTCAGCTGAATCCCCAGCTCTGCGCTAACGGATGCAGGCACCTTAGAAGGTGCTGGTTTTGGGATGCTCCTTAAAAACACTAAGGCTTTATGCTAGAAGGCATCAGGTCTGCATGGCCAGAGCCTAATGTCTTCCTTTTAGGAGACTTTGTGTGGCTCTGTTTTCTTTTAGCATTTACTTAAAGGCTGGCATTGTTGTCACCTGTTAGCAGCCAGGCTCTGCTGCAGTGGGAGTGCTGCGTTTTGGGGGAAGGAGGAGTGTCCTGGGCTGATACATCTGTGAAACGTGGCAAATGGTGCTTGTGAGAGAGAAATCAGATTGAGTGAGAGGTCCTGAGGGAGGCACTGAGTTTTCAAGATGGGTTCTGCATTGATGCTGTGTGTGGTGTCATGTGCTCCTCCTCTCTGAAACTATGCTTTGATTTACAGGAAAGACTTGACTTGACTCGCATTAGCCCTTAGCCGAGATGCTTGTTTCAGCTGGAGTAGCACCAAGGAGACTGAGGCACAGTGTGAAGGACCAGAGGTCTTCTCAGTCCAAAAGGATGGTAAGTGTGGTATGTAACAAGGGAAGGCTGATGGCAGGGAGAGGATGCAGGTACCCAGAGAAAGGGGACTGGCAGTGCTAGAAAACCTGTGGGTGGAAATAGGGAGGAAAGAAACGCTGCCTTGGAATCAAGATCAAAATTAGGTCGGATCCTTCTCCATTTGCTTTGTGTCCCAATGACCTACAAGTCCCAGAAAAATTAAGGGAGGAGGAAAAGCAATCAAATCTTGAATATATTGCATGTTAGTGGTGACCTTCCCCTGCAGCAGTGATAAGGAATATGCAGTCTTTGCAGTCAAGGGAAGGAGCCGATTTCAGTCCAGGACCAGGAGATGACTATCTAGCTGGACATTGCCTGTGGCATATAAACGTGCTGGCGGTCAGGTTGCTGCCAGCATTATAAACCTCTATCATTCTCTGGATGCCAATTGGCCTTATCTCTTATTAACTAGGAGTGGACTTTGCTGCCTGTATTGTGGGCTTTAAACCTCACTTGAGGTTCTTTACCCTCAAATGAATTGGAGAGGGTTTGACAGGGTGGAGGAAAAGGAAAACAAAGTGGTTTCTTCCAATGTGAGCTGCCCTGGGCTGTGGGTGTCCTGCCAGCCCCATGGCTGGGCACTGCTTCAGGAGCAACTCCACGTTTGTTCCAGTGCCATGAGGATCCAGGGAGTTCTGGGGGCTGTGCCAAGCTCTCAGCTTCCTCTGTGCTGGAGCAGCCCAGGTCCATCTCACCTGCAGGGCCCCAGTAGGGCTCTACCAACTCCAGCCAAACCAGCTGGGATGCTCTTCCTGCCCAAGTTTGGAGCAGGAACCTGCCCTCGCTCTGCAGTTCCCCTGGCTGGTTCAGAAGAGCTGGGCAGAGGCACTCATCACAGCCGCTAAGTTCACTAGTAGCAGACTTGGAGCTAACAGTGCTGGGCTACAGCTAAACTCACCTGCATCCCACTGTGAGCAGGAACATCACAAGGGGCCTCACTGGGCCTTTGATTAATAAGCGTCTATATTTGTGTTTCCAGGAAGGCTTCTGTAGCAAGAGCACTAATTCACTGAGGTCCTGGTATGGGCAATGGCTCTGCTTCACACCTGATCTGCACGGTTCCTGGTAAGGCTGTTCTGCTCCCCGAGACAGTTTGGGCCACCAGCTTATCTTCCCCGTGTGGCTGCTTCCCTCCACTATTTCAAGGTAAAGCAGCACATTTCTCTTGGAAGAGGGAGCCTCTGGTCAAGGGGAAAGGGAACATTAACTTGTCCCTCACGTTGGCCCCTTATGGCTTAATGCTCTGCCTGTCTTGCCAGGTGGTGCCCCTCCCCATTGCATGGGGAAAGGGAGCATTCCTCAAGCCCGGCGGGATGGGACTGCAGAGGGTAGTGAAGTTGTCCTGGTTTCTTTAGGTAGCTATAACCTGCAGATGTGATGTTGGCTGATGGGACCGCCTGGGCCTCTTCCAGCAGCTCGGCTTCTCAAACGGCGGCTCCAAGAGCTGTGATTAATGGCAATTTATCAGTAGGGAGAAAGGTCCTTTCTCTGCCTTGCCAGCCAGGGAGGCTGGAGGCTCAGCTGCCTACTCAAGAGGTTCGCAAAGCTGCTGAGCCCTGCATGCTGCTCCTTCCTGCATCTCCCTCGGTGGCTAGCTCGGCAGAGGGCACTGCATGTCCACGCTTGATCTGCCTGGGAAGGGAGGGGAGGGAAGGGAAGGCCCCCTCCACCCCTCCAGCTCCAGGGCCAGAGGAGGCATGGACCAGCAGCAATTGCTATCTGGCCACCAGGGCTCACCCCCAGTTCCCTGCCAAACAGCCCTGGGCTGGGCGGCTGCCTCCCTGATGGAAAGACCAGGGACGATGAAGGAAACCAGGAAGCACTCAGTGAAATGATGGGCAAATTTAGATCAAACAGCAGGAAATCCACTCTCCAGCAGCGCAGAAGAGCCGTTCTGTGGAAAGCTCTGCTGTGGCAGGAGGTCATCCAAGACAAACACGGAGCTGCCTTCTGGGACGGACTGGCTGACCGGCAGGATGGGCGAGAGCTGGAGATCTGGGCAGGCGAAGCCATAAAAGCAGTTTGGCTTTGTGCTCTGCTGTGATCACCACAGGCGGTCAGGGAGGAGCTCCCACCCTGCCCACAGTGTGCAGGATGGTACCCCCAGCCCATGCAGAGAGCAGAAGGAGTCTTTCTTACCATAGCCTGGGGCAGTCTGCTGGATTTTTTCATCAGGACAGGACATTTATCAGCCTGAGTGGCATGAGCATGGTCACAGACAGATTTGGTACAGATCCTGTCCTCCTTGGTGAGGTGGGCTGGGGGCTGGTGCTTGGAGACGGGCTTTGGGCTCTTCCAATTAGAATATTTGTGTGCAAACATAGAGCTAAGTATCTAGGAGAGGACGTTCCCATGATGCCCATGGAAGTAGCTGCTCACTGAAGTGAACAGGGAGCCAGATGCTACGTCTTGCATTGCTGTAGCACTGCAGGTTTTGATGTAGTAGTGACTTCTCCTCAGTGGAGGTCTCTTTGGCTGAAGAGGCAGCAGTAAAGGTCAAAGGCTTATGGACTTTCTTGGATGGCATGTCCTAATGGTTTTCATGGGGCAGGAAGGGAGAGTGATTGAATCATGGAGTGTTTCCTCTCCAGCTTCTTCACTGATTGAAATCTGGGCTTGTCTGAGAGCTCTTGCCCTTGGATAGTGATTTGGCAGCACTTGGATGACCACACCATAAACCCCACCTGTCTGGCTGGTTTCTGCAGGGCAGAAGTTACAGATGAAACAGTGGCTAACCCCAAGAGGAGAGCAGGCTTGTGCATCTGCAGGTAGTTCTTGTGGTTCAAGCAAGCCAAAGGCTTCATTCAAATGTGAGCTGACATATTTCTAGCCAGTAGAGTTGATTGCTTCCTGGGAACCTGCCTTGGGAGTTCATTTGTTCACTGGAACCTTTATCAAGAGAGTGAAGGTGATTTCCCAGACTTGTTGATGGGAGATAGCTTGTGTGGAGGCTTTCCAAGACACTGCAGTCTCAGCTATTGCCCTTTGACAGCAGCAAAGATAAAGACACATGAACCTCCTGCTCAAGGAAGCTCACTCCTCCTCTTGCACTGCTTCCTCGAGATTAACGTGCAGTCTGCTGCTTTATGGCCTGAGACTCTGTCCCCAGAAGAAGCAACTGAGGTTTCACACACAGCCTTAACCACCCATGAAAGTACTCTGAATTGTTTCTCCTCACCCGCTTGGAGCAAGGGCTTGTGTGGAGGTATCTGAGCTCCACACAAGTGTGAGAAAGCATCAGGGTGGAGCTGGTCAATCTGCTCTCACTCTGCAAGCAAGAGGGATGGATCTCCTCTTGTTCAGGCTACCTAAACAAGTAGCTGTTGCTCAGGAGAGATTAGAAAGCTAAGCTAAAACCATGTTCCCTGCCACGATAATGCCTGAAACAGAAGTGTATTTATGTAGGGCTGCGAACGAGCCAGGAAATCCTGCCAGACTACCTGTGAATGTCCTGGTGAACCTCCTGGAGTCCACAGCCATGGTCTCAGCTCACTCCCTCTGGCAAGCATTGGATGCAAAAGGGAGAGAGGTCTGTAAATGGGACCAGCTGGGGAGCTCAAGGCTGCACAGACCTGACATGAGAAGGGCCTGTGGCAGTGTCGGTCAGCAAAGACAGAAAGAGAGGTGAGCTCCAATGAGCTCTGGTCCACATCCGTCCTGCAGGCTCTTCACCCTCATCTCCCACAGCTCCCTCTGTAAGGGAGCTGGGCACGCCAGCTTGCCGTTGGGTTGCAGTTTCAGAGGCTTTCCTCAAGTGAAGTATTGGGAAGAGTTCTGGATGCTCAGAGTCCTTGGACTGATGAATGCAGATGAGACTGCTCATCACAGGCAACCCGCTGGTACAAGTGCTTCCAGAAACCAATTTGTCTTGGAAACAGGTTGGGTTTGAGTTATTTTATGTCCACTGGTCCCCTTAGGAGACTGCCCTGGGGACCTTCCCTCTCAATTGTTAGGAATCTTCCACAGATTTCCAGCACAAATGCATCTGTGGCCGGCTTTTTCCTCATTTGTTCTTGAGCCAGAGGACAGTGCTGGCACAAACAGCTCTTCTCCCTGCCTGTACTCTTCAATGTTGATTTGAAATAGTCTTTCTTTGGCCTTGGGTTTCAGAGGGATGCATTTCAAAACCAGAAATAAATGGGCTTGAAATATTTCCCATAATTTTGAAAGATCTTGACCCTCTGATAGCAAGATTAGAAGAAAGATAACAACAAAATCAGCATTCAGGCTGGAACTGCTATTGTTAAATAGACAACACTGTAAAGCCAGTACTTCTTGTTTACAATTGAACTCATGAATTTTTAGATATTAATGTATGAGGGATTGAGTAAACAACCATTGTGCCTCTAAGGAATGAGTCCCAGGCTGTCCTGAGCTGGAATACTTTGTACTTTCCTGATTGCCTTCCAAGAATTTCAAATTACTTTGCAACAGAAAAACAAGCCTGCTTCACGAGACATTTGCAAGGTTTTTGGGACAGCCTTAATTCCTTCACGCTGCAATGTGGCTAGTTTTGGGGCAGAGCTCTGTAGCTGGGTGCCGTGGGCTGCTGAGCACGTAGGTGTTCATAGAGAGGTGGGGGCTACACACGAGCAATAAATCGCTGGGGTCAGGAGAGTCAGCATGGGTGTATTAAAACTCTGTGGTAGTGTACAGGTCTGCAAGCAGCATGTAGCCCTGTCAGTCCCCGTTCCCAGTTTGATGGGCACAGAGACATCCTGGACACCGGCCCAGCCATCCACGGAGAAGGAAAGGTGAAGGGACTGCTGGAAAGTCACACAGCAGGTCAGGGTGAGAGCCACAAGAAAAGGACTCTGCTTGCCTAACCCACGAGCCTTTCAGGAGCAATTAGGATGATCCTGGGTGTGGGTCCATGGGAGCAGCCCCCAGGGACCAAGTGACAAAAGGACATGTGGGCCAGGCATGGCCCCCCATGTCCTGAAGAGACCATGCCATGCTCTCCGGGGAAGCTGCGGACCATGCTATATACTCATGGGCTCTCCAAGCTTACCAGGGTGTTTCTGAGCACGGTGGCCCTGACACCACAGGCTGTGGCGTGCTTGCAAACTGTCCCTTATTTCTGGCTGTCCTATGCTGAGTGAGTGCTCTTCAGGAGCAGCCAACCCGTTGCCTAGAGCCCCTCCAACCAAAAATAACACTTGGGCCCGCAGACCGGCCTGCTTAATGTCCCTGCCAGCCCTGGGCTGCCCAAGTGCCATTTGGCTAGCTTTTGAGCTGAGGCTGACAACCAGAAATAGAGACAACTTTCTGCTGGTGGTGGTGGCTGAGGATGGCAGACAGGACATGCAACAAAGGCAGCCGATGGCCGGCAGCCTTGAGGTGTCCCTCTTGGACAGCCTGGGCAGTCCTGTCTTGGGCATCACAGCCAGCACTCTGGTAAAGCAGGCAGGATGAGTCCCTCGCTACCTGGGTCATTCTTGGGTTTGGTTTGCAAGCCAAGCAGCCTGGAGCTGTGGAAAGAGTCATGAATTTGGGTTACCAAACCATCTGCTGGCTGCATTTTAAAAAGCAATTAAGGCAAAATTGTTTCCAGCCCTTCTGTTTGCAAGATGTAGTCTAAAGAGAGATAGCCAAGCCAGGATTTGCCTGATCCTGCCACAACTCCCAAGTATGAGTTAATTTGATCTAATCCCTCTGGTGTGCAATGCTGGAAAGTGAGGAGTTCCCTACTGAGGGCTCGGGAGAGTGCAGGTAAACAGGGCTGCTGTGCTGTTAGACTTGAATGATGTTGAAACCCAGGTAAATGGCACTTTGATACTTTTTTTTTAATTGCTTTTAATCAGAAAACATTAAACAAGAGTAAAAAAACCCGTAGGAAGTAAGAATACTTTTGCATGGGAGAGGATGATAGTGTGTTGCTGAAGACTGATAGACAGCTGGTCTGGGCAGTGTTGTATGGAGCTGCTCAAGCGGTGGTTTGGGGAGCTTTTCCTGGGGGTACCCCATAGGACAGGGGAGGCTGGTGGGCATGGGTGGGGGCACGGGGCGCTTGAGAGCTGCCTTTGCTCACACACTGATTCTCAAAGCATGGAACTTTGCTTTCTTCCTTTTCCCACAGTGAAAGGCACACCAAGAGAGGCAAAAAAAAAAAAAAGGGTAGGGATGAAAAGAGAAGGTAGGCTGACATTGTTCTTTGTTGTCCTCCTTTGGCAGCTGTCACCTAGCCAAATCAGAGAATAACCTTGTGCTGGAGGGGAAGGTGAGGCCATGCCTGATGATGAGGGGCTTATACATAGAGGATTTAATATTCTTTCCTGGGTTCTTTTATGTCCACAGGGTTTTCATTTCTGTTCTGCTGAGAGGAAAATGCTGTTCATGCCCAGGAGAGATGGGGAAATGAGTCCTCGTAACCCACACAGGGCATGTGTTTTGGGACGCCCTTACCCCTGGGGACTGCTTGACAGCCAAAGGTGACAGGATGAAGACACCCTTACAGAAAACAGGGATGGTTTGCCCTGGTGCTTCAGGCTGTGCTTGTTGGAGAGGACGCACACCTATGCCACTGTTGCTGAATGTCTTGTGACTGCCCTTGTGATGCTCCGGGTGCGAAGCAAAGAGAAGTGAGGTCTTATGTTATGGAGCTCAGATTTGGGCTGAAGCATCTCCTTTCCCCAGCAGGAGAAGGTAAGGTGCCCCAGTGATGAGTCTTGAGGAGGATGGGATGAGATATGGGATAGGATGGTGGCGGCTTATGGTGTTGGCTTGGGTCTGGGGACTGTGGGATGCCATGGGGACAGCCCGGCTTGGCTGCCACCCACCACCAGTGCCCTACCATGCCACCGACCAGCTGAATGTAGCATGGTTGTGTATCAAGGGGCTGCCCCGGTCTCATATCTTATTTGATGGAGGGGGGCGAACCCCAGCAGGCTGGCAAGGAGGCAGGAGAGGGGTCTTCCGCAACAAGGAAAGGGGGCAACACAGCTGCAGGGTCCCAGAGAGTCCTCCCTGGGTCAGCTGCTTGGTTTACAAGAAAAAAGCCCCAAAGGCAGTGCCGGGCTGAGCCGGCAGCTTATGTAAGAGCTGGCAGCGGGGCCGGCGGTGCGGAAACCCAGCGGGCTGCCAGCGGGGTGCAATCGCCTTTGATTTTCTCCTGTTTGCTCAGCAGCTTTCATGCGGTGGGGGAGCGGGGCGAGGGCGCGAGATTCCTGCACACTGAACTCCTCTGTTTCTCTCGACAGGATAAACAGGACATAAAACAAAGCCCCGAGCCAGCCCTCGCCTCCGAGGCAGCGTGCTGCCAAACCCCACGTGCTCCCTGGGGAGCAGCCACCCCATCCGGGGTGCCTCAGCCTGGGATGTGATAGGAGCCCATCCACCCAGCCCGGGTGAGGGTCACCCCACAGCATTGGTGAGGAGCAAGCAGGAAAAAGGGGGCAAAGCTCCGTGGCAGGACTCGGCCAGTAAGTCCCATGGCCTCAGAGAGCTGAGGGTGAGTGCTCTAGAAGTGACTTCATGCCGGACACGGTGCAGACACCGGTTGGGCTGGGTGTCCCCTGCAGAGGTTTTGCTGCAACCCAGCTAGCCCACAAGGCAGTGGGACCAAGCCCCATCTAATGTTCCATGGGATGCAGTGGGGCAAGGAGGGGGTTGAACACCAGCCCTCTCTCTGCAATGGGCTCTGTGCATGGGGTTTCACTGCTCCCTTAAAGCTGAGCTGCTTTATTTATAGCTTCCCCTAAGGAGTAATTTCCAGGCTGTCTTGCCCCTATGCTAGATGCCTGTCAGTGACAGAGGGTGATGGGGCTGACCTCAACCCTTTCCCAATGCAGTATTGGCTAAGCTGCCCCTCTAGAGAAGCACCAGCCCGAGCCCATGCCAGCTCCCTCAATTTCCAGAGACCCACGATTTCACCACTGCCAGCCTGCTGCAGGGCAAGGTGAGAAAGCAGGGAGCAAACACTCACTGCTGGGGTTTGAAACGTTTCCAAGAGCTTCAAGTGGGTTTTGCGTCCTGTAACCACCTTGAAAGTCACTTGGTTGGGGAAAAGCATTGGCCAAGTGGGAGGCTGCAGCAAAATTCCTAGGAAATGCTGTTGCTGCTAAAGCAGCACGAAGGGAGGATGGTTTGGTGCTGCACCTCTGTCCTGGTGGTCTGTCCTGCAGGCTGTGGGGGGTGGCGAGGTCCCCTCTCTTCCAAGGTGCTGCCGGTGGGTTATGCTGAGCTGCTCTGTCCCAGCCCTGCCACACTCTTTCTGCTGCTGTGTGCAGTGGCATTGCTGACTTCTGCTCCCAAAAGGAAGAGCTACAGCAGGGAAAAAGCTGCCTGGGCAGAAATCAGATGTTTTCCTGGCTGGGATGTGGGGGCCCTGAGCCCCACCCATAAAAACCTATTGGAAATGCAGAGGTAGGAAGGGCAGGTGCTGCCCGCTGCGGCGCTGAGCGTGGAAAAGCCAGGCTGGGGTGGCCTTCAGGGGCTCTTTCTTGTGCCCAGATGGGAAAAACAAGCTGGTGGCTGGAGCTGTGCAAGGGTTGCGGTCGGTGGAGGCTGGGGAGGTATGTACCTTGGGCAGGGTGGACCTGAGGAGCAATGTGCCCAGATGCCTGCTCCAGCTGCCGGTTTGTGGGTGCTGAGCACCGCTGCAAGCACCAGCATCTGGCAAAGCTGAGCTGTGCTCCTCCAAAACCATCAGGATCTTGGCTAGGGGCGGGATGCAAACCCTGGGTCCGCTTACCCAAACCTCTTGGCCTGGGGTTTTGTGAGAGCTGGCTTTCTCTTAGGATTCCCACTCTGGGCTTGATGGGTTGGAAATACTGCAAGAACAGCCCTTTTTCTGGTTTTTGGTTTGTTGTTTTGGTTTTGTTTTTTCCCCTCTTGATGTTTGTGTCTTTCCACTTCCGTCTCTGGCCAAGGCAAGCAGTGCCAAGGTACAAGAGCCAGGCACACCCAGAGGGAGGGGGGAACCAAAGCACCCTCAACCCGCAGGAGAACAGGGACAGAAAGCAAACACGGCAGCCGGGAGCAAGGAGGAGGGTTTCCTTGCCATCTGCGGCCAAGGGACGGCTCTCCTTGGGGGAGCTCCATGGACTCGAGGCTCCAGTTCGGCGCCCCATGCTTTGGTCTTGCATTGATGCTGGTTGGCCACGGAGGGCCTCCAGGATGAGGAGGGCCTGCACGTGGGGTGCACGCAGGGCTCCACACCCTCCTGCTTCCCAGCCCGGCGGTGGGGTCTCCCTGGCCCCGCTTGGAGCAGCAATATGGGCTCAAGCCGCACGAGCTGAAAAGGCTCGAGCTCTCAAAAAGCAGCACAGGGATCAAAGCTTTCTAAACACTCAGGGCATTTGGCCCGGGAGGTTTTGTTCCGACTATTTATAGCAGCTGGGGCCAAGCGAGTTCAGAGTTGGAGGCGAACTTTTCCAAAGCTGGGGGCCATTTGGATTAGGGAGGGGGAAAGGGAGTTCAGCCAGGCCCGTTTCCAGCAAATGTTGACTCCTTCCCTTAGGTATGTGTTGCTATCCATGACACACTAACAACAGCTCTGCACAGAAGTGCCTGGCTGGGGCTGTACGGATTGAAACAAAAATGTGAATTGGCTGGAAAGGAGAACATGAAATAGAGCAAGTTTCCAAACAGCAAAGCCATAGCATTTGAAAGTGAAAACTCTCCTTAGCAGCTTGTTTTCATCCTCTGGTCAACATCTTTCAACTACAAATACACTCATATTGTTTTCCAGGGGAAAGCTGGCAAAGAGTTTTGGGCAGAAAGACCAAGTTATGGTTTCCTGAAGCATATGCTGTGCCTAGAAATGGAGAGCAGGGGGGTGGGGGGTCTTTTTATCTTCAAGGTGATTTTTTTTGTGCCGTCGCTAAAGAACATGTCATTTTTCTGTGCTACCCCCTGTAGGCAAAGCCAGGCTTAAACTCTGGCAAGCAAAGCAAGATACCCTTGAAGTCATGTCACATTTGAAGGTATAGTCCTTGCAGAGCACGAAGGCAGAAGCTGGGGTTTTCCTGTCTGCCAAGTGAATTGTGCTAATGATGATGTTTAATCGTGAGGAGCATGAGCAGCATGCTTTAGATACACACCACAGCTTTCTGCATGCTTAGATCCACTCTCTTGACTTAAGGCAAGTCAAGTCAGTATGAGTTATAAAAATATCTCTCTAATTACCACTAGCTTCCCAGCATGCTGCCAAATCTCTGCCTCTCTGTAAGGAGCAGCATCTCTGAGCTTACTTCTCCCTAAGGAAAGGGTGCAATTAGGTTGGCAGGTAATTATAATCAGCCTCATCGAGGGACGGTTCAAGGGAAGTGCTTCTGGCACCTGGGTGGTGTCCAGCCCAGGTGGGCTGTTACGGTGAGCGATGTTATGCTCGTTCCTGGGGAGGGCGGTGTGGGTTTTCTGCACGCTGCTCCGTGCTGTAGGAGATGGGTGCTGCCTCAACAAACACAGCCCAGGTCTTCCTCGTGTGCGCCTCGGGTTGTTTTCAGAGAGAGAAATGCCATAGCTGGAAGGTTTCCTTTCATCTCCGACGTGCCCACCAAAGCCTGTCCTCTGATGCAGAGGATGCCCGTCCTTGCTGCAGGTGGTTGAACTGTGCCGGAGAAGCCAAATTGTTATCCTTTAGGGAAGGCTGCAAGGTCTAAAATGGATTGTGAAGAACAAAATGATCTATATGTGTTTGGAGAGTGGGATGAAGGTAGGTTTGGCCTGAGTACGCATGAGGTGGCCATGGTTGATTTTGCAAGGGGAAGCATCAGGCAGAAGGGAAGGTTTCCCCTGGAGATCCCTAGGCCTTTGTTGTTTCATATTTTTGTGAGTAACCCCAAAAGAGTAGAAGAGCAATGCTGGTACGTGTGGATGAGGCAGAGCTGGATGTCAATGGTGTAGAGGAGGTTGTAGGTGTTCTTAAGAGTATTGGATGGCCTAGAAGCCAGGAGCAATGAAAATGATACGAAGCTCAGCAGTATAAAACACAAAGTCTTTGAGCTTGAGAAGCAACAACATGTAAGACAGGACTTCACATTTTTCTGGAGGTGACGGAGAAGGGCTTTAGACTGTCCACTGATCTCTCACAGTACCCCTGAGCCACTGCCTGAAGTCTGTCATGCAAAAGACAGCTGCACGCCTAGGGGACTCTCATGACAGGGCCTCTCCATTGACTTTAAAACCCTCAGGGCAAGAGCCACCAAGACCTCCACTGGAACAGTGGGTACAGCTCTGATCATCCTTTCCACAGGAAAGGTTAGAGTGGAGCAAGTGCAAAGGAAATCCCCTGCTTGCTCCAAGGGTGAAATAGGTGTGAGGGCCAGACGTGGTTGTCCTTCTGCCATTTTGGTTTTTCAACATGGCAGAGGCAGGCTCTGAGCCCAGTTTCCACCCCTACCCAGCAGAAGAAAATGTTCTTCTTCTTTTTGCCTCCTAATGATGATGATGACCGTTCACCTCCTGTTTTGTATGTGTACTTACTGTGAAAGACTGTGCTTGTGCTTGGTGCTAATGTTCCCAACTCTTGGCTTGGAAAGGGTACACTGGCCAACCGGACAGTCATTCGTTTCGCTGAGAGGCTGTCTGTTCTGCAATTAAAGACAAAATGCCCATCACTGTAGTTGGAAAGAGGTTTTAATTAAAATCCCTTGGTATTAGCCTTGGCCGGACTGCGGAGTGAATGGGAAGAGGGCAGAAGGCCCAGGTCAGTGTCTTGGGTCGCCCTAGGAGAGTGTCCACTGAGCTGAAGCTGAACACAAGGAAGGACCTGGTTTATAATTGCATGGACTTTTTTTTTTTTTTTCCCTTGAGTGACCTGTCTAATGGACAACCGCAAGCTGATAGGAGCACAGATACTGCCAACCAAAAGTTGGGATAGGTCCACAGGTTGTTTGAGTCCTAATGAGGAACCCATGAATAGAAGCTCACATCACACAAGTGAAAAACACCTCATCCTCTTCTCTAACGAGTGCGTCTGTCCAAATGCTTTTGTCTTGGACTTTGCTTGTCTTTCAGAGGTGCCCAGGGCTGCATCTTCCAGGCTGGCCTCCAAGCTACTGTCACCTACCCCATCTTCTCTCTGATGACCGTCATGAAGTTGTCTCACTCTGCCAGGTGGCCAAGGCAGACTTGCAGCGGCCTTGTATGTTTACGACCAAGGTATGGGTACGTTAAGTCCTTGGAGGGTGAGATACCCCTCTGGGGCAATGTGGTGGGCCCTGGTCGGTCCCCCCAAGGTGGAAGTTGCTCTCTATATGCTTGCCTGTGATGTGCTGGGCTTTGGACAAGCGGGCATGTTGTTTCATGTGTGGTGTTCCCCACTAGGGCTGTAACTGCAGGTGCTACTCTAATGAATGAGTGTCTGCTCCTGCTGATGTCAAAGTCCATTAATTAATGCAAAGGTTATGTAATAAGCACCAGGAAGCTGGAACCAGGATGGGTTCCTCTCGTTTGCGTGGAACGAGTCCTGCTTGCTTCCCTGATGCCAGCTTATTTATATTCCCTTTGCTCAGGATGGGGTGATGGATTTTCTGGCTTGCATGCTACTGAGAAGCAAAACTAAGAAATATAAAAAGCTGAATGGGTGCCAGCCCCACAGCTTGTCACTGAAAGGTAAACACAAGGGTCCTACCAGCTCGTGTTACCCTTTGACTTGGCAGCAGGGCCCTGAAGCCATGTAGACGCTCTTCAAAACATTACTCCAAAATGTCTTTTATTTTTTCTAAGATTGTTAAAGTAACTTTGGGGGGCAAAAGTCCCCCATGGTTTCATGCACCGAGCCTTGACTCTTTCAGTGCAGCACAGACTTTGTCCGGAGGTACCCCAGCCCCTTGCACAGGAGGACGGAGCAGGCATCTGGCACAGGGAACTGGGAAAGGATTTTACTTTTCCTCTTGGGCTCTGGCCTAGAGAAATCAATTGGCTTTCACGTGTTTTAAGGGAAAAGAAAATCCTTTCCTGCTGCCATTTAAGGTTTTGTCTCCGGCTTTCAGGTTTAATTTTGTGCTGTCGAGCTGCGTGAGAGCAACAAGCAGCTTTGGAGTTTCTCTTCCCGTGCTGGTGATGGAGGAGACGTTGTCCAGGTGAACCCAGGCTCTTTGGCTCGGCTACACCTTCACGTGGCCATCATGGGTGTAGGTGCCCAGGCTGCCCCTGCCTGGCACCCATCCTGCAGGCTGGGAGGGAGAGGGGGCAGTTTGGGTGGCTGGGAAATGGGGAGAGCCCTGGCGATGAAGCACGGTGGGGTGGCACCAGGGACCGATTAGCAGCAGGTTTCGAGGGTGGGTGAAACGTCCTTCCGCGATGGGTTTAGCCCCGTTCCAGGTCAGCCACCTGCACAAACCCAGCTTTTGGGATTAAATTAGCATTTGGGGGCAACGGCAGGGGGATTTTTTTTACCGCTCCCTGAGAAAAATGCCTTTTTTTAATGCCCAAGCGTAGCAGACAAAGGGGCTGGCTGTGTTTCCCCCTTTTCTTTCAATCCCCTTTTCGCAGAGACATTTCCTACTTCCAAACTGTGTTGGTTTGGGGGTTTTTCCCTCTTTTTCCCCCCTCCTTTTTCCCCCTCCCTCCAAATATCTGCCTGGGGGCACAAGCCCTGCCCCCCTCCTGGGGTGTCCCTGTCGTCCCCCCCTCCCCGTCCTGGCAGGGTGCCGGGGGGGTGCCAAGGAGCGCAGAGGGGCGATGGCAGCGCTTCCTGCTCCCTCCCCGGCAGCACAATGGGGACATTCAGGCGGCCACCGTGTAACCCAGCGCCAGAGAGGGGACCCCTCCGTCCCCGTGTCCCCCCCCCACCCCCCGCCTCGTCGCCGTCTCCCAAATAGCAGCGTGCGACAGAAAGCAGCTGACGCCGTGTCCCAGCGCGCCTGCGGAGGCGAACTGGAATCCAGCATCACAAAACAAGCCCTGTGCACGCTCCCCTCCCGACGCAGGCGCGTGTGTCTGTGTGTGTCCACCCCCCTCCTTTCCCTTCATCCCCCCCAAAATCTCCCGAGTCTGCCCAGTAACACCAAACTGGGTTCCTTTTCCCAACCCTCCCCTGGCCAATCCGCACGCTGCCAAACAGGGCCAGGGCCCCTCCGCTGCCGAGATGCGAGGGGCAGGAGCTGGTGGAGTTTGCAGGGAACGGCATGTTTTCCCTTCTCCAACCAGCCCTTCTCCCTCCCGAGCCGCTTGTTTTTTCATTCAGGGCCGGAGGGGAGGTGTGGGGTCGGAGCTTGGAGGCAGCCCCCATCCTTTCCCAGGAACGCAGCTTACCCCCTCCCTTCCGCTCTCCCCCCCCAAATAAGAATCACTGCAGCTCAAGGAAGTCTTGTTTTTAATCACAGGCAGATCAGCGGGTTTATAGGGGTGGGACGAAGGAGAAAGGAGGGGGTGGCAGAGCAACGAAAGCAGGGCTTCGTCCTCCTCAGGTCCAACCAGATCTTCTCAGGCTTTCCTGCCTGCACCAAGGGGGTTTGCTTTTTTTTTTTTTTTTCCCCCTCCTCTTAGCTGTTTTTCCTCATCTCGGCCTGTGCTTGCAGCAGCTGCTGTGTTTGCAGGGCGGGAGGCTGGACTGGTGTACATCCAGCAGTGCTGGGGGGTGATTGATGGTGGCCACTGGTTGTGCTCCAGCCTGCTGCCCTCCCAACCTCCCTGGGAAGCAGCTGGGGTAGGTGTGGGATGAAAACACTTAACATGCTGTGTTGCAGGGGATTTAACTGAAGGAGGGGAGCTGTCGGTCCCTGTGCCTCCTCCCTGCATCGGGGCTTTTTGCAAGTCCCTTGGGCTTAGCAGCCACGGAGCATGAACTGATGATTACTGGGGGCAAAGTAATAAACATGTTTTGTTTTTTTTCTGGCATGTTTGTGGGGCAGCACCTCACCACGAACTTGGCAAGGTGTGAGCCATGCTTAGAGCACAGAGGTATAGGGACATCCCTGATGTAAAGGATGGGTGTTTGGCCCTGGGGCCAGCAGGTCAGGCAGGATAATGTGTCCCATGTTGCCTGCTCGGGTGCACAGTAGTGCCTGATGAGAGATGGAGGTCAGCTCACGGCTGCTCCTCTGCAGAATCGGAGGAGCTCTGCTGCATCGATGGCAGTGATGCTCTGCTGATTTGCATCCTGCTGAAGCCTTGGCCCGGGAAGGTGTGTAGTAGCTTGATGGAACCAAATCCTTATGGGATCTCAGTAAACTGAGGATCTGAAGGTAGTGGCCTTGTTGCAAAGGGTGGAAAGCAGGAGGCCGGGTAACCATGTAGCTTGTATCTTGTGGGGCAAATCGCTGCCAGCAACACTACCAGCCGGGTGGGATTGTCCTGACATCCAGCATTTTGCAGCCACCTCCAGAGAAGTGTCATGCTCCCCTGGTCATTTTGGGTGTCATGGCACAGCACTGACTGAAGGCAGGAATGGGACAAACATCCTCCTGGCTCCAGGGGCCCAAAAAGTCTGGGGAGAAAACAGTGACTGCTGCAATCTGGTGCCCCAGGCTGCAAACGAAGGGCAGGCAGGCTGGGTTCTGCCGGCACCGTGGGGTAAGCTGCAGGAACAGAGCTTGTGTAGGGCTGCAGACATCCCTGGGAATGGCAGGCTAAAATGTGCTAGTCTTTGGGGGGTGGCAGGGAGAGGCTGGTCAGGGCAGCGTGTCCCTGTGCGTGCTGGTGGTGCTCCACCCCAGGGAGAGGCTGAGCCCGGGGCTTCTTGCACAAACTGTTTGCGTAGGGTGAGGAAAGCCGGGGCCTGGAGGCACAGAGCAGCTCTGGACATCCCGTGGCAGCTCTCCCACACCGGCTGCCAGAGCTGGGCAGGGTCTGCACTGCAGCTGCCTACGGGGGACACCATGGATGACAGCTCCTGAGGGGCCAAGGGCATTGCCAGGCGAGCGGGACCAGCTCAGCTGTGCGGGGTCTTCCCTCGGCGGGGATGGAGCAGGCAGCGCTGGCGAGGGCTGTGTTACAGATAGAATCATAGAACGTTTTGGGTTGGAAGGGACCTTAAAGATCATTGAGTTCCAACCCCCCTGCCATGGGCAGGGACACCTCCACTAGAGCAGGTTGCTCAAAGTCCCACCCAGCCTGGCCTTGAACACCTCCAGGGATGGGGTGTCCACAGCTTCTCTGGGCAATCTGTTCCAGTGTCTCACCACCCTCACAGTAAAGAATTTTTTCCTAATATCTAATCTAAATCTCCCCTTTTCCAATTTAAAACCATTACCCCTTGTCCTGTCACTACACTTCTGACAAAGAGTCCCTCTCCGGCTCTCCTATAGGCTCCCTTCAGATATTGGAAGGCTGCTATAAGGTCTCCCCACAGCCTTCTCTTCTCCAGGCTGATACACATGGGTGTTATTTCTGGGAATTACTTTGTGGTCTTTTTCTCCTGAGCCCCGCTTCCCTCATCTGTCTCTCACCATCTGCCCTTCTCACCCCCTCAATTGAATTGTATCAGGACACAAAGCACACACCTTGCACGGGTACCCAGCACCACCATCGCTTCCTTACTCTGCACCCTTCCAGCACACAGCCAGAGGGGGAGCGATGGAAGCTGCAAAGGCTTTAACCCTTACAGAGTTTTTGAATTGCACCCACAGACACGATCCCTGGAAGGTAACAGAAGACCAGACCAGTTGGAAAGCAGAGCTGGGAGGCTGGTGTCGGGGGAAGGACAGATACAGTCTTTTGGTAGACTTGATCGTAGGCAGAAGTTCATCCAGCAAACTCACCGCTCTGTTCACCCATGGGTGCAGAGACCGGGAGAGGGCAGGTGCTGGTTGCCTCTAGGTTATTTACAGTATTCAGTGGGCAAACTGGTTCTCCCAGACATCTCCACATTCAGGCTTGAGTGAGCAGTAGGATGCAGGCACAATGTATAGGATATTCTATATGATATCACGGTACAGGATAGAGGCAGACATGGTCTACAGCTTGCTGTAGAAGACACCAGCCAAAGTAACAGCTTGAGAGCTGGATTTCATATTGGATATTGCAAGAGCTGCAATAGTAGGAAATAGGCTGGGTTTTGTCCAAGTCCAAAGAAAATAAAGAAAATCGGGGTTCATTCCTTCCCCGATTCAGATTCAGGTTAGGGATACGGATGGCCTTAGTAGTAGGATGAGGAGGATAAGGGAGGAAATGTCTCCCTACAGGACGGCTCTGTGTCCATGAGGCAACCAGGGTAGGGACTGGCTGGACTCGAGCCCAGCCTTTTATGCTGGGAGGATGGGAAAGGGCTGGCAGGGAGTGGGCAAGAGGGGGGGACACCCAGTTTTGCATCAGGATTATGGGAGGGAAAACATATTCAGGAGGCTGCTAGCTGTGGCACGGCCCTGGGATTGTGGTAATTCCCCCCAGTACTTGTGACTTGAGCTGTACCTACTGTGGGGCAGCGACCTTGCAGCAGGGCACGCCGTGCCTGTCCGGACCATCAAGGGCGACCTTCCCATCAGTTTTCAAATCTCAGAGATTTCCCTGGCAGAGTGACTCCGTTTTCTCTGGAGCAAAGATAATCTTCCCTTCCTCCCCCACTGTTGAATACTCTGGCATTGCACCAAATAGCAAAGTCAACATGAAATACACCCTCATTTCCTGGGCCTCCTCTTCCCAGCCATCCCCCAGCAAAGAGGAGTGATATAGCATCTGCTTTTCTAGCCGCAGCCCTCTTCCAGGGCCAGGTCTTTGTGGCTCTTCAGAGGTGGTGCCAAGAGCTTTGAAACCCATTCAAGGCGTGAAACAAGGCAGCAAGCAAGGAGAGAGCAGCGGGAGCAGCGCTGCCTGCATTGAGCCCTCTCTGCTGCCACTGTCACCCCAGGTGCCTGCTCTGAAGGGCCTCCGGTTTGCTCAAGCTTTTAAGGGGCATCGCTGAGACCACCACATTTAGCGCACAGGAGGAAAGGAGCTGCTCACGTTTCTTTCCTTCCGGTGCAGGCACAAAGAAAGGTTGGAATAAGGATGTTGGCTCTGCCCCATTGTTCACAGCTGTGACATGGAGTCTAATTTATGAGCTAAGCGGGATCGGGAGAAGCTGATGGGCAGCGGGGAATCCCAAATGTCTGCTATACCATTTGCCTTCAGGAACTGGAAGCAGTATGGGATCAAGATGGGATCAAAGGTGTGTACGGTATCCACAGTGCCTTCATTGCACCAGCTTCTCATCTCCATCCCAGTTCTCTTGCAAAGCAACTCAGAAGCTGGACAAGCAGCTCTCCTCATCTCCATCCCTGTGCCTTGTGGCAGTGACCTTGCTGGGATGTTGCTCTCTCCTCCTTGGCTAACAGCATGATGGACACACCAAGATGACCCTGGGACCAGTTCCCATCTATTTGCTGAGGATGCAGGGGGTTGGACCCACCTTCCAAAGAGGAGTGTCTGGGCTGGGGACTTGGGGAAAGCAGGAGATTTATTAAATCTTTTGGAAGAAGGATTTAGAGACTGTGGGGCATCCCCAGTCAGAAGGAGATTATTTAGTGGTAGGATGGTATTTTTTCCAGCTTCAGAATCTCATGCTGCCCATTCCTTTGCACTTCATTAAACTGCCCTTCCAGCCACCCCCTTGGACTCAGAATCACTGCAGGATGAGCTATAAATTACTGCTATTGGCCCCATGATTCACATGCCCTCCTGATTGCCATCTTTTACTCTGGAAGCTCGGACGTGAGCCAACCGGGGCAGGGCGGGAGGATCAGAGAGGGAAATAAAATCAACAGGAGGGTGAACGTTGGGAATGACATGTCGGACAGGACTCCGGTGAGGCCTCTGGTGATGGGGCAGGATATATCCCAGAGGTCAGATACCATGTGTGGGTGTCAAAGTGGGAAGAGGTGAGAAGGTTGATGTGTGAACGTGCATGCAGACATATTTATTACCTCTTCAGAGTTGACTTACATACAAAATTCATGGTACAGCCTCTCTTCCAGCAGCATTTCCAGGAGCCAGTGCTTGTTTCCAGGACCGCAAAGATGACTGGTAAATGGCAAGCAGAGAGTTTCTCCCCAGCCCTTGCACTGCTCTTCCTAGGGTGAGGTTCTCCTCTGGTCTGTCCACTCCTCCCTGCTGCTCCCATCCCTCCTGCTTGTTTTCTGCATTCTGCAGAGCCTGCCGAATGATGTGCTCTAATATTTTTTTTCTAAATGAATTTTCTTACAGTAGTAAAAAAGGGGAAACGTGGTTTGTGCTGCAACTGAGAAATGTCTATGTCCTACAGCTCTGCCCCATGTACTCCTCTTCCCTGGAAGCATATGGGTACCTATGCAGGTAGGTATGGCAAAGCCCCCACGTCCCTCTGCTCCCCCTTCATCCCCAGTTGTGCCCAGACCCCTTGCCAATGGGCAATGCCTGGGGCCCCTTTTGCTGATCTCAGCTCGCAGCCTCCCCAGAGGAAGGAAGACTGAAATCTCCCAAGCAGTCTGTGCAATTCAGAGCACGGGCTGGTACATGGGCTCACCCGCCTGTGCTTGCACAGTAAGAAAGCCTGGATGCTCAGCCTCCGTAGGACAGGCACCTTGCAGTTGCTGTGCAGAGCAATTCCTCATCAAGTTGGAGTCTCTGATACAAAAATCGCAGCAAGGCAACAGTGGCCATTGCTGATTCCTGCCTGCTGACACTGCCCAGGTGGGCAATAAGGAGCAGAAAGTTGAGCTATAAGGGGAGAAGGGAGCCATGAGCAGAACAGTCCTCTCCTACGCCCTAAATCAGGTTGCTCCCTGTCAGTGTTATAGGGCCATGGCGTTTTCGGGTTGGTTCATCTCAGGTGAAGAGTGAAACCTGCTTGCGGGCTGTTGAAGACTTAGCACCAACTAACCCAGAAGAAAGGGGCAAGCAGGGATCTTAAGAGGGAGGTAAGTGACAGAGGGATGATTCTGGCTGGAAAACAGCTCCTGTTGGAGGAGTCGCTTCTTCTGGTTCACTCTGCCTGTGGCTATGAACCTCCGGTTTCTTGCAAAAAGAGGAAGCTTTCCAACATTTGTTTGCAACCCTTTTGTCCCCCTCCTGGTGTCATCTGATCACTGGTGTAGGAATCTGTGCTTAGGGGGGTCACATAAAGGGAAGAAACAGCTTCCCAGTGTGGGATGGGTGGATTGTGCCAGGGAGGCACCAGCTGAGCATTTTGTGCATCTCCCGGGCAGCTAACAAGCTTTTGACTGGTAATGTGGCAGGGCACGGTGGCTTCAGAGAGAGGCCAGTCTCCAACGGCAGCCAGACATGGGCCATGCTCCTAACAGGTATGGAGCACCCTCTGCGCTGCACGATGGAGCTGACTCAAAAGGGCAGAAAAATTCCTCATGAACCTCTCTAGGAACTGGGCCGCTGCGTGGTCGCATGCCATCTTCACTGCTGCAAAACTATTCATCCTCGGTGTGTTTTCACATCAGCAAAGGGCTGGCTGACATTCCTCCTTGCCCACTGTGCAGCCAGCACTGGGCAGAGACTCCTCCTGGGGTCCCTGTGACTTCCCATCCATGCTCAGCTAATCTGCTGGATTAGAGTCATTATATTTAACCAGATTTGTCGACTGTTACTGCAGTTACTGTTACTGTTTTGCACCGGTCATATTTATAGGGTGCACTGGCCGTATTTATAGGGCTGCAGAATCAAGTTACAACTTTAAGGGCTCCAGCCATAGACCCTGTAGGTCCAAAGTAACCCCAGATAAACAGCGCTGGACCCGCTGAGCATCACCCATTGCTTACAGGGGGCCTCGGTGGCTCCCTGCTGCAGGGCAGCCTTTTGGCACCCCCAAATAGAAACCCCACCTCCCACACCTCAAATTGTGTTTGACAGCAGTGTAGTGTACCAAAACCACCTGATTTGGGGGAAGGGGGCTGGGGAGAAGATCTTAAACCCTTCTGCCTGAAGAGGGGGCAAAGTCACATGGCTGTCAGTCCCTGCAAGCCTAGGAACTGGGAAAAGAAATCTTTAAACCACCTTATAACACTTTGGTTGTCTTTGGGGCTGGAGCCCTGTGGGTTTGGTGACTTGCGGATGCCATTTGTCACAGCCCACTGTCCCTGCTAGATACCTGCACCACTGGGCTTGCTCCTCATCCAGCAAGGTGGGCACTCTGGAATTTTGGTGGTGCTGAGCACTTCAGTGCCACCCCAGAGCATGAATCACAAGGAAAGCTGCATTCAAGAACCGAGACAAGCTTTGCAAGACGCCCTGGGTTTCCACAAGCCGGTGCAAAAGCCCCTCCATGCACACTCTAGCCCCATGGCGAGCACAGCTCCCTGCCCCAGCACCCTGAGGGCACCCCAGGGCCCCACCAGCTTCCCCAAAGCTGCCTCTCCACCTTTTCCCACTGCGGGCTCTGCCCACGGGGGGGTCCTTGTCCCCCCGGCAGCCTGGCGGGCAGGAGGGGTGCTGGCTCCGTGGGAAGCAGCCGGCTGTGTAGCTGCTGTTATTCCGGCAGCAGTAAACACCTTCCCGCGGCTGGCCAAAGTCCAGCACCAGGGCTGTGACACAGCCCTGTGCCACCCTGCCGACACCGGGTGCCAGCCTCTCTGCCTGCGGAGGGAGCGAGGCGACCCCCTCGCCGCTCATCCTGACCCGGCCTGGGGGTGTTTGCGTGGACCTGGAGAATAATCCCCATCTGATGCAGGTTCAGCCACGGCAAACAGCGTCGTGTACGGACCAACACCCAGCTAAACATCGACCTCCACTTCGCACAGGTCTGGCTTGTCAAGGCACCACCTTCTTCACGTCAATCTTCTTCGAGTCTGGAGGGTGCCTCCGAGGGTGCACACACAAACCTCCTTGTTAGCTGGACTTAAGGAGGATGAATATTGAAAAGTGTTAAGAAATTGAGTCACTCCCCCACCATCTCCTTAACTGCAGCCAGTCTTGGCTGTGCAACCATGCTGCACGTTCAGATGAGCTAAAATTAACTGTGCTCCCATGCAAAGGCTGTGATGGAGCTGTGCTTGGAGCAACACGGGGCTGTGAACGGCGGCTGCTGGTTGTTGGCTGTTAGTGGGTGGTCAGAGCTGTATCTGTACTGGGCAGCCCCTCTCCCAAAGATGAACCTTTCCAAAAGAAACCTGCCTGGAGGCAAGGGTGGGCAAAATGAATGGCCTGAAGGCTCAGCCTGTGCAATGGCCAGGGCAAAGACCCTGGTCCCACAAGCATGCGGAGCTTCTCTCCAACCCCTTGAGCTTTTGGCTATTCACCTCCTTGCAGCTCTATGCTCCTGTGTCCAGCCTGTGCACCATGGCACCGGCCTGACCCGATGCTTGCTGCTGGAGGGGAGGAAAAACCCATGAGCCCATCAGCAGCCATTCCATCCCAGCATCCCAATGAACAAGTGGGAGGATTGAAACATCAGAGCTGTGGGCGCTCCCTGAGCGCCGGGGAGGGATGTGGTTTGGCAGAGCCAAAAGCTGGCTCTGTGGTGACGCTGGGACTTTTGCTGTGGGCAATGCAAAGGAAAAAAACCAGCTTTTTCCTCAGTGCCTGGCTGCTTACGGATGGTAGTTGGAAGAGCAAAGGCACTTCCATTGCTTGGAGACCCTGGGCATCTTCCAGCTGTGCTGCACGGTGCACGACAGGGACCGGCCCGCCCTGCAAGGCCATGACTGAGCCTCCAGCATGGAGAAAGAGAGCCTCAAATAAGCTCTTTGGAGGTAATGAGTAACTCCAGCACATGCACTAAAAATAAGGAAACAGCAGATGAAAAGTAAATCACTTTCAGGAGCCTCCGGCCGGGAGGCTGGGCTGGGAGGCTCCCGCGCGCCCAGGCTGACTGAGCCCTGATTTGTGGGCTGACCTTGGCCACACTCGCTGAACTGCTCAGGCCCCAGCTCGCCTGGCTGGAAAACCAAGTAGAACAAAAAGCAGGATGTCAAGGCTAAGCTGAGCTCTTCCTTCAGCAGATAAATCACTGGGAGATGAGGAAATTGGCTGTGTTTGTTTGCAAACGGCTAGCTTTCGGCGTGCCCAGCCTGCCTGAACGGGGCGGCTGTGCCGGGCAGGTTGCACGGCTGGGGTGGGAGGAGAAGAAAACCCCCTGTGCTGTCCTGGGCCCGATGGGAAGGTGATGGAGAGTTAGCCCAAAGAGCCAGTCCGCAGCAGCGTGGTGGTACCCAGGGAGAGGAAGCGGGGCATGTACCAGCCATGTGCAAAGGTAAGAGTGGAGGAACCCTCCACAACTTGCTCACACAATATTTGCACTATGTCCTTGGCACCTGGGTCACACCAACACCCTCCATCACTGCATGGTTACCAGGGGAACTACGTAAATCATCTAAAAAAATAAAAATACAAATGTTTTCTTCAAGCATTTTCCAATCACTGGTGCACAGGCGGTGGGCTTTTTTCCTTTCCATGCAAGAAATCCTTTACTTTGTGCTCTTACAGGTTATGCCATCCCAGTCTCTGTTTTGGGGGAATGGGGTTGTTGTCCGACAGACTCACCAATGCTCCCAGTCTGTTTGGGTTATTTTGTTCTGTGTAAAGGCAAATACAGCTTGCTTTCCCTTCTCCAGCTGATGGGAAGTTGGAAGGGTGATATATATTAGAAGGTGAAGTAAATCAACCGGAGAAGCAAGCTGAGCTCATGGATATTCAGATCATAGCAAATATCTGTAAGTACAGACATTTTTCCACAGTAAAGAGTTTATCTACAGGCACCTGTGCCATTTGGCACCTGCTGGGCTTGATCTGGGGTATTTCAGATATTAAGTGCTTAACAGATAAAGCTCAAGGGGACAGATTAGTTAACTGCACCCTACTCATCCCCATTTTTCTTGCAGCTCCCAACAGCAGGAGCAGAGTTTACTCCAGGTTCTGTTCCCATCTATTCTGGAGCTAAAGCCATAAAAACAAATGGAGGATGATTATACCACGCACTTGCAAGCACCAAGGAATGGTGTGGATGCGAGAAGCAGAAGAAAAACTTGCTCATTTAGTGTTTTCCTGATTGCCTGCCAGAGCCACATCTGCTCTTCAGCCAACGCAGTGCAATGCTGCTAGCTGGCTATCAGATGAGAAGAATTCAAATAATTTTTGTCACGTGGGGGAAGAGAGAGCATGACAGGACGTGGTCCCTTGCAGCATCTTGGAGGCCCGTGAGTTCATAGTGAAACTGCTGAGGAGGCCCTGAGGACCTTCTAGACACTGAGCTGGGAGAGCCTTCTGCTGACCTTTCCTCCTCCTTTCTTCCCATCTCTCGGCACCACCTCTTCAGAGAGCTGGGACCCGTTTAGACCCATTTATTTGAAGGCAGAGAGGGAGGAAGGAGGAGAAATACGATTACTGGGTCAGAGATTTATGTCGTGCAAGGTGCCCTGCGTGCAGCGTGTCTGCTGAAACAAAAATTGCCATTCATCTAGGCCTGATAATTTCATAAACAGCTCCAGATCCGCGGATGAAATATGGCCTTTCCCAAGGAGGTGCCTGCATTTTGAGGGAAGCTGCAGACGGCTGCTCCGTCTGGGATGAGCAGGGTTCTGCTTTGCCCAGTGCTGCAGGAGAGACCCCAGCAGCTCCAGATGCACCCCAAAAGGGTCTCTTTCAATATACCCATCCTCGGCAATGGTGTTGGGGGGTCCAGCATGAGTCCGGTGGCAGTTGTCTCCTCAGGCTCATCTCTTGGTCTCTAATCCCAAGAGACATGCCGGGTGTTTTTGGAGCCTGGGAGGCAGGAAGATGTGGGTGTCTTAGCTGAGCAGTGTCTTTATGTCATGTGTTTTAAATTGCATTAAAATATGTGATGTAAAAAAAAGGCATTTAATTAGGAGGATCCAAAGGCCTGCTGTGCTCTGGTTTGGCCTGGGGTAGGGAATGGAGCTGGGAGCTGTAAGAGGGATATAACAAGCAGTAAAACATAATCCTGGGATAACAGGCAGTAATTAGCACCGTGTGTACGTCCGTGCCACCCCGTGCTCCCTGCCTGCGGGCTTTGGGATGCAGCACAGGGACCGGAGTGTGTCTCCTACCCAAGCTCACCCCATGCCACAGTCCCTGGGTTTGGGCTAAGGCAAGGTTAGTCCCGTGAGCTTGCACCATTCTGCGGTGCCTGCAACATGTTGCCACCGCGGTTTCTTTGGGAAATTGTCACCGGCAGAGCCTGGAGGAGTCCAAGGAGTGCTGGCCTGGACCTGTGAGCGGGGGAGAGCTGTTGGCAGCAGCAGGAGATGGGGGAGAGATGCTCGGAGCGGGGATGGGAGGGGAGGGCAGGATGGAAAGAGGAGCTGCAGCCAAGGCTGCGCTGGACAAGGATGAGCTCCCCGAGTGCCAGCATGTGCCAGGCACCCTGTGCCCACCTGCACGGCTTAGCCCACGCTGGGTGGGAGCAGGCGGCACCAGGCACATCCTGGGCTGCTTTCCAGACCTGTGAATTACAGCTGCAGCAGGTGCCTCCTCCCCAGAGTAAGTCACATCCACCCTGGCTTGCCAAATAACCCCCCCGGCAGACTGTGGCCATTTGTTCCTGGTCTGTAAAATGGTCCCCATGAAAAAAAATGGTAAATTTGGGGGAGCCACTGGTGCTTACTTGCCAAGGAGGCATCAGGGTGCGGTGAGTGATGCGCCTTTCCTTGCCCCAGCTGTGCTTCCCATTAGTCATCCCACCCCAAACGTTCATGGTCGTCCCAGTAAACAGAGCACGTGGATTTAAAGGATAAATGAAACGCCAGGAAAAACCAGCCGTAGGGCCAAAGCGTGGTGGGACAGCAGTCACCCTCCCGTGGCTCCCTGCACCACAGTGCCAGCAGCACTTACTTGTCCCTGGGCAGCAGGGGTGGAAAACAACCCCAGGACCTCGGGATACAAAACCAGGCATGGAACACATAATGCGTGACTGCTGGAGGAAGGTGAGGGCTGTCCCCAGCTCAGTGCCACTGGCACACCAGGGGGGTTACGCCAACTCAGCTGGTCCCGTCCTGCCCCCATGGCCGTGTCCTACAGCTCTAGGACCTCATCACCACTGTGCTCCCCACTGAGCAGCTTGTGGGGCTTCTCCACATGCTCCTCTCTCTCTTGGGGCTTCCCAAGAAGCTTCAGTCCTGGTTTGCAGATGGCATTCCCTCATTTCCATATCCAAGGAGCACAGCTCACATCCTAAACCCGCTCTGAGATGCCACCATCCTCCCCCAGTCTCCCTGGCCCAACAGGCCTGTGTGAGCTGCACCCCTCAGACAGCTAAGGCTGCATTTTTGGGGAGGGACATTTCAAAATCGAGGAAATGTCCCCAAGGGGGCTGGCTGCTGGTGTCCAGGAGAGGGCAGGGTTAGCCACCATGCACTACAGCCCAGCTCTGACATTTTTCAGTGCGGGGGACCTGGCCACTGCCATTATTTCCAGCCCAGAGAGAGCTTTGCCTTTTCCACAGCTCTTCTTTTTTTGGGGCGGAAGGGGGGAGCTTAACCCCGACTTTGCAGCTGTGTGGGGTTTTTTGTGCCTTTTCTGGTCCCTCCCAGCCCCAGGCTGCGCTGCAGAGCTGGGGGCCGGCAGGCTCCTTGTTTACACCGTGTTCCTGGTCCTGAGCCATCACGGTTGCTCTTTCGAGAGGCGACATGTGCCCCAGTGGGGAGGAGAAAATACCTCACGTTAGTCGAGGGATTGGTTGCAAGAAGCACTGCCCTTCCAGGAAAAAGCAGGCAGCTGCGGTTGCCCTCCAGCCACCGAGCCCCAGGGGATGCGGAGAGCAGGGTTTGCAACGGGTTCTGCCCTGTTGCAAGGATGTTGGAGTGCTACCAAGGGCTTGGGGGTGGGTGGGGGGTGGGCAGTGGGACCAGCAGCAGAGCTGCTGTCACCCTGATGGGCTTAGCACACACACCCCAGCAGCATCTCCTTGGCAAGGTGAGCCTTAGGTGGTGCATGAAACACCCTGCCCACGGAGCCACGTGCCGAGCAGCTTGCCAAGCTCCTCAACCAGACCCTAGAGATGGAAAAAGCAGATGGGGAGCCAAGGAGTGTGATGGAGGAAGGGTTTTGCGTGTCCAGAGGAGAGCCACCAAGCTGGTGAGGGGTCTGGAGAACAAGTCATATGCGGAGAGGCTGAGGGAACTGGGCATGTTTAGTTTGGAGAAGAGGAGGCTGAGGTGAGACCTCATTGCCCTTTACAACTACCTGAAAGGAGGTTTGTAGAGAGGTGGGGTCCTCTGACAGGACCAGAGGAAATGGTCTGAAGTTGCGGCAGGGGAGGTTTAGATTAGATATTAGGAAGAATTACTGTACTGAGAGAGTGGTCAGGCACTGGAACAGCCTGCCCAGGGAGGTGGTGGAGTCATCATCCCTGGAGGCATTTAAGAAACGTGTAGACGTGGCACTTCATCTCTTTGCCCAAGATTGTTGGGTTTTGTCTCTCTGTGGGGGTGTGTGGGGGGTGTGTGTTGGCTTGGGTTGTGTTGTGGGTGTTTTGTTGTTGGGTTTTTTTTGTGGTTGGACTCAATGATCTCTTCC
The DNA here is from genome assembly GCA_025774025.1 of Xenus cinereus. Classification (NCBI taxonomy): domain Eukaryota; kingdom Metazoa; phylum Chordata; class Aves; order Charadriiformes; family Scolopacidae; genus Xenus; species Xenus cinereus. The sequence continues at coordinate 2,720,371 of JAOXJK010000004.1, forward strand.
AACCATGAAGATTCTGTGATTCCATGTGCAGGGATGGAGGAGCAGTCAGATAGGAGGGTCTCACGAAGCAGCCCAGTGGAGGGCACTCTCTTAGTATTGCTCTCTCCAGAAAGAACATCCTTCCAGGAGTCACTCCTGAGACTCATCTGGCCTTGCGGCTGCCCCAGCCTATTAATGTTTAACCCATGGTTTAGGGGACAGGGACAGCATGTCGGGGCCAGCAGGCGGGAGGCGGTGTCGGGGCGCGGGGAGGGCAGCCGGTGGCTGGGCACGCGCAAGGTCACCTCCCTGCTGTGGGGGGACCCGCATCCCCCGGTGTCGTCAGTGGCAGCCGGGCTCCCCTCCTGCTCCCCGTAAGCCCCGGGGACTTAATCAGGGCGAAGCAGCTTTGCTGGGGGTGATGCCAGTTCACTTGGAAAAGGGCCTGCCGGGGCTGTGTGACCCGGGGTACCTCGGCACTGGCTGCAGGGGACCAGCTGAAAGGTGAAAGGGTGGTGGTGGTGGGGGGGATGCTGACTTCAGCCCCCCCCCGTCATGAAGCACAAAGCCTGGCAGGCAGAGCCATGGGGTGATGCACGGTGTGTTTGCACACATAAAGCCCCTTTTCCTCCAGGGACGTTGTCCCCAGGAGCCCAAGCAGGCCCAGGGCTTGCAGGGGTGGTTGGTGTCGTGTTTTAGGGCAAGCACTGGTTTGTCTAATGAGGGAAAAAAAATACGGTTTCCTTGTAAGCAAACAAAGCTTGACTTTATTGCTTTTAAAGTGCAACTAGCACAAACAGTGGCAAAAGTGCAAACACTGATAATGCTCAGAACATTTTGAGCTGTGCAAACAAGCCAGAGGTGGAGGGGTGTGTGTTGAAATGAAGGGGTGAGGGGTACCAGGGGGAGGGGGTGCTCCCGGCCCTGCAGCGCCCCCCACCCTGGAGCTGCCCAAGGCAGCGATGCTGAGCCCGAGTTGGGGGTGGAAGCAGCCCCCAGGCGAGCAGGGTTGAATGGGAACCCTGTGGAGCACAAAACCCCCACTGAGGTGGGATGCAGATGTTATTACCACATTTTTAGCCCCAGCCTGAGGCTATGCCCTACCCCAAGCGGCTGGAAGAGCTCCAGAGTCACACAGCAAAGCCACCAGGACCAGGCAGAGCTGTGTGTTCCTTCCCCATCCTGACAGTCCGTCTGTGGTCACTGCCCACACAGAGCATCCCACCAGCAGCTCAGACACCGTGTAGCAGACAGCATGCTGCCCCTGCCTTGTTTTTTCCCCTTCCCTGCCCCACTTCCTCATTCCTGGGTGGGTGGCTGCGTCGCACGTGCCCTGCACACCTCCTGTAGCTTTTCTGTCCTGTCCAGCTCTCTGAAGCCTCCTCCAGGTGATGAACCGTAAGTGGCTGCTGTATATCCCAGCCCTGCCCTGCTGGCTCCTTGCCTGGTGACCACAAAACCCTGTTCCCCACCACCCTGCACCCCTCAGGGCACATTTTGCCCTGGATAGGAGAGGTGAATGCATGGGAAGCTCAGTCCTTGCAGACGTGAGACAGCTTATGGGGAACCAGAGCACCAGCACTGTAGGTAGGGATTAAGGTCCAGCTCCTCAAGAGACGTTCAGGCATCTGCCTCCTATTACTTAGGATTACCAAGCAGGTTGGGAAAAGCAGGCCACTGCAAACTGGGTCAGAAGAAGAAAGGGACAGACTCTGGATGGATCACTGGATAATCAGGCAGAATGCAGGGACTTCAGCCATTATCTCAGATCCATCCCTACAGATCCTCACGCACCACAAGGTCTCTCCAGGCTGTTTCTGCTGCCAGGCTGGGAGGAGAAGAGATGCCTGGAGCCAGGGCAGCCCCATCCCGCACGCATCCCCTGGGCTCTCGGCACAGCCTTCCTCACCCCAACACGAAGGGATTACCAAGTTTTGCGTCTGGCTGACGAACTCTTCCCTAATCCGGCCCTGGGAGGGGGAAAAGCTTTTCTTATTAAATCCGTCACCCGCCCCCGTCCTGCACGGGGCATCCCGGATCGCTCCCCTTCCCCTCCAGGCTGCCATGTGCCTGCTCAGACACCTTCCCGGCTGCCCCATGCCCCAACTGGTAGGGTCTCCACCAGCCGGGAGTTTCCAGGAAAACAGGGACCCAACAGACCTTTCCCTCTCTGCAGGAGAATGAGCCCAGCCTCCAGCGCTGGCAACTATTTTCCTGCAGCCAGGAAGATCTGAATACTGGGGGGGACTTAATGTCTCTGCCAGACCTACCCAAAATCGGCCAGTTCAGCATGTTACTGAGGGAAGGGACAGGCAAACAGAATGACGACACACTCACTTTTGTAAGGCTTGAGAAAACAGGCTGAAGTACAGTACATAAAATAACAAAAAATAGACATACTGGGGTAAGTTCTGTTCCTTTGGGACAAAGTGATTTTTTAATATATTTTTTTTTAAAGCTAAAGCTTCCTTTACCTTTGCTCCTAATTCTGCAAAGTCTCTTCTGAGTGAAGATTTGAGGGATTTTCCCAGCTGGACTCCATTTTCTGGTAGGAGAGGCCAGGGCAGGAGTGCTCGCAGAGCCCAGATTCAGAGTGGAGAAGTGATGCACATCAGATGTGACACCTGGGGTGGTTTTGGCCCAGTGTGGCTTATTGATATAACCCTGGAGGCCAAAGGCAATCAGGGATTAGAGTAAAACAGCTTGGCCAAGCAAGCAAGGGGGTTTTCTCAGCCGTGTCTTTGCTGGCTGATGTGGGTGATGCTCCCGCAAGAACCGCAGTGTTGGAATGCACCCAGACGTGCAGATGTACAGCAGCAGAGCCCAGGACATGCCCCCATCATGGACATGCTGTCCCATGGTGGCTGGCACCTGTGATATTCAAGGAAGAAGCCAGGTGAAATGGGTGCTTGATGCTGTCAGGTTTTTGGAACAAGCTGTCATTCTCAAACAGGGCTCTTTCTCCCCTGCTGCTTACCCTAAGCACTCACCTTCCTTCCAAAAATTGCGAGGAGCATCACTTGAGTTAGTGAGCCCCGTAAGCACCTCTTTCCCCCAGCCCTGCCCCATGGGGAGCTCCTCCACCATGAGCAGCTGTACCTCACCCGTGGGGCACTGGAAGCTGTCAGACCTAAAAATTCACAGCACCCCGAGGAGCAGGAAAGCTATTTTAGAGGCTTCAAAATTGCAGCAGCCCAAATTATTTCCTGAAGCCTGCATTAAGTTATTCAGGCATCTGGCTGTGCAGGTATAAAGCCGCTCGCTCATAAAAATGTTACTCCCAAATAATTTTCTTGAGTTTTCCCACGGTCATGTTTTTTTCTCTGTGCTACTGGAATGTGAGGAAATAACCTTCTTCTAGTGAGCTCATTCGGGATGGGACAGGAAGGTATTTTTGTGTGTATGCACACTCAGAGTATCCACATATCCGTCCTTGCCTTGGAGCCTGGCACCACCTTGTCCATCAGCGGTGGCTGCACGCACCCAACTTTAGGCAGAAAGGCAACCCGAGTACCAGAAGAGATAAAATTTACCCAGGCATGGCTAGCAGGGCAGATGGGTTTGGGGAGAGGCTTGGAAAGGAAAGCCACCATGTTCCCTGGAGCACTCAGCCCATCACAAGCATGCTTGGGTTTCCTCGGCGGGGCCCCCAGGGAGGAGAAGCCGGGTCGGTGCCCTCACCGCCGGGGCAGCCCGTGTCCCAGCCTTACGCCAGGGTCAGGCGCCCGCATCACGCGCCGAGGCATCGCCACCGACTGGCACTTCACAGCTGCTTTGAGGTGCTGCCAGGGACTGCAGGTCGCGACTGCCAGCAAATCAGAGCCATTGTGCTCCATCGCTCCCCCCCCCTGCTTCTCCCCGTTAATAGCCCCTTTCTGTGCCCAGGGAACGTGATGCTGCATCATCCCATCCCACCGCGAACCCCAGCTCTGCTCCAGGCTGGCTGCCCGTGCCTACCACAGCTGAAGCCTGCAGGATGTGGGTGCACCCTCAACCCTCCACGCTCCCCCACACCCCTTAAAAAACACCCCACTTTAATTTTCTATCCATCAGAGCCGTGCCATGGTTTGGGTTGGTGCATTCAGAAAAATCTCTGCCGCCCCAGTGTCTGTAAGCCTTTCCACCAAAAATGGGTCTTATTCTCCAATGACTGCAGAAGCGTCTCCCCGACTCACCCCACAGCTGATGTTTGGTATACCCAGAGCAGCGGTGCACCACAGCGGGTGCCCCCAAAGCGAGGGCTGGAGCAGGTGGGTTCTTTGGAGACTCTCCGGGAATACGAGCCACCTAGCCGAGCTGTTGTTCTCATTTGTTATTCAGCGTTAAGGAAATCTGCACCATTCTCCCATCAGCCTCTCCATCCCAGAGGATAATTGATGCTAACGTCATTTCATTTTGGTCCAGCTGCGGGGCTCAAGAACAGATGTTTCATTGTTCAAACTGAACGCACAAAACTAAAAAAAAAAAAAACCACAAAAAAAAACCCAACCCAAAAAAGCAACAAACCCCAACTAATTTGTGTTTGCAGTGAGGTCAGCCGCAGCTTCCTCTCCCCAGAAATGTGAGGAGACAGAGCAACAGCCCCAGGGAAGACCCAGGCCTCCAGGAAAGCCAAGATTTATACATCCAGCTAAGTGTCAATCTCCAACATATGTTGCAACAAGCCCCCCACCAAAGCCTGCCATGTCCAACGGGCAGGCACTTCCAGCAGAGAGCCATTTCCCCGACACTGAGCTGTCACCTTCAGGTGGGATGCGCTGTAGCAGCCTTCACATCATCCCAGGAGCAAAGATCCACCCTCGTATTTGCAAGGATGAGCAAATCTTGCTTAAAATCTCGCTTAAGAGCAAGGATACATGTCTCCTCTAAAGAGCAGACAAAAGAGAAGTGCAAAAATGTGACAGCGACACGTGCGTCCTCAGTGCATGGTCAAATGAGCTCACCCTCTTTTCCATCTCACCAAAAGCAGCCTGCTCATTTGATGCTTCAGCAGCCATAAGGAGTGCTGGACACCGCACACGTACACACACAAGCATTTCTTCAAGAGCACGGGATGGAGGGAGGAGGTCCACCACTTGCTCTGCAGCAGGTGCAGAACAGTATCTGGAAGTCACAGGCTGGTCCACCTCTGGTCCAGCCAAGCACACCACTACATCCTTAAGTGTTCCCATGAAGCTACCACCAGGCAAGTTGTGGAACAAGTGGGAAACACTTCCTTGGCTGCCCAAAAGAGATCCGTTCAAAACAAAAAAAGCTTGCTAAAAAGCCAAAAAAGAATTCCTAAAGCCCCCCATGGTAATAGATATTTAATATCCATTTTCTTTCCAGCACTAATAACCACTTCTCCCATGCAGAACTGGGAAACACCGGTATGTCTTACACAAACTGGGAAGGAGCTACCAGGAGGAAGAGCACAGCTGTGTTCCTCGCCTGCAGAGGCACTTTTGCTGTAGGTGAGACCTGGCGCTGGAAATAAAGGGCTCTGAAACACCCACAGAGTATTGCTTGGGTAATTTTCCCTACATGGCAAATGCAGAAGGCACAGGGCTGCCTGTGAGGCCAACGTGAGCATTTTCAACACCTCCCGGTGTGTGCCACATGCTTGGCATTATTTCTGGCAGCATATTGTGTCTTCTCCCTGTTCTGTAAGAGCGGGGTGGTGGGGATCCACTCCTAAGGGATCCGATCCTTTACACAGTGGCATGAAATGTCCCCGTCCCCCTTGGACGACAGCGCTGGGCCTAGGAACTAGCACGTGGTTTGAAAAACCCCAGCAGAAGAATGACCCCAACATTCTCTCTTAGCAAACCAATAGTGGGGGAAAGCCACTGACTTTTTGTGGTTGCAAATAAAACAGACCTAGACCATGAAAAGCCCTGGGCTCACAATACCTGCATTGTAAATCCAGCTGCTGAGACCTTCCAGGGATCAGTACCCCCTCCAGAAGAGTGCTGTTGGGGAAGGAGTCTGTAGGGGAACAATCCAACAAGAGAAGGAAGAGGCTAGAGGTGGAAAATACCTTTTGGATCATCCTCCCCCGCTCAATCAGCTCTGTGAGCAGCAAGGATATGGAATCAGTAAGCGTCCCTTCCTTTGCCTGGTGACAAGGTGCTCCCAGTTCAAAATAACCTCCCCACATCCCACCTTTGGCCCAGGGATGCTTCACGCCTTCTCTAAGGCTGCTGCCTCCAGCATCCCAGCTGGCTTGGCAGCAGCCCATAACCACAAGTGTGTTTTAGCCACGAGCGGGCGAGGGGAGGAGTTGGAGAAACCATCACAGTAAGCTGGTGGGATTCGGTGTCTACAGGGAGCATCACTGGCCCACGAGCCACCTCGTTTGCCAGCAGAGTCCTTGCAGGGGGGTGCCAGAGGGGTCCTTGAAACCTTCAGGCTGTTAAGATGCAGTAACATTGCACGGGGACATGTAGGGAAGCAAGGAGAGGGCAGAATCCAGCCCCATTCACCAGTGGAGCTCAGGCAGGCTGGCTTCAAACCTGGAGTCAGGTCAGCTCTAGGTACAGGGCCCAAAAGGAGATGTCAGAAGAAGATGTCATGGAAAATATTTACTCCGTGAGGTCAGTGCACCCTTGGCTTCTCTTTGGAGGGGACTTTGAACACAGGAGGGCAGACGTTTCCCGCACGCTTCTGCAGGCGAGAGGCTGGAGAAAGCAGGCGCTTCCCTCGGCTAGAAAGATGAAAAGCACAAGTGGAAAGTTTTGTGCATAAAAAAAAGCAAGTGAGCCTTCAGCTGCTGGCGGCTGGGTGCTTGCTATTAGGGGAAACAGTCTGCTTAGGAAAAAAAAAGAGGATGATCTCTGAGAGAAGGTCTGAGAAAAAAAACAAACAGAAGGGATGCCCCAGAGCAGAGCCACGGACTGACAGTATAGCACCCGGGAGGTGCAAGCATGCACTGGATTGTGCATTAGAGAGAAGAAATCACCCCACAGCTGTAGTGCATTTGAGGCAAGGTGTGGGCACCAGGTGGAGGGAAGCCCTTGGTCTCAGCATGGACAAGCAGAAGAGGCTCAGCACGCCCATGGGGCATCCCTTACCCACTCTCCTGCCCAGCAGAGCCAGCCCACCCTATCCCCAAATCATCATCCTGTGCCACCACACCAGGGAAACACGTCTCAGAAAAGAGTCCCCGCCTCTGAGATCAAAGGGCAGGCTAATGAAACGACAGGCCATGCATAACAGGGTACGTTATTCCCTGATGCAAAGTGCCCACAAGGTGCCACACAGCAGCCAAGGCAGCTGAAGGCCATGCCGTGTTTCTAGCAGTAACAACAGTGCTTTGCATCCCCTTCTCCTGGGGTGCAGCTCCCTTCCGTAGGGCTCCTGGTCACTACCTTTGAGGTTCGTGCCGTGGTTTGAATGCTGGTCAGACTGGCTCCCATGGGTGCGTGCATCTCTGGATGAAGGCAACTGGCCTCCTGCATATGTGATCACCGCTGGGTGCTCAGGCCACCGCAACTGGGTGATGCCAAGCATCTGAGTAGCTCAGGCGGGGAAAACCATCTCCTAGAAGATCACCTGAAAAAGCAGAGGAAGGTGTTTCACACCTCATGAGGGGCAGCTTTCAAAACAGCAACTCTAAAGACTTTTTGTTGTAATTGCTATGTAAATTGGTTGCCTTAAAGCGAGAATCTCACAGTTTCTGCTCTTTCTGGGAGCATCTTTTGCTACGTTTTCTGATGGGGTCAGCATCCCAGGGGACAGTTTCTCTCTTTATTTCGGGTTTAGCTCATAAGTGATGATTTTCCCCTGCAACCTCCCCACGGGGGCTATGACTCCATCACCCCTTGCAAGTGAAAGGGGTGAAGGGGGGGCCGGTGCCGAGGCTGGGTCCGTGCGGCAGCACTGCCAGCGGTGATTCAAGAGATGGAACTCCCTCCCTCCTGACTCACTCGCTGTCGAGCCCAAGCCCTGGCGGGATGCTCCACTTGCGTCACTTGTTGCTGGAGATGATGAAGAAGAGACCCGAGGTGCGTTCTCAAGGACATGTGCTGTGTCATTTTAAGCCCCCACACGTTCCCGTTTGCTAGATTTTTCCCCACCCTCCTCAGCTGTTGACTCACCATGTTGTCAAGTCATCACTCCATCGAGCAAGCGTGGTACACCCTGGCCTCCTCCTCGGTGTATTCAAGCTCCCTCCCCAGTTTATCCCAGTCTCAACTCGGCATCCACACAGCCCTAGCTCCCTCAGAGCGAGGCACCCATCGTCCTACCAAACAAATCCCCCGCTGAGATAACTTGCAATGGAGAGCCCTCGGACACCCTGTGCCACCCTAGGACAGGGTCTCCAGCACGGCACAGCCAGACCCTCACTCCCAGGGGGTTCTTCTTGGCATGATAACAGCAGGAGGGCTGCCCTCTGCCCACCACCTTGCTGGTCCCCAGCTTTTCCACCCAGCCACCCAGTTGCCCCAAGCCCCTCACCTCAGCTGGGCACCACCATGGCCGGGACACTTGAAACCTGGTTCAGCTGTTGACTCCAGCCCGAGCCCGAGGAGTGGGATGGAGACAGGGAGCCACTCTGGGGTGGAATTTCACTCACTTCAGTGACCTCGTGCCTGCGGCGCGCTCTAAAAATACAAATAAACTGGCGGGTGGCATGAAACCCACCCTGTTTCCTGCAGAGGGCTGCTTGGCCAGGCCCTGCCTCCCCTGGCTGTGTCCTCCTTTGTGAAAGAAATTAAGCTGAGGGCTAAAAAAAAAAAAAAAAAAGAAGCCAGATGCCGTCATTCTTCCCTGGTCTCAGCTGAAGAATATATTTAGAAATTGATTGGAGCCAATTTGCTGAAGACCTGAGCATGGGGTCAGGAGGGGGCAGGCTCCGTGTTCCCCTCATGCTCCCCGTTTTGCTAAGCCAGACCAGCCAAGCTCTTCCTATCTCCCCTGAGCTCCCCCATCCCTCTGACCCACCCCGTTGCCCCTCTCATCCAAAGCTGTCTGCTGCAGGCAGGCCAGGCTGGGCGCGGGGGGCACAGTGGTTCCCCATGCCATGGGGAGCCCATCTCCATCCACTGACAGCATCTCATCCTCATGGCATCCTTGTCCCTAGACGAGCCCTGAAGCGGCACCAGGAGCTCGTCTTCCCCATCCTCACCTGCGCAGCTTTATGCTCCGTATTAACTAAATTCACTCCCATTCCTACCTCCCAGGTCTCTCTCTTGGGCTCATCAATACTCAGCCCTTGCATCAAGGCTGTCAGCAGAAACCATCCGTTAAGGCCAACGCTGCTCTGATTAATATAACTTGTTGTGATTGCGAAAACCCCTTCCCACCCCTCTCCTCTCACAGCGAAATCGGGACCCAGGCGCCCTGCCCTGCCTTCGCCCCCGCACGGCGGTGGGGTGTCCCCTCACGTGTCCCCAGGGGATGGAGGGGACCTCAGGCAGTGGAGGAGGTGGCAGGCAGTGGAGGTCACTGCTTCCCTGCCCCTCAGCAATAAACAAGCTCTCTCCGAGTGGCAGGAAAGGCAAGCGGGATGTATTTTCACAAGCAAGCAGAGGAGGAGCAGGTCGAGGCGTGCTGGCAGCGGCGCAGGGTTGCTGCCCCTCTCTGTGAATGGGTGCAGGCTCTTGCCCACGCAGCCGCCGGGACGGGGAGGTGGGGAAGGGGAGGTCCAGAGGGATGTTTGCTTCTCTTCCAAGTGGCTATTTCTGACTTCGGGAGTCCACGGATGAGGCCAGAGAGGGTTCTGCAAGAAGCAGCTGGACCCAGGCTGCACCCGAGGAATATCCACCCCCTCCGGGCTGGAAAAGCTGCCCTGTCTCCAGACCTTCACTGCAAGCTCCCCTCCCCACCCCTCCCCAACACTCCTGACCCCCCGCTGTCAATGCCCCGTGCCCCAGGACACGCTGTCCCATGCACTGACACCCCGAGAAGCCATCAGGCTAGCGAGGTCCCCGGGCAGGGAGCAGCTAATGCAGGGAGCCGATTGAGTTACAGGCCAGCGGTTGTATCATGTTTACCAGCTCCCCGCCTCATATCCTGTGCCGGGAGGATTCCTGGAAGCGGGAGCTGATTTCGCACCCCCTCCCCACGCCGCACAAATACGCAGGCTGTGCCGAAAGCAGATCTCCGCACGTGACCGTCGCCGATATTACCCAAGCGGCTGGCAGGGAGCAGCCACCCCCTTCCTCGCTCTCCTCCTCCTCCTCCCCTGGCCATACGGCTCCCGTCTCCAGCACAGGGCTGGCCCCATCCGTTTTCTTATTCATCTTCCCCTCTTCTTAACTCTGTTTAACTTCCCCCTCTCTTAATTTAAAGCGGAGGTGGTAGACCTGCCAGGGATGCCAGAAGTTTCCAAACCTTTGATGGGATGGTTAAATCCTGGGTTTCCTCTGCGCTGTGCCATCAGGCTGCTCAGATGACACCAGAGCTCCAGCCAGCAACTCTGGGATGAATAAACTCCCGGAGTCCAAACTCTCTAAGTGGTGTACGAACCCTTTACCCGTGCAGGGAAACAGGGTGTGAGTCAGTCACAAACCCCGAGCATCACTTGAAAATCCAGGTGCTGGGACTGTAGTGTCCAGACCTAGGGTGCTGGGCTTTGTATGGCAGATGATGCTGCAACACCATCTGGCAGACAGGGACAGACGAAGAGATGGAGCAAGAAGATTTTCACCCCTCCTCTGGGCTGTGCACGGACACACTGCACACCTCTGACACCACACTGAGCTACCCAGAAAAACTCAGCCTGGAAATCTTCCCTGCACAGCACCTGAAGGCATCCTCTCAGATGGAGGAGAGGCTGCTTCCGCAGCCCTACCAACACATCTTCTCCCTGCCAGCACATTTTGGGGTGGCAGTTGCTGGGTTGGTAGGTCCCATCTCTGTTTTTCTTTCATATCTGTGCCAGCCAACTAAGCGAGATGGCAGGTTGCCCTGGGGCTACAACTGCCTCTTGATGATAACGCTTCGCTGGGGATCTTCTTGCTGGCATGCCAGTGCAGCTGGATGGGACACTGGGCAGAAGGGCTGGGACTAGGCAGATACATCACTGCTGGGGAGCCTGGGAAAAGCAGACGGTTGGATTTCTCCCAGCCAGCCTCTCCTATATCCCCGTTAACATCCCAGCGACACTCCTGAGAAATGGAAAGGTTGGCCCAGCCGGGAACGGTGCTTTTGTTTTGACATCCAGCTCCTTCAGCCTTAATGCTCACCGGCACGCAGAGGCCAGGGCTCAGTACAACCTTCCTCACATTGCCCCCTTCCCCCAGCCCTTCCATGCCTCTGATCCCAGCGACACAGGGCAAAAGGGAGATGAACCCTTTCAGATGCTGGTTCAAAGCCCTCCTCAGCATTTGTGTAGCTCATTTGCAGATGTGAGCCCTTCTGGACAGGCATTGCATATCCAGCATCAAGCAATAAGCAGCTCTACGGTCAGGAGTAAAAGCCCTGCCTTTAGGGCCCAGTATAAAACATCCCCTTTTGGAACAGCATCGCCCACAGGTAGGCTTTATCTGGTGGCCCACCTGAATTACCCTCATTTGTGTAACATCTTCCAGTGTGAGATTTCAGATGTCCAGCATCTCCATAGGGCTCCTGATACTACTTGCCCTCTGATTTGCTTTAAATACAACCCTTTTTAAGACAGATTGTTTACATCTTTTGGAGGGTTTTGTGTATCTAAATCTTTCTATTTTTATTCAAGATTTCTTTTTTGAGATAGGCTGGAAACTATCCTGGGTTGCCACCAAGGAAAAGATTTCCTTCTGATATATTTACACATTCAGGAATACAAACTACAAGATCTAATCTTGCAAAGACTCATGCACGTGTTTGATTTGAGACACCTGCATCATTCCTTCATGGCAAGTAAAACAGCTTCAAGCTGAAAGTTAACCTACTCCTACTGGTTTTTTTCTGGTGTGAATTTTTCCCATGCAAACAAAGAGCTAAACAAAACACCCTTACTACCAACTGGAAAATTTAGTTTGGGCAAAAAAAAAGCTTTCGAAATAAATGGTTGGAGTTGCAAAGGGTCAGCATAGCATCCACCCTGACTTGGTGGGCTCTGGGAACATGGATGGTGAGTACTGCTGCATAAAAATAAGGAGAAAAGAGAAAGCGAAGGCTGTGAAAAGGAAGAGCAGGACTGCAGGGAGTGCCATGAGCAGCCTTAAATTTAAGGTCACCTCTCCCAATGCTTAACACTGTTGCCACACAGGGATGAATATCAGCTCTGACAACATGCAGAGTCTGGATCCCCATCCCACATGTGAGAACATCCTGTCCCCAGCCTCCGTGGTACACCAATGACTTGGGAGGGCACTGACACTGATGCCATGGATATGAGTAATCTTGACACTGACTTTCAGTCTAAGCATCCCTTCCTGTGACCTCCTCAGAGAGTCCCAGCTCATCTACATCTCAGTCTCTTCCATCACATCTGTGTGCTTTTGTCCCCTTCCTCCACCAAACCTCCCTCCCACCTTCCTTTATTTAAGCCCAGGCAAAAAAAAAAAAAAAACAACCCAAAAAATTAGCAGCCAGGCTGCTGTCAGCACCCATTATCTCTGTGCATTAGCTACGTCCTTAGCGAACTGCTTAAAAATAAAGGCAGAAGGATGCTGCCCATGGGCAGGAATTTTCCATGGGGTAGGTGCAGCCAAACCAGGTCACGCGATGCGGTGCCCTGGCTTGCATCGCCCGCCGGCACCGTGAGAGGCAGCTGTAGCCCCTTCCTGGGCCGCCTGAATCCCTCTGCCTGGGGCATTGCCCAAAAAAGGCACCTTTCATGGGCCAGTCGAATCTGAAACACCCCTGACCTCATCCCGGGGGAACAGGTTCCAATCTCCAAATTCATCCCATTGGGCCACTAGCTCGTATGGGACTCACTCAGCATGACCTTGGCACGAGGCTTCACACACGAGGGGGTCTCATGTTGACCCCTGTCCTCGAGACATGAGGACAGGGCAGAGGGATGAGTCTCTCAGTGATGGGTCTTTCTGTCCCGTCAAGTTGCCTGCAGGAGTCCAGCCCCATTGGTGTTGCTCAGGAGATGATGAGGACCAAGAGCCGTTTAAGGAGGAGAAGATGGGGTCTGATGGCAGTTGCAGAAGAAGGGACTGAAGGTTCTTTGAGGATGAAGACACGTCTGGGAAGGAAGGCATCCTCTTCTTTTCTGGAGGAGCACTTCCTTGCTGCAGCACAGAAGGACCTGTTGCAAGCCAGCTGAAGAGCTGGCAGGGCAGCCCACACTGCTTCCCTCGGTCATGAGCAGCAAGATCCAGAGGGTTTCCAGGGGAAAACTCCACTGCCTGCTCCCCAGCCCTCTTCCTGGCTGGCGGCAGGCTGCCTCCGCCTCCCTGCCACTGCACATCTGGAAGGGAAGCATCAGGAAGAGACATGCTGGGCACTTCCCTCCTGCACATCTGGGAATTGAGAGCGCTGCTTCATTGTGCTGGGGCAGGGAGCATTTCGCTGCTGTTATTATTCCAAGCTGGCCCGGAGTCCTAGGAAAACAAAAGCTTCTTCCTTGCCAAAGGGAGGGCTGGCTAGAGGCAGCCACAGGAGACGAGGGCTGGGCTATTCTCTGGGCTTCTAAACACTACATTTTGGTGTTTAAATTTAGCCCTGGATTGAAGTTCTGCAGACATGAGCCCTTCTGGTGAGCCAGCAGCCTGGCCAGCATCAACACTAGCTTTTGCCACACAGTGCGGCGAGCAAGCACCCTTCCTTCCCCGCGGGCTCAGCCTCCGAGCCCCCGGCCCCAGCAGTGACCCGCTTCATGAGACAGACCCCTGGCTGCCCATCAGCAAAGAAACCACCCAGAAATGCTCCAGAGAGCAGCAGTGGCTGGACAAAGTGGTCTAGTTGGAATAACAAAGTTTTTCAGCCATTCAGTCTGCACGGAGACAAGGGAGGACGCTTGCAAATTTTTCTCTGCTCTTTAGGCAGATGACCAGCTTGACCACGGAGGACTTTCCAGAAGCAATAGAGACGTCGGGAGTTGAGAGCTCTGGCCATACCCTGTGTCACCTGCTTTTTTCCTGGGCCACAGAAAGGCCTTTGGCCTCTTTTACTCCAGCCCTTAAGCTTTAGGATGCCAGTCCTTGCCTGGGAAGGGAGCCAAGCCCCACGCTTCTGTTTTATCACCGCTGTTGCTATCCATTTTCCCCACCTTACTCCAGAGCATGGTATATGGCTTCAAGGAAAAAGGCCTTGCTCACAGCATGTCTCCCCTCCACATTTACACCCCCAGATGTGATAGGCACTCTTTTTTCTCTCCCGCATATGTAATTTGAAGGCTCCAGCCAGAAGCTGTTTCCATAGTGCTTGATCACATCACCTGGGAAGCTGGGCACAGTCCAGTACTTGCCAAAGGCTGTCACCCCCCTGCTGCCGAGCTCTGTAGCCTCTGCTTGAGTTGGCCACCAGAGTTAAAGCAGGCAAATAAGGAATCAGGGCGAATGCTGTTTGTTTGCTGGCATTCTGCAAACAATTAATATGGCCTTGTCCTTTGGATGAACCTGGTTCGATAAGGATCCTATTCATATTCCAGTGATTCCTTAAGAACGGAAGGCTGAATGCAAGTGAGCAATCCAGCCCTTGTCTGCTCTGCGCTCGCAAGGGAAATGCACCTGCAGGCTTGCACCCCTGGGAAAAGAGAGATGCTCCAAGCTTTCCAGGCTTTTCTGCACAAATGCAGTGGTGCGTGAGAAGTACCTTGTAAATGAGGTGGGAGAGACAGGGATCGGCGGGGAATCACTCCTATGTAACACGACACAAGGTCATTTCATATAGCATCTCTCCTGCAACTGCTTTCCCCAAAAAGCTAATCAGCCCCAGATCAAAACCTCTGGATTTGTTCAGAGCTGCTGTATGTGACCACTGGCTGGCTGAATAGGATGTGGCTGAAGAAACAACCTTACTTTCAAAGGGCACCTAAGAACAGAAATAGCACAATAGATCTTCTTGAAGTTGAATGGACTAAAGTTGCGAATTCTTTTATACGCAAATTAGAGTACGAGAATAATACAAACAGCTGAATGCCCAGTTTCGTGGCTTATTAAAATCCAGCGGAAGCACACAGCTCCCTAGGGATGAACTATGTTTCACTGCTCTGTGGCAGGGTTCAAATACTACAGGGATGCACAGAAAGCTTTTGGAGCACAGCAAGTCTCCAGAAAGCACAAAGGTAGCTTTGTCTGGAGTATATCGACCTTTTTCTTAAATACTAATTCTGATTCGAAGATAAATATATAACACACAAGGAAGTACGTACTCCTCTCGAGGAAAGGAACTGTAAACACACACTACCTTGCCCAGGCTAAGAAGAGCAGAAACGCAGCCAGCTTCACCTCGAAAAACTTTTCCCAGTGACAAAGAGAACCTGGTGCCAGTGTAAGAAGAATTAAGTGGATTCAGTGAGTTGCTTAAGCATATGCTTTGCTAAACCTGTGGCTCATGGAGGAAGAAGGATCAAAGGAAGGTGATGCGTGCTGCATGAGAGAACTGCAACATGGATGTAGTCAAACTTAGCTGCTCTGCTGAAACTTTGCATGATCCTGAAGATCTGGGGAACACAGGTTAGCTCTGTTTAAATTAACTCAGTTGCTCCTGCAATCCCCATCTTTTCCCTAGCAAGTGCTTTTGCTTTTAACTACTTATTGCTTCCTTTTCCTGATCATTCGCTGCCATGACAGATTCAGCACTGTCAGAGATGCTCACATCTTCAGATTAAAATGCAATTCTTATCCAAAGAGCAGCCGTGGATGTGTTGCAGGCATTTTGATCTCAATGACCTACAGAAAATAGCTGCATCAGCTTCATTACCAAGGAATAAAAGGTGATGTTGCCACCAGAATAAGAGGTTGTTGCTCAGAAAACCTACATCCAAGTTTCATTGGTCTTTTCCCCACAGAGACTGCGGGATGTTTCTCCAGGATGGACTGTGCTCAGAGATAAACTCAGTGTTTGAACCACACTAATAAATCCAAAAGGACAATTAGCAAGCGAGGGGTATAATGAGGATGTTTTGCAGTCTTTATTGCCTTTGCTTTCAATTTGCAAGAACCTCTGATATTTTTACAAAGGATTTTTTGACCTTGATAAAAGGAAATTATTGCTGGACTAAAGCTCCTTTGGGCCAAACTCTGTTCTGTAGCTGCAAAGTACCATCCCCTCTCACTTCTAAATGGTTATACAAATATATATAACAGCTTTCTAGGGTTTTACAACCCTATTAATTTCTAGGCAGGTCTTCATGAGAACAGCCCTTCCTGGATGCCATCTAATTTCACAAGTGACAAGAACTTTTTAAACAGCTCCTTGAAACCAGGGAAAACACACTTGAAATGAGCAAAGGCGATCAGCTAGGAAAAAAAAACCAAAAACCAAAAACCAAAAAAACCCTACACAAACCAAACCCAAATCCCACAACCGCATGCCCCCAGCTCATCCCGTGGATGAGGGGAAGCGGAGGCAGAAAGCCAACGCCGGCGCCGGCTGCGTCCCCTCGGCGAGGATGCTGGTTGGGAGGGCAGCCCAGCACAGCTCGCCGCCTCCAATCACGCCGCCGGCAGCTCGTGTTGCTATGGCCCTCAGGTCTGAACCTTTGGAAATTAGGTAAAAGGTCTGAACATGAAGCTTTTTTATTTATTTTTTTTTTTCCTCCTCCCCCTACGCAGTGGTGCCCCTTGCCTAGCACAATCCCTCTTCCTGCTGAGCTCTAGGAGGAAAGCAGCTGGGATGAAGAATTAACTCTCACCGTCCCAGGGGTTTTCCAAAACAGGAGCAGACACATGCAACACCAATAGCATCTCGTGGGGAAGAGTGTATATACAAGAAGATCTTGCTTCCCACCTGCCTCTGCGGTGATGAACTGGAGAAAATACACGTGGGTGAAGATGGACGCTTCCTCTCCTACCCCCAAAAAGGGGATGATTTTAAAATGGGTTTTATGCTGGTAGAACAAGCTGCTTGGAGATCCCAGGGGATGGGAGTTTTCTGTCGCCAGGGTGGAATTTGGCATTTCTAAGGGTGCATCCTAGACCTGGAGGGACTCATCTACCCCACCTCCCCCTTCCAGAGCAAACAATACAGTCCTGACACCCCAGCGCGTGGGTCCCCTTCACCCTGGTGAGGGGGTAGCCCTGCAGGGCGGAGGTTGGTTTGGCACGGGTGGGGGGGAGCAAGGCCACCTCTGGCCAAGGTCAGGGCAATGGCAATTAGAGGCAGCACCGTGCTGGCAGCCTGCCCGGCCACCGCAGACCCACGCACTGACACTCGCCCTGTTCCCGGATGCCCCACTCCCTCCACGGGCACATCTGGACACCCCCCACCCGCCACCCCGGGCATTGCACCCATAGAATCATAGAACGGTTTGGGTTGGAAGGGACCTTAAAGATCATCGAGTTCCACCCCCCTGCCACTGGCAGGGACACCTCCCACCAGACCAGGTTACTCAAAGCCCCATCCAGCCTGGCCTTGAACACCTCCAGGGATGGGGCACCCACAACTTCTCTGGGCAACTTGTTCCAGTGCCTCACCATCATCACAGTAAAGAATTTCTTCCTAATATCTGATCTAAATCTCCCCTCTTTCAGTTTAAAACCATTACCCCTCACCCTATCGCTACACTCCCTGATAAAGAGTCCCTCCCCATGTCTCCTGTAGGCCCCCTTTAGGTATTGGAGGGCTGCTATATTATTCCTCCTGACAAGGTGGTCTGTCCATGATGCAGGAGTACACAGGTAAAGCTCCAGTAGAAGGCACCTAAGAGTTTGTACAATTGTTTTGCTAAACTCAGAGCAGTTATTGTTATCCTCAACATATGAGTGAGAATATATGATAGAGTATGTGATTTTTAAATAAAGGTATTAGTATCTGTCACAGCTTAGCTTCAGATGGCAACAAAGAACCACGAGGCTGCTCTCTGAGCCCCCCTAAGCCCATGGGGGAGAATCAGAAGAAAAAGGCAAAACTCGTGGGTAGAGGCAAGGTCAGTTTAACAGAACAATAAAGGGAACAGGAAAACAACAACAATAGCACTGAGCGAGGAATGTACAAACACGATTACAGTACTACCATTCAGTTCATCCACTTTAATGGGTGATGCCTAGGAGCGTTTAATGGCAGACCTGGGACACCCCAGCCCTCTCCCAAACTGCAACTTCCTGCCCCTTCTCCCAGCAACTCCTGGCTATAGACTGGGCATGGCTCACATGGGATGGAATATCTGTGTCCCTGATAGAGCCTGGGGAAAATTAACCCTGTCCCCACCAGAACCAGGACTGTATCTTAGAGATCAGAACAGCAAATTTGTGTCTTCACTTGATTTGAATGTGATATTCCCAAGGGACTGTTTGATGCCTTTTTTCATTTCCAGAACAGAAGAAATGCCCGTAATTCTTCATGACAATGGAAGCCCTCTATGATAAAGAATGTTTCTCTTTTTTTTGGCTTGAATTTCTTAAGTGGCAGGATTTTGAATCCATGAGACTCATGAGGGTCTGTTTCCTGTGTCATTGTAATTTCTGTATCATAAAGTTGCATGCTGATACTGTGGGGTCCTGGGAAAACAGGCCAGTAAAGAATGGTCAAGGATAGATCTTTGCAGACCACATCTCTCTCTTTCATTAGAAAGGAAGCATCACTGGGGACATGAATGACTAGATTTCTCTGGTGACATTACGTATTCATTTTTATAAGATAAGGAAAGAACTCCAATATTTCAATTCCCCAAACTTAATTTCTCTTGGAAAGATTGTCCAGATGAATCCTGAGCAACCTGTATTATAAATAATACAAATTATATATATACACACACATATACATATTTAATCTAAAATTGTCAACTCATC
>JAOXJK010000004.1:2739267-2757558 GCA_025774025.1 Xenus cinereus
TCCAGGGATGGGGCATCCACAGCTTCTCTGGGCAACCTGTTCCAGTGCCTCACCACCCTCACTGTAAAGAATTTCTTCCTGATATCTAATCTAAATCTCCCCTCTTCCAATTTAAAACCATTACCCCATGTCCGGTCACTACACTTCCTGACAGAGTACCTCTCCAGCTCTCCTGCAGGCTCCCTTCAGATATTGTCAGGCTGCAATGAGGTCTCCCCAGAGCCTTCTGTTCTCCAGGCTGAATAACCCCAGCTCTCTCAGTCTGCCTACATGGACCTGGAGAGGCCACCCACCCCGCTATGAGCATCTCTGACGCATCAAGGCGGGTTGGGAGGGAAGGCACCGGTCCCATTGACAGTTTTAGGGGTTACCCTGTCCGAGCCCCATTAGGCTGGTGTCAGGTGGGATGCTGCATCTCCAGGTGAGAGCACAACGACCACCAAATTTCAGCTCTGGGAAGCTCAGCTCCTCAGGCAGCCTCCCCCAAACTTCTCCTCTCGGTAGCAAGCCAAGCACCTCGCTGGCGTGGGGCCAGGCAGCTCTGCGGGGCAGGGGAACCACCACAAAGCCACCTTTGTTTCTCCTGCCTGCTTGCTGCTTCACCCCAGCCCCGGTGTGACACTTACGAGGTGGAGTCACCTTTACACAGAAAACCTCCAGCAGCGTTGTTTCCGGGATGCTGCGTCACCGCAGCAGGATTCGGTTCTTTTCCCCCTCCCTGCCTTTCCCCGGACACCAACCCAGGAGCAGAGCAGGGGAGCCAGGAGTGATCGAGACAGGGTTCAGCCGCTGTCTGCTCAACCAGGTGTTTGCATTAATCCTTCCTGGATTAACCCCTCCAGGCTCGTCCCCATCTCTGCCTGTCTCCCCGAGAGCCAGGCTCACCTCCCACCCGCTACGCCCCTTCCCCAGCGCCGTGGGGTGGGAAGCTATGAAAAGCACTGTATGCATTTTATCTTCTCTCTTTCAGCCTTGTTTACATAGGAAAGTTAAGATGGATAAGCTACAGGTGTCAAGTCCTTAAAGTTTGAACAGAAAGGAATTATCCTCCAGTGAGAGAGCTAGGAAAACCCCAAAGAGATGCTGGCCCAAATCCATCTTAGGCGTCAGGTGGAGCAAGAAGTCTTCAAACCAAGGAACACTCGTAGTTTGAAGCTGGCCATGTCTCTGCTTACACGTTTCTTGTTTTCTTGCCCTTGTACCAAGCAGTTGCCTGTTTTTCTTCCACCAATCCAGTGCATCTAACAGAAATATTACCTTTCCTGACAAACACTGCCTGGCCCATCACCTGAAACCAGCCCAGTAGCCACAACAACACTACTACTGCTCGGAAAGCATAGTCTGTCTTCCTGCAGATGATCTCACTGAGAAACAAATCTCCATTTGGCAGAATAGCTAGGTTTAGCTACAGCAAAATAATTCTTATTCTAGAATATCATCATGTTCTTTGTCCACACTCTCAACTCCCTGCTTAGAGGAAGCCCACCTGGAAAAAAAATGCCCTTGGATGTTAGATATCTGCAGCTCCTATAAAACATCAGCTAGGGGCGTTGGAAAGGAAAGTAGACATCCATCAGTGGAAGACTTTGCTGCCTGAGTCTCGCTTGGCTGCTCTCAGCACTGTCAGGCGGTTTGGAAACTGTGAGCTGGGCCAGGATGGAAGCTTATGCCTCTCCCACCAGAACGAACTCCTGAGGCAACCTGACTCCTGGCTGTCCCTGCCCCATGCCCAGGAGAGCAGCAAAAGCCAAGCTTGGACCCAGCAGGGTCATGTACCGTGTGGCTGTTCAGATCCCAGGCTGCGTTGGCAGTCTGGGAGGTAGCAATAACCATTATTTTCCTTAGAAACTGCTTTTGATCTTAATATATTTGGGATGCTGATAACATGCCCTATTTCTCGCTTTTGCTTTTACATACAGAGCTGCTTTGCAGAGCAGCGTTCTGCTCTGCCCCTGCAAAAATAACACCAGACTGAAAAAAAAAAAAAAACCAAAACAAAACAAAGCACCAAAACCCCAAAGGGCACGGCCTCTCTAGGGCACAATTTACCCTGCAGAGGCTGATTTCTACCCAAAGCTGTAAATGCAAGTAGGGGGGTGCCTGGGGCTCAGCCCATCTCGCACACAGGTGGGCACGAGGAAGCAAGGGTTGCTGCCAGCTTGGAGATGTGTGGTTAGGAGGAACCGAAGCGAGGGTTGAACGCTGTGTGCTGGCGTTGGTTAAAACCACAGCATACAGACGGTTCCTCACAAGCACTCGCTCCAGCAGTGGGCGAGAGACTTCTTCCAGGCAGCCTCTCTTCCCTGACCTCCCCACCGAGTTAATCATTTCATCACTCCCGCTGACGACAGACTGCAGAAGCAAGCTCACCCTTTGCCTGGCCTTGTTACTAAGCATTTCCCGGTCCTCCTTCTCTGGGAACCTCCCTGCGACCACAGCCACCCCCCGTGGGGACCGCAGCCACCCAGGGCAGGGACCAGGCTGGCCCCCTGTGTGAGCATCCCGCAAGCCATGGGACCAAGGCGGGCAGGAGGTTGAACTGGGAGCCTGCCCGGAAGGCTGGTTAGAAAAGTCCGGTGGCCCTGCCTTAGCACAGGCAGAAACAGGAGCAACAGCTCACTGTGACCAGCACTGAGGACTCGGCTGCCCTGAGTGATAATCCAGGCAGCAAGGAGGAACACAGCTTGCCCAAATCCCACTCTAATCAGAGCAGCAGCCTTGACACAGGCTCGTCTGCAATTCAGGGCACACCATCCTTCCTGAAGTGCCCATGGAGTGCGAGCCAAGCACAGCATCCTTTACCCCCTGACTCAACCAGACATGCTACGTGGTGGCAGGCAATTAAATAGAATCTCATTTCCCCCTAGGGCAAGCAAAACAATATTCCTCCCTGTCTCCGCAAGAGGAAAGAGATGGGAAGGGGGCAGGGTGGAGTAAAAATTAATGAGGTGCTTTCCCCTCCTTCAATTCTCTCTTGCCACATAGGGTTTAAGGGTTGGAAAGCAATCTGAGATCAGCAGATGTCAACAGCACTGGGAAAGCAGGCCCATGCAAATGAGTCGTGAGCCCAGCACACCCAACCCAACCTAGAGACAGAGCAGAAATGTGCAATGCAATAAACCCTCTTCAGCTCCTAGTAAAGAGAAACCAAATCAGGCAGAAAAAGCCACCCGTGGGCATGATTTATTCAGTGCCTTCCTCTCACCCTGGCTGCTCCCATCACTGCTGTGTTGAGGACACATCCATGCTGTCCCGGAGGAGCAGCCGCAGTCTCCACTGACATGGCAAGCTGGAACTAGCCAGCACAGGTACTGGGACTGGCACAGCTGGGACAGAAACATCTGTTCTTTCAATGAGGGGCAGAGGGAGGTGCAAAGCAGAGAAAAAGCTCTGATCGTAGCAGGATGATGCTGGACACTGCCTCTGACAGCAAAGGTCCACGCAGTCTCTCAGGACTAAGACCCAAATATCTTAATGTAGCAGAAACGGGTCCTGACGGTGATGTGGGTGCAGCAAAAAAAAAAAAAAAAAAAAAAAAATCAGGTTTTTCTGACCAAGAAAGGTTGCACATTTCCTCATTCCTAAAATGCAAAAAATGGCCCATAGGGGGAAAAAAAAAAAACCAAACACAACAAACCAGACACAAAAAAACTCCAACACACCAACAAAACCTACCTCTCATCTGAGCATGCTTCTTCCCCTCCAACTCCTCCCAGGCTTCTCCAGTCCCCACTTCCACGCTGAGCTACCCCTCAGCAGACAGACAGAGCAAAGGGATGGGAGGGTTGTGCTGAGCATTGAGCGGAGACACTGTCTTAATAAATCCAGCACACAGAGCCTCTCTGCTGCCCAAGACCTCCTGTGCAAAGGACAGGGGTCTGGCTGAGAGCAATGGGCAGTGCTGGTATGTGGGGGGGTCCAGCACGTCCTGGGGGTCAGCAGCACGGGGGCAGGTGCCTGCAGGCAGCAGTGCCAGAGGAGCAACTCCTGCCTGTGCCAGGGAGATGAGCCAGCAGTGCCCACAGGCACATCTGCTCCTGCTTTCTCTGCTTTCCGTGCCACTGACGTTCAAAACAAGCTGTTCCCAAGCCCAGAGGAAGGGCTGGCGCCTGCCCCGTGGTACCTGGCAGAGAGAGACACAGCGTATCCTGTGGGACAAGCACACGGTGCTGCAGACCCTTCCCAGAAGGGCTGGATGTTTTGGCAGGGCTGGTGCTCTGGTCTTGCAGCATGCATGGGCAGAGTGTAGCAATACACACATACACAGCTCCAGACACCCCGGATAAAGAAGAGTCTTTTTTTCTTTTTTTTTGGTTTTTTTTTTTTTTTGCATGCTTCAGAAGAGGACTATCCAACAGCAAGTGCTCAGAGATCTCCCCACGCAACCAAAATCCTGCCCAGCAGCAGCCACTGCCTGGCCGCACAGCCGAGCTCCTCGTCCTCCTGCTCCAGCAGACACCACTAACAGCACGCATGACTATTTCCCCTCCACAAAGAGCACTTTTCCTCCCCCCAAAATCCCCCAAAGCCTTGGTCTGGGAGCCCAGTTCAAAGTTGGTATAAAGCAGCTCAGTCCCGAGGTCAAACAGAATTACACTGATTTCCACCAGCCATAGATCTGGCCCAACTTTGCTAAGAACACTTGATCTCCTCCCAGAGCTCTGCCAGCTGGTTGAAATACAGCTGCTGCTTCAATAGCGCCCAGAAAAAAAGGCCTGACATTATTCACAACAAAAAGACAAGAATTGCAGTGTTTGCTTTAGATTTCATGTGAGCAGTTTCCTCCGGCTGGATAGGAGGGGGAGATGAGCAGGGGGAGATGCTGGGTGTCTGTGAGCTCTTTGGGCTAAGCTGTCACTAGCTCCCACCAAAGACATCCCACGACAACAGCATCGCACGCTGTTTGCACAGGCACCCCGGGAGTGATCCAGCTCAGCTACAGCCCATTAGAAACCTATTCACCCTGGTCTTGCAGGTGCTCTGCAGAACCCATGTGGCATCACCACCTTTCCCCCACCCCAACAGAGATTTGCACAGAGATTCATTTTACCGAGACCAGATCTCCCAGCAGAAGCTCCCATTTTACAAGCTTCATGACCTTCTCCAGCATGAGCTCCCCCAGCAAGCCCAGGCTCCCTCTCTGCAAGACCCAACGTGGAGAAGGGTTGGCTTTAGTTCCGAGAGGAACCATGTAGACACATGCCTACCCATGCTCAGGCTCAAATTGGGTAGCTAACTCCTTCCTGGGTGCTTTGGAGCCACCATGGGTAGCTCCCAGGAGTGACTCACTTCGGCTCCTGTCATGACAAAGCCTGGCTCCTGTGCAGTTCGATTGTTCAGGCTGTATTCAACCCCTTCTGCTCTCTATTGCCTGTACAAACCAGCTGGACACTTTCTGTAGGGTCCTGGATATTGCCCTTTATCCCTTGATGTTTCTGAGGTATACTCTACCCTGTGCAGAGAAGCTGGTGTTGAGTATGGTTTGCCATCCACGGGCTCACACTTTGAGAGTACGGTAGCACTATTGCCAACTCTGCTCTCTCTCCCCATTAAAACAGAGACCAAATGACCAAGGTGAAACACCTCACTCCGGCCAGAACGTTTCCATGGCACAGGCTGCTAGCATGCCACAAATCTTTAGGATGGCCCCAAACCACCATCCATGCAACATCCCTGGCTCCTGGTACAGAGGGCACACCCCCAGCTCTCTGCACAGCCCCAAAATGGTGGGGAGGACAGTCCTGCCAGAGACCACCTCCTTCTCCAGCCAGCTTCACGAACAGCTTGCTTCATCTGAGAGAGATTACAGATTAAAAAAAAAAAAAAAAAAACAACTTCCACGCCAAAGCAATCTCTTCTCTTAATGAAATGCTTCCTCATAGGTCTACAGCCCATGGTGACAGTGTCACCCGCTGATCACTGGCACAGTTACTCGCCAGAAGGGAAGGCATCCATGTTACAGTGAAAGCATTTTAAAGAGCGGATGGAGATTTTGCCAGGAGAGCCAGCCACAAGGAGAGGTGGAAAAAATGGAGCCAGTTAATCACCCTGCATGTGTTATCTGTCTGAGTGGAAAATAGTCTGAAAATATCTTGTATTTCAGAGCAAGCACATAGTTTTCGGTGATTCAGCCAGCTGAAGCCCTGGCCTCCAAGTTTCAGAGACAGCCTAAGCCCATCTCTAAGCCCAGCTGTTCCCGGGCAGCTTCCTAAATGGAAACGGCATCCGGACAACATAGCCCCGGGCACGGCTATTCCAAACTCAAACTTGGTGGCTTGCTCAGAATCCCCTAAACACAGAGAGGGGCTGAGCACATTGCTTTTTGTGGTTGAAGCAACTGTTGATCCTAGCATTTTACCAAATACCTGCTGGCCAGCGTGCTTTCCAGAAACCTACAGGTTCAGCTCAGTAGGGGAGGAGGATCCTACTCACTTGCTTTCCCAGTATTTTAGGCATTTTGGCCCATCTCCGGCTCAGGACAGAAGCAGCTGGGCAGTTTGGCCAGCTGCTCAGCATCTCCACAAGCCATACGGATGGGCTTGAGCCACCCAGCTTTGTGATGAGAAAAAGCAGCCCAAACCTGTATCTGATTAGTAATTCTCATTTTAACAGTACGTTTGGCACTGGGGAAAGCTGCCAGCAAAAACTGTGGAGTCTAGTGCCTCATCCTCCCACAGGACATGAAAACACATCAGAAGGCATTGCTGCTGTCAGCTTCATCTAAGACCTGAGGGGAGGAAGAGGACCTTTTCCTTCTGAACCCACGTGGCCTGAGCCCAGCCCAATGGGGTCCTGGAGATCATTGATCCTGAGCACAGGAGGGGAAGGCAGCTGGCTCAGGCTGCTGAGGAGCCAACAAACACCCAGCCAAGCACCCATTGCTGTCCTGCACCCTACACCCAGCCAGGCTGGTGTCACAGGACGCCTGGGGTGCAGGATCTCCACGGTTCCCCCAGATCCTTGGTGGGACAAGTGTCATGTCCAGTAGGCATGGCACCCTGGGAGGGCAGTCAGTGGTGAGACAGATGGAGAAGCTGTTGGCACCAGCATGGTCTTCCCCAGGCCCTGCAGCCTACCCGCTCGCCATGCCAGCCTAGAAACTTACCTTTGCCACTGCTTTTTTGGGCTAGAATTATAGAAGTCTTCACTTTTCATTTCCACCCACACACACACACACATCACTTCCTTTCCAAGCAAGTGCAACCCAAGCCACAGAGCACAGAGAGTTCAACAAACAAGGGGAGGAGAGGAAGGTGTGTGGTGTGCATGCCTGGGCCACCCCTCCCAGCTGCCAAGGAAAGGGCTGGCTAAGAGGAGTCACGGGCACAACCTGTTGACAAAGGAAAGCAGGGCTCCAGCACAAATAAACTGGCTCCACCTGGGGCAAAGGATTAGAAACCTCGGCATAGCTCCCTGATTCCTCCCAGCAAACCAACTGTGGCTGGAGGCAGGGATTAAACCCAGGGGCAGAGGAATGTGGCTCCTTCCCGCTGCGGAGTCCAAGTTGGCACTGCATCCCCACTCAAGACGTGGCTTACATAATGCAGCTTATGAAAGCCAAATAGCCTGGCTGTGTCAGCCTCTGGGCAGGCCAGGACAGAGAGGACAAAAAGGGGAAAAAAAAAGAAGTTTTTTTGGCTGAAGTAAAGCCTAGATGCCCCCCTGGACCACTACCCTAGCACTACCCATCACACCAGGGAAGGGAGGAAAAGAACAGTGAGGGAGAAGGCTTAGGAGAGGCAAAGGGCTTGGTCTTCCTACAAGACTGTGAAGAGCTGCAGCCCTGGCGCTCATTCTGGAGTCACAGAATATGGATTTTCCCCCTAATTTCTCCCTCTGATCTTGGGTTTCTCCCCGGACAGGCAGGGTCCCACTGAGGTCGACCCACACATGCTCCTCAAACAAGGCCACTGCAGGTTTGGGGGGCTAACCTGCAACAAGGACCCAGTCCCAGATCTCATTCCTTTCAAACACAGGCCAGACACCTCCAGAAGCAGCTGGGAGAGGCTCTGGTCCACATCATCTCCCACTGGGGATGGAGCCCCTGGAGATTCTTCAGTGCAGAGAGCAACAGGGCTGCGTGGTCCGGAGTCTTGTCCAGAGTCCTCCTCTGTATGTTCTCATCAAAGGTTATTGCACAAGAGAGGGGGACAGTCCCAAAACACCCAGTACTGGCTCAGAGCAGAGTCACAAGGAGCTAACTGAGATCCATGTTTCTTCATGAAGCAAGCAACTAACAAGTGACACTTTGGGGCATTCAGGTGAGTCATTACTCAGCGACTCAGATATTCCCCATACTCTACATGGCCCTGGGAAAAGCTATTCACCTCTCTGTACCTCAGATCCTACAGATGGACTTGATCCTTTATCAGCAAGCAGAGTCAGGACTCAATTTAAAAGCCACAGGAGCCAGCACAGTGAAACCAGCCATAGGTGGTCAGTCCCAGATGAAGAGCCAGGAGAACTGCTCATGGATGGAGAACCAACTCATAAGCCACTCCAGTCCTGACCCTGCATCCAGCTGGCTCGGGAAGCCAGGCAGACCTAAGGAGATCTTCCACTCTCCTGTCAAGAGCTCCCACTTGTTTCTTAAGCATCTGTCCTCAGATTAATCAGTAACTGAACCAAGTGGGATGAAATCCCGGCCTAGCTGAAGCCAAATTACAGACATCTGTGATGGCATGATTCTCCTCCCAGCCCCACCACCTTTCTCATTTTGGTCACATAAGAAACTACCAGCTGGTCACACTTGACCTGTTCCCCACAGGCTGGCCTCCAGCCTCACTGAGTTCCACACAGCTTTCCAGAGTATGGCCTGGCTTCCTGCAAGAGGGCAAAGGACCTGCAGCCTCCCTTCTACAGCTCTACACCAGCCTGCAATGCAGCTGATGAACAGCAAGCATAAATCTCAGCTGGGACTTCTCCAAATACCACAAGGAACGAGTTGCTGGACCTCCAGGAGGCATTTCAAGTGAGCAAAGCAGGACTGCTCTGATAAAACAAGGTTCAAGCATGAACAGAGGCTCTTGCAGAGCTCTGCAAACCACCCCTTCAGCAGCCTGTGTCTGGCTGCCTTCCTGGGACCATCCCTTCCTATCCTCCATGGGCAGAAAGAGATGCAGAACAGTCATATGGGCCAATGTCAACATCCCAGGAAAAGGGAAGAACATGGACTCAGAGAAATAAAAACAATTTTGCCTAGTAGCAAGAAGTGCTTCTCTGCCCCCCAGGTAATGGCATGCAAAAGACAGCTCAGCAAATACTTACCCACCTAAGTCTGGCTGATTTCTCCTCCAGAAGCTGTGTTCCAGAAGGGCGAGGTGGTCACAGCCAGGGCTAGAGGCTGCATAAGGATGAAAAGGCTGACCTACCAAAAAGGGTAATCTAGGAAGATCAAATAGCACTAAAAAACAGAAAAGGAAAAAAAAAAAAAAGTGGTATGTGGATACTGGAACAGCATCAGGCCACTGTCAAATTGTGAAAGGGTTGAAGAAACCCAACCAGACACACCTAATTCATCAGGCTTTTCAGGAAGAGAAAAGTCCTTATGTCCTCACGGTAATTAGGCTGGCACAGCCCAGTGTTAAAAGATGCTGCAAGTGTGATCTTGATTAGCTCAATTGCTGCAGGCTGTATTTTAAGGGAGCTGTGGCTAATCTTATTTTGATGGCCTTAAAATTCAGTTATGGGGAAAAGCCTGGCGTGTGAGCAGATATATTAATCGTTTTGGAGCAGCCTTGCCTCTGAAGCTGGTGTTTGATTAAAAGGGAGTGCAACCAACAGGCACTTCAAAAAGCTGATTCTATTTTTGACTGCCTCATTCGGAGCGGTTCCTGATGCTCCAATGTGCCTAGAAAATCCTTTGGGACCAATACTTTTTTTTTTCTTGTGTTCAGCGAATATTCATGTTTTAAGGATGTGTGAGTAAACAGAGCAAGGGGATTCACTTCCTCCTGAAAGGCTAAGATTAAAAGTCAAAATGTTTTATATAAATACATAAGCAGTAAATTCAGCTTCTGAAGGCTTCAGGCTCAATTTGCAAGAGCTCCACAGCCTTAAGAGGAGGCCTTTCTACCCTACATAGTCTCTGAGTAACTGCAAAGCAAGTTCAGCATGGAGGAGTCAGAAAATGATGTTTAGAGTAAAGGAAGGATTTTCCTTTCTAGCTCATTATAATCTTTTTTAAAATATGTATTTTTAATAATCATCTGAAAAGCCATTTTGCAGCACTATGTTTGTTGTTTCAACCTTGTTTTCAGCTGGGTAATTGTGAAGTGAGTGGATAAATGCTTTCTCAGCTGAGAACAAGAGGAACCATTAAGCATCAAGCTCCAGTCCTAAATTTATGTTCAAGGCAGCTGGAGAAGCAAATGACTGAAGCCTGCTCCCGTTACCACCCTGATGGCCAGCCTGGAGATGGCATCCTCTCAGCACCCTCTGCAGGGACAGATTTAATTTAATGTAGGTGTAATCTGTTTTTTCCTCTGCAACATTTCCTTGGAAATCAGAAAGAATACTAGCGCCCCTCTCCCCCCACCTCACCCCATGCCCAAATCAGCAAAACCCAACATTTCTGGGCTCCAGAACAGCATGGGTTTCTTCCTGTTGCAGTAGCCAAAGTCCTCGTGGTCATCCCTGGTCAGAGGAGAGGACACAGTGCCACTCTGCTCCAGTGACACCACCCTGTCGTGGGGCTCCCCAGCACAGGCACAGAGAGACAGTGCAATTTTAGGGCCTTGATGACAAAGGTGCTGCCTTGAATGTTCCCCAGAAGGGAAATGCAAAAGACCACTTGGTCAATAAAAATATGATGGCAGGAATTAGCCTTGTTAGCCCAGGAGGATGCTCCTGTGTGGTTAATCCATATTTAAAGACAGGAATGGTTAGTGTCCACGCCTGGAGAAGGTACCTCTTGGGGAGCTGGGAAATAGCACCACAAGCTAAATAAAGACTTGGGGAAGCAATGTGACAAATTTCTATTATCTTGCTTAATTTTCTAAATGCCTGGTTTTATACTAGAGGTGGATGAGCAGCATTTTCTCCATAGAGAGAAGGGGAAAAGCTCCTTTTTATTCTTGAAGTATGCTGGAATTTTATTTTCTGTGGGATTTCTGCATCCTGTAGAATTTGTGTAGGGGACACTGCAGAGATGCATAAACACCTGGGCTTACCCCATAGCCCTCCCTATGGACACCCACAAGCCCAGTCCCTTTCCTGTACCTAAAGAACCCCACTCCAGCCACAGCTAGACCCACCGGAGAATCAACAGCCACCTACATGATCCCATTTTCTGGAGAGCACACAGCGATTGCAAGACCCCTGCGCCAAAAAAAACCTACCCCACAAATGAAAAGCCAAAGTCTACCCGCTATCAGGGTCCAATTCCTTTCAAATGGTGAAGGCAACACACGTGCAAGAGAAGTTGCCAGGATGAATCACACGAAGGAGGCAGAAGTCATAATTAAGGTTTTGTTCTTTTTTTTCTTTTTTATTAAAAAAAAAAAACTATTTAGAAGTCGTCCAAATGCAACAGAACATTACTGGCACCATCTAAGATACCAAAGTGTAAGATCCCAGAACGTTTCAACCCCCCAGCATGAGCTGGGAGGTGCCAGGGCTCACCGGGAGGGACAGGTAGCCTCTCCCTTTGCCTAACCCTCATCACAGCTGGATGGCAGGCAGCCCGAGAGCCAGGACACAACAGTGACATCAATGGTCTCTGCAAAACCCAACTAAGAACGTTATGGAAAAAAAAAAAAACCCTAAAACTTTTTTTTTTTCTCCTTTATCAAAAGCCCTGCTTTAGTGACATGCTAGCCCCGCCGGAAAGGTAAAACGCCCACAGCTCTGTCCAGAACACGATTAAGTTGACCAGTCAACTCCTAGTTCAGAACACTTTCCTCCTGTTGATCTAATGCACTCATGAGCGTGTCGCGGCTGCTCGAGTTACAGTGATAAATGCTTCTGCGGGCTTCCCGGGTCTGGGAACCACCTCCTGCAAACTCCACTCCACGCTGAAACAAATCTCACCCGTGTCTCCTGCGCCGAGCCCTCCAAGGTCACCCTCAGTCCCACCTGGAGGCCCACCAACAGCATCCTCAGGAGCTCTGCCTGCTCTAGCCGGGTGAGTCATTGGAACATCATCTCTTTTTTTAATAAAAAACCACTTTCATATATAATTTTTTTGTTGTTTTTATATTTAAATAGAAAAATACTACTTCACTCTGTGTTATGAGCCAGAGACCAGTTGACTTCCAGTGACAGAACCAGGAGTTCTCCTCAACACTCCTACGCTGAGCTCAATGCCAGAACATTCCTAGAAACCTGAGTGGCCAGAGGATGCGGATCTCCCCATCACACCATACAGGCAGGAGCATGCAGAGCTCCATCACAGCTGCTGCCTTCCCTTCTCCACAGAAGGGCACCAACCTTAGAGAACCATCTGTCTGCAGAGAGCCAGCGGTGGGGCTAACACCCCCAAATTTTGACTCTCATTGGGAGTCAGCTATAGTTTTAAGTTTTCCACTCACCTACTGGCTTTCTGTGTGTGCAGTCTGTCCCTGGAAGCTAATGGATCCCATCAGATGTACACATGAATTAGACAAAAAATAAAACAGTGGTTAAAAGTTCTCTAACGCCCTCTCCTCCTCTTGTCTTCTGAAGAGTCAATGACAGACATCGGTAAAACTAAAGTTGCCCTCCTCCCCACCTCAAGACAACAAGTTATTGAGACACAAAAAGTGTTATCTTGTACCCTCGGGATTACATCTAGAAGGGAAGTTTAGGGGTGTGGGAAGTGCGGGGGGAAGGCGGTGTCTGTGGGCGCAGTCCGCTTAGTTCTTGTACTCAAAAGGCTCGTCTCCAGTTTCGTTGAGGAGACACGTGCGGACGAGGGCCTCTGTCACAGCGTAAGGATCACAGTTGGCAGAGGGCCGGCGGTCCTCGAAGTAGCCCTTCTTCTCATGGCCCACGTTCCTGGGGATGCGGATGCTGGCGCCGCGGTTGGCCACGCCAGCGGAGAACTCATTGATGTTGGATGTCTCATGGAATCCCGTCAGACGCCTGGCATTGTCCAGCCCCCCTTTGGGGTCGTAGGCACGGATGTGGTACTGGTGGCGCTTGCTCAACTTCTCAATGGCCTCTTCAATGTGCCTGTGAAGGGAGCAAGGCAGAGTGGAAGACACAGTGAGTGTCTGATGGATGGTACGAGCTGAGCCGCTCTTCACTGTTACATCCAAGCCACAGCAGATTCATCACTGTCCCCAAGTCACTTCACAATAGAGCCTATGCCCTATACCCCATTTTTCTGATCATCCCAACACAGGGCTTTGCTCCACTTCTACTTCTGACCCAGGCTGGTTCTTGGAAAAGGATCCCAATGGCGTTAGAAGGTCCCTCAGCAGTACTGCGTGTGGGACACCACCAGTTTGACCCACAGCCAAATCCCACAGACACATTGCCCTGGGGAACCTGCTCTCAGAGGAGAGATTTCTTGAAACACAGGTTTCGATTTGGGAAGCTCACACAGTCGCGAGTTGGCTTATTATCTAAGAGCATCACTAACATTAATTAAGGCAAAAAACCACAGCTGCCAGGAGGAATCCCTTCACAGAGCTCCACTGTAACCCGGTGCTGTAAGGTCCCTGCCTGCACTCTGCACATCAGTCCCATAAGGGAACTTGTGGTCCAGGATCTTGTTGTTTAAGAAAACACGGCATTAGCTTCCACAGCCTGGCCCAGACAGAAACAAACGGTCTTTCTCTTTCATCATGGTTATGCAAAAAAAGCCCTATCCTGAGTTTGTTTGTTCGTAGCACTGGCAGATCAAGGGCTGGAAAGCCAGTTAGGAATAGCTGCATCGTGGCCACCCATGCTTCCATCGATACTGACGGAGCTGTACGGCTGGCTGAACTTCCCACCCAACACCAAGATGGGAGTATATAATTACACAAAATAGAAAAAAAATAATCCAGAAGCAAGGCTCAAACATAATGCCAGACACCAGAGCGACATCTCTCATGTGGGCAAAAGCCCTGCAAAAAGCTCCCTGCTACCAAGCCCAGCCTGCTGCCTAGCAAACAGATTCTACTTGGTCTATCTCAAAAAATAAAAACTTACTTGAGACCTCCATCTTCCCTCATGTTCTTGGTGCTGAAGTTGGTGTGACAGCCAGCACCGTTCCAGTTCCCAGGGATGGGTTTGGGATCAAAGGACACGATGACACCAAAGTCTTCGCACACCCGATGGAGGATGAAGCGTGCAATCCAGAGGTGATCCCCCATCTCAATCCCTTCGCATGGTCCCACCTGGAACTCCCACTACAAAGAGGAGGAGTCACTGGCTCAGTGGCGCAGAAACAATCACAGTGATTTACTTCCCACCCCCTTATGCTCTGAGCGTCAATTAAACTACGTGGCTCAGAGCCAAAAGCTCCCGCTGCCCCAGATTTTTCTGTACTCTCTCATTCCAATTTACCTGAGCTGGCATCACTTCTGCATTGGTTCCTCCAATTTTCACACCAGCATAAAGGCACGCTCGGTAGTGGGCCTCCACAATGTCTCTGCCATAGGCTTTGTCTGCCCCTACACCACAGTAGTACGGACCTGCAACAGCACAGGTGAACAGCAAGGGGAACGTAAGTTTCCAGAAGGAAAAAAGCTTAAATTCAGTGAAGACTGAGCACACACAGGGAAGAACTCTCCAAAGGCTTGAGATGTGTGGAAAAGCCCCAAAATCTGTTTTTCATGGAAGCAGTAGCAGAGCAGAGGACTGATGGAGAGCGAGTCCCTCAGAGTCTGGGCTTATGCTCTTGTCATGTTGGGCATGAGCTTAAGTCACCCGCAGACTAACAAACCAAGCAGCAAATTAGGATGTGACCAACCACCATTTTAGCCTGTCTGCAACGATCTTAATCTCATGGGTTATTTTTTGCCAACGTGCTGCTTGCTCTTGTTCACCTTCAGTTATAGAAACACCTCAAATCTTTCAGCTCGCCTGAAGCACTTAAGCTGCGTCACAGGGGTTGCAGTTCAAACATTCCTGAGTTGGTCCAGCGCAGACTCCCAAAAAATTACCTTGGGGTCCAGGGAAGCCATTGGAAGGCCAGCCAAATGGATGCCCATCTGTCCCCAGAAGAGTGTACTCTTGCTCCATCCCAAACCAGGGGTGCTGGTTGGACACCATATCCATAATCCGCCTGCAGGTATGTCGGAGATTTGTCTCTAGAATAGAAAAGCACCACAAGGCTTATTAGCATCTTCACTTCCAGTCCCCATTTCCACTTCATTTACAGTTCGAGTCCCAGCAACGTTGGTGAAGAATCCCAGGACCAGCCCTTTCTCCACCACCAGCACTTTGTTTGCCTTTTACTTTCAGGGCAGGGATTATTTTTGTGTCATGCGTGACACTAAGGGCACGAACAGTGTATTTTGATAGATCTCCCTCCCCCCTCCCAGAAATCCCACCTCCACCAGGAGAAGGTCCACTCACCTGCAGACTGGCGGTTGTATTTGAAGACCTCACAGAGAACTAGTTTATTGGGATCCTTGCGAAAAGGGTCCCGAAACATGGCAGCAGGTCGCAGGTACATGTCACTGTTGGAGCCTTCAGCCTGGAAGGTGCTGGAGCCATCAAAATTCCACTCAGGGAGATCTGGAAGTGAGAGAGGAACAAACCACGGTGATCCAGGGCCCCCAGTCACCAGGAGGATGGGCTCCCTTTCACCCTCCGATATTACAGAGATGAAGGTACTTACAGAGAACAGGCCTACAATAGGTTTAATCCCAGCTCAGCTGACTTTGTTCAAAATGGGGGAAGCAAAAAAAAAAAAAAAAAACCAACAAAAAAACCCCCACCACAAAACAAGCAAAAAAACAGGGGAGTGCAACTCCCCGGCCACCCTGGGAAACACAAGGAGCTGGGCTGCTGGCCAAGCCCAAACAAACCAAGCAGCACTGAGGACGTTTCCCATGTCGCAACAACCGCTGGGATGAGCAAAGCACCCAGTCTCTTCACAAGAGGTGGCTGGGAGAGGGCAGAGCACAAGACACCTTCAAGCTGAAGGAAGGAGAGGAGCCGTACAATATTCTTATCCATGTTGCATGGCCTGGAGAAGGTGGGAGAGCAAATCACATAGATGTGAAGCCTCATATATGGAGGAAGAGTATAGCCAGCTTGCCCCCCTCACCCACCCCTCCTGGCTGTGCGCTGCCCTCCAGGACACAGCACAGCGGGAGCAGCAGGGAACTCCACCCGGGCAATGTTATCTCCTCCATATCCTGGGGGGAAAGTGGGAGGATGGGAAACACAAAGATTTCAAAGGAGCTGTGCCAACCACTCCCTTAGAGGAAAAAGGGGAAAGGAGAGGGAAAAAAAAAAAAAAAAAAAGAGATAATTCTGCTCAGTCACACACAGTATTTTCATTTCATAACTGTCTCCAGCCAGCACCATGGCAACCTGGGGAAAATCCTAATGCTATTATTGTGTAAGCTGGGACTGTTTGTTCTGAGGGACACAAGCTCTTAATTACACCGGATAGCTCCATTCTTTCCCCTCCACTTTCTTCTGCCAAACTACTTCCGGCCAAAATGAGTACTTGAGAGTCAATGGGCCGCCAAACCCCTGCCAACAGCCCCCAGCCCCTGCCAACAGCCCCCTCCGCAGAGGGGGCAGCGCCAGGGACAGGCTCCCAACCCCAGGCATCTCACAGAAACTCCACATCTGGGGAGCTGGGAATGTTCCCCCCGGAGTATCTGGGGAAAGAGGTAGGTGGAAGGGGGTGAGGAGCAATGTTTTGCCCAAATACCATCCTGCTGCCACAAAAAGGCAGAAACGGCACCTTCCCTCCGGAGCAGCCAAGCACGGCTGCTTCTCGCCAGCGAGGGGCTGCGAATCCTGCACCTGCCCTCTCACCTTCAAGGCTCTTGGGCTCGTGGTCCAGCGTGCGAGTCTTGCAGCGGAGGTGCTCCCCTGTCCCATCGATCCAGATGTACATGGCTTGGACCTTCTCCCCCTGCGGCAGTTTCATGTACATGTGCTTGATGGCTTTGCTCAGGTGGGAGCTCGCCGAGGTGGCCATGGCTGCAGACCGGACGAGGGGGTTCCTGCAGGGAGGAGATTAAAAAAAAAAACAAACCCAACTGTGAGCCCTTCCCTGCGCTCCCAGATTTTTCATCTCCCAGCCAGGGAGGAGCAGGGGGCAGCTCGGCCACAGGACAAGCTGCTGTCTCCAGCAGTCCCATGCTATTCCACAGGCAGAAAACACAGCAGCGCAGGCAGACGCAGGCAGCTAGGACACCACTGCTCCAGAAGCAATGTCTTCAAAGTGCCCCGTTAATACCCAAACTCCTGCCCACATCCTGCCAATTACCTAGGTCTGATCCACCAAGCGACAGCCTTCAAAAGTCCTCCTTGGCCCTCTGAACTTTTCCCCTCCGTGCTCACCACCTCCCTGGAGCAGTGCTACAGGGCACAAGGAAAGTCTTCTCAGACCAGCTGAAGTTACACAAGCCTCGTCCAGGGCAGGAGGCAGAGCAGAAGCAAGCAACAGGCAGCGCGACCAACAACCCGGAGCGATCCGGGCAGTGACGGGGAGGCTGAAGGGGCTCTGGTCCCAGGCCGGCAGCATCCCTGCCAAACCCAGCAACATCCTGGAGCTGAGCTCCCCAGGGTCAGCCAGCCCACTCGTGTCAGGACCACGGCAGCCGGGTCCCACGCACGTTTGCAGGAAGCTCGGAAAAGCAAATTATTTTGAAAGTCACACTCCCATCACCCTAGCCTTCGCGGGGAGGCTCGGGCTGCCCGGACCGGCCCTCCCGGCTACTGCGGGGCTCCTCTGCGCTGCCCGGGGGGCTCCCCACTGCGGGAAGCATCACCCACGCGTGCATCTCCTGGCAGGGGGAAAGCAGCTAAAGAGCCTCGCGAAGGAAAAAAAAAAAAAAAAACAACTCAAAACCAAACTGCAAAGAGCATCTGTTGTTTAAAAAAAACACTCGAGCTGACTCTCCACCCCCCTAAAAAAAAAAAAAAAGGAAGGAGGAATTTTTCCCTAGAAGGTCCTCCTGCCAAACACCCGGCACAAGGAGGAGCCGCTCCCCGCGGCGGGGAAGGGGGCAGGCGTGGGCCGGTGGCGGGCACCCCCACTCCCACGCGTGGCCGTTACCTGGGCTCGGCGGCGGTGGCTGCGGGCGACCGGGCGGGCGCGGGTCTCCCACGCTCGGCTGCCGGGGCCGCGCCCGCCGCCGCTTTATGGCGCCGCAGCGCCGGCCCCGCAGCACTGATTGGGCAACGGCG
>JAOXJK010000004.1:2761684-2801709 GCA_025774025.1 Xenus cinereus
GGCAGGGAGCTCAACGTGGGGCGGGGGGGGGGGGAGAAACATTTGTGCCGAGGACACTGACCTTGTGCAGGCAGCGGTGGCCGACCGGTCTCCCCCGGAGCGCTGCAGGAGGCTGATGAAACCCCCCAAGGCAGGGAGGCGGTAGCTGCTCGCCCGATACGTGAGCAAACATTGCACGCTCCGCAGCAGGCCCATGCTCCCTTTGAAGATGCTGCCAGGGTCAAGGGTAGCCAAGGGGTGGTGACCAGAGGGCTTTTGGAGGCAGAGCAGGTTACCTGGGCTGGAGAGGAGGACAATTTAGGAGAGCCAATTAATAAATAAAAACGTGCAGAGGCACACGCAAAGGGGGAAAAAAAAAACCAAATAAAACTCCCTCCTGACACAGCTGGGCTGCAATACCCACCCGTGACGCATTTAGGGGAAGAGGGGCCTTGGACCAGCAGCAGCCAGGGAAACCTTGTGCAACCCCCCCTTCCTCTGGCTGCTTGCCTCTCCACCCCTTTTCTCAGCCACAGGTCGCCGTGCCCACTGCCCACCTTGCCACCCCGGGCAGGAAACCATGGCGTCGCTTCGTCCCCCGAAGCCCTGAGCTTCCACCCACCACCACCTTTTTCCCCCCCTCCCCGGGGTAAGGCTCTCTGCAGATGGGGCATCGCTGCTGCCAGCTCCCGGCCGGTCTGGCAGCAACCCCGGCCGGCAGCACCTACCTCTCGCCGGCTCTGCCCTGACACGTGCAGACCTTGCCCAGAGGCCGAGCGTCTTCAGCGAAGCGGGGGCCGCCGCCGAGAAGCACGTGCTCGCCTTCAAAAGCGACGGGGGGGAGGACACGACACACACACACACACACACACACGCTGGAAGATGAGAACGTCAGGGGCAGGCGGGATTTGAGACCTAGAAATTGCTTGGCTCGGGTTTGCTCTGTACAAGGGTGGAGAATATCCCAGGGAGCGCTCAGCGCATGCCTTTCCCTGCAGTTGGAAATTGGTCACAGTGTGCATTGGCAGGGTTGGGTTGGTTTTTTGGGGGGGTTTTGTTTTTGTTTTTTTTATTATCGCTGTTCGTGCCGCTAAATGCACTCCCAGCTAGGTCAGGGCTGTGTTAGCTGGGGCTGGCAGATTAATTTCAGCCTAATACACTTCGCAGCTCTGTAAGCGAGAGCGCAGAAACCCTCAAAGCGCTGCTCGAGTGGATTCGGTGGTAGGATCCAGGCACTGAAAATTATAAAAGGTAGCTAGCAAAGTGCTGTTGTCCACGTCCCTTTTTCCCTGCGGCTGAATTAGGTCCCCGTCCTGCCCGCGGCACACGCTTAACCTGGACTGGTGAAGTCAACACACCCGGCCACGTGTATAAGGTTACACGAGCAATTCCAGCTTGAGCTGGAGAAGGGGCAAGCGAACGCGGAGCTTGCTGCAGGGGCTGTCAGGTGTAATGGGTCAGAGCCCAGCCTTCACCGTAAATCCCGGGCAAGGAAACTACAGACAGATGGCAACGGGCTCAAAAAATACTTCTAATTAATGTAAGGAAACACCAGAGACGTCCTCACTGAGCAAACAAATCTTAGGCACCCAGGAGACCAAGCATGAAAAATCACATTGAAAGAAATAATCCTAATATATCCAAGAAAGGAATGAATATTTAAAGCTGAACTGCCATACTTGAGACCTTAGACAATTGCAGTTTTAAGGTGCTATGGACCCGAAAGGATCAAACCCATTGCTGACAGTCTTTGAGGTGTCCGAAATTATTTATATGAGAAGAGGCTGGGGCTATACGGGGGGAAAAAAAAAAACCCAGTCTTGCCCCAAAAGCTCAATCTGAGCGAATGTTACTTGTGCTAGCGGGAGAGCAGGGTTGTGCAGCAAGGTGCTCGTACCGCTCCCTCACGCTGGAGTTTCCCAGCTTGCAGGGGCTGTAGACCATCACTTGAGCCCAAAAGCAATGCAGAGATGTTTGGGGCTGCCGGGGGTCGGTGGGTACCGACCACAGCTGAGGGGGAAACAACCCCCACCCTCCCCGTGGCACCGAAAGGGGCAGGTTGGGCTGCCTGGGGAGGCTGCGAGTGGCCAAGCGACCACAGGCATCGATGCTGACCCCGTGGTCGGGCAGCCTTGGACTTCGCTGCCGCAGCGAGCCCGGGCCAGTTTATGTTGGGCAAGGAGAAGAAACCCAGCCCCATCCCCCTCTACCATCCCAGGAGCACGAGGTTCTGCCACTGGCAGAGGTGGCCTCAGGTCTGCCGAGGGTGAGCTGCTCCCTGCGTGGGGGGACGGAGGATGCAGGTAATTTGGGCTCAGACAGAAAGGGAGCGAAGCCCTTCTGACGTGTTTGGTGTCGCAACCCTGCCCTTATCTTTGTACAAAGAGTCCATCCACTCCACGCTCCTCTCTGAGCCCCCTTCTAAATCTGGGCTGTGCTCAGGCATCCACCTCTTTTTTTTTTTAAGGCTTTTTTTTTAATAGCCACGTAGCTCACACAAGCTCCTTTTGCGAGCATGATGTGCTTGTGCCCGCACCGAGCAAACCCCGGGAAGCAGCAGCCAGGCTGAACGGGGCTTCGTCCTGCCGGACCTCTTGGGGTCTCCTCCTGGGGAGGGACTCCATGGAAGTGGCCCCATGTATTCCCACAGTAACCATGTCGGCCTGTTCCTGCTCACAACCTTGGTTCTTTCCCATCAGAAGCTGTCACGGTCCTGCTGAGGTTAGCCCAGAGCCATACGGGCACCAGCAGAGCTACACCAGCCTCTGAGGATCTCACTGGGCCTCTGGCTCAGTTGCCAACTAGAAAATAGATATTTTTGACAGTTGCAACCTTTCCCAGAGGACTTCTGAGTCTTTCATGTGCGAGACAGCCACCACACCAGCTCATCCCTACTCCTTCCTCTCCTCTCTTGGGCTTAGCAGCACAAATCCCTATGAATTTGTGATCAGAGCTACTCTTCTCCAGGGTCTCCCATAACTCCTTCCCGCAGCTGTGCCTGGAACCATTCGAATAAGCAGATATTTTGTGGCTCATGGCTTTGAGGACACACATCTCACGTGCACACCACCCAAGCCAACAGGTTCAGCCATTTGAGGTAATGCAACGTGGCCAGGGCCTTGCAGCGTGGCAGGACTTGACCCCCCTCCAAGGCACACGTGTGTGCACAGACAGTTCAGGCGTGATCTCTAACACGCTTTCACGAGTCTCTCACGTCCCTCCTGGCCAGGTACAGCACCAGAGTTACCCTCCTTGCACAGGGAAGTGCACAGAGAAGTGAGCTCACTTGCTCAAGGTGACGGAGCGAGCCGATGCCAGCAGCCCAGGTCTGTCACCCTGGAGTCCCCAGCACCAGCCTAACAATTAATTAGGAGTCGTGCCTGTACTAATTGCGGCTTTGGAGGCACAAGCCCATTGCTGAGATGCAGAGCCCTGTTGCTGCTGGGGACAGCTTCGTATTCCTGATTTGACAGCGCCACCTCGTGAGGTGGCCCCGCTCCTGGGGACCCTGTGGGGTGCAGGCAGCTGTCCTGCCTCCCCACCGCCTGCACCCACTGTGACTCCGGGGGGGGCAGCACAGCGTCCTGCGTGTTTCAACCTGCCCATGCAGGTGACAGGAACAGGGACTGCAACGACAGCACTAGAAGGGGACATGACACTCCATGTAATGCATTTTATTAATGGCCAGAATGAGAAATCTCAGGGCTTCTTAGAAACACCAGGTTGGCAGAGGCTATAGAGACTTGCCCCCCCATAGGCAAGTGCCAAAAAGATGTCCAGTGCAGGAGAGGCCATAAAACCCTTCCCACACCCGCCAAGAGCCCAGAGCCACAGAGAAGCAGACTCACCCCCCTGCTACAAGGCACATCAGAGACCCCAGGCATGACGGTGCCCAAAACCTGGAGGTCGCTAGCAGTCCTGCCAGGTCTGACACCACAACATTATGGAGAGGGGGATCAAACACCCACCTGGGAAGCAGTTTTCTCCTCCTGCCAGGGAAACAGGTCACTGCTACTGCAAGAGAGCTGTGCTTCTTTCTTTCTTCTCTTCCTGCTGGAGGATCTCCAAGGTTGGGTCTCAGTTCCAAATCTCAGGGTCTGAGGTGATGAACCCCTGATGAAGCAGGACAGCTAATAAGGAATCTGGAGTTGCTCTATCTAGGGCAGCTGTAGCAGGGGTCTTGCCGTGAAATATCCATCACCACCTGAACAGACACACTGACAACAGCCATGCAAGGTACTGAGGTGCTACCAAGAACCTGGTTTGAAGGCAAAAAGTTTGCCCAAGTGGGGAGAAGGGAAGGGTGTCATTTCAGGTCGGCCCCTGTGCGTTTGCAGGGCTGGTGATTAGAAAATGATGTTTCCCTGAAGGGCAGCAGAGGGAGGTGTTGAGAGCCCTGTGATCCCCAACAGCCAAGTAAGTGACTCCCAAGGACCGGGACAAGTGTGTCACAAACAGTGTGTCACTCTGGAACACATCCCTGGGACACAGCAGCATGATGGCCACTGGTGAGTTACCTTTGCTGGTTGCTTCAGCCCCTCTAAGCACGTCCCAAAGGATGTCACAGCAGGGCAAAAGCAACATTAGGCTTCTGAAATCTGGGTCCTCCCTGCGTCACAGCGATGCCTTCAAGCATGTGGACATTTCCAAGGGCATCCACCAATCTGTAGGCTGATGCCAGCCCACCCCCTTGCATGCAGGCATGAATAAAACTTCACAGGAAGTTCCTGGGTGGATGGGGTCAGTGTCTGCAGCGACTGTCACTCTACCCAGAGCCACAACCTGCCCCCAGCCCGATGGTGCCTGCTGATTTGCACGAATTTGCTACCAGAACCTGAGCAAGAGGACTCAGAGGGCATGAGGGCAGCAGGGCTGGAGGAGCAGCAGCAGAGCACGGCACACCGTTCCTCTCCATGATAGTAGGGTTATACCTGGTGCCTGGGTAAAGTGAAGGAGCACAGCTCCTCCCTTCCACCCACAGCACCTTCTTTCTCCTGCCCCACGGAGGTCACTGCATTTGTGCCCAGTCCCCAGGAACCGTGTACCTTCGCTGTTTAGGAAGTACATTTGAACTTCCGAGCTCCTGCATGCAGCTGAACCCGGTCCTTTCAGATAACTCGTGCCACCCGCCCAGAGCACACAGGTGCACTGTGACCCAAATTTCGTGGACCGTCCCAAGTCCAAATCCTCCCCTGTGTGCGCAGGACAAGCCCATACCACACATCCCCTAGAGCTGTTTTGCTCCAGCCTCTCAAAACTCATCCTTTGATTCACATTTATGTCACACTTGGCAACACAAAGCCCAGGTAACTTTCTTTTCTCCCCCTCATAGCAACCATAGGCTCCACGGACATGAGACTTCTGCTGAGAGATGATCTCTTTGTCGACTTTTTCAACACATTTCTGAGCCTTCCTGTAAGTTCACTAGGCAACACGAAGCCGGTCCCAGGGGACCTTTCTGATCTCAGGTGAACTTTTTCAGCTTCTGTGTTATTAAGGGTCCTAGGAAAATTGGGAATGCACCACACATGGGCTGGAAAATGAGGGAAACCTGAGGGCCTCAGCTTGGAAAAAGAGGTTTGAAAGGGAAGACAATTCCCTTTGTAGTGAGGACTAACTAGAACAGCTGGGCTGTAGGCTCCTCTGTCACCCTCTTTCAGCTCTCTCCCTTCCTTTTCGTACAGGTTTTTGGCCAGACACCCATTTACATCAGCA
Source organism: Xenus cinereus (assembly GCA_025774025.1). NCBI lineage: Eukaryota > Metazoa > Chordata > Aves > Charadriiformes > Scolopacidae > Xenus > Xenus cinereus. Next base: position 2,767,379 of record JAOXJK010000004.1, read on the forward strand.
GCATTGACCTGTGGGAGCTCTGGCCAGAGCTGCCAAGCCACCTGGTGAGAAAATGCCCCTTGGGAGGAGGAGGAAGGACACAGGGAAGGGGAGGGAAGGAGCCAGTTGCTCCTCTGGCTCTCCTGTCCGTGCAGCAGGGGGATTATTTCAAGTAATAGGCGTCATTTTGCTTTTAAGCCTTGGGAGGAGCGCAAACCATTTAAAGTCCTGGTGCAGTTTATGGGATCCATCCAGCCCTTGATAAACCTGGAGTTAAGGAAAGCACTGTGGTGGCAGAGAAGGAGGACATGAATGTCAGCCCCTCGTGTCCTGTATTCCTCCTGAATGAAGTCCTGTTGATCCCCAAACTGGTTTAGCCCTCCCCACGGACATCCCCCCTTCCCCACAGCCGTGAGTGCCGTTTGTGGCGCTCAGATCCCGTAGCAAAAGGGAACCTGCTCCTCTCGGTGCTGCCGGAAAACTGCCGTGCCTTCCTGCCTGGGCTCCGGGAAAGCAGGCAGGCTTTGAGGAGAAGGAGCCTCGCAGGCAGCCACAGAGCACCGGATCTCCCAGGTTTGCAGGCAGAGCTCACAGGGGATGCGGGCTCGAGCATCCCCCTTCTTTCTCAGCACGGGGGAACGGCTCGCACGGCGCCTTCCCTACCTCCTTCCCCCATAGCAGGGGCCCGTTACTCACCCTAATCCCCAGGCAAGAGACGGCTCCTCGCTCACAGCCTAATCCTCTCCTTGGGCGCGGGGGTGTCACCGCAGGATCCCAGCCCCCCGGCTTTGCTGGCTTGGCTGGAAAAGCACCGCCTGCCTCACTTCTGCAAATCCAGCCTGTGCCTCCACCTCGTCCTCTGCCAGAAGCTCCTGGGTTTCATTCGGTCGGGGGAAGCAGGTGAGTCATCATGGCACGGAGGAAATCAGAGGGGCTTCGCCACCGCCGCAGCAGGGCTTCCTCTCGCCAGGGTGCCTGCCCAGCAGGTCGTGCCTCTGCTCTGGGTTAAAAAGGCATTGCAGGTCCCATTTTTAGGGGTGCAGCAGATCCGAGGGTTTCCACGGGATGAATGGGGCTTTACCCCACAGCCCTGTTGGTACAGGCTCCCTGCCTCCATGGAGCTGGGCTGAAATAGCTGCTTAGCAAGGTTTCTACCACACAGTTCATGGGTGGAGCAGGGCTGGAGAGCGTCTTTGGGCACGGGAAAATGGGGTCCTGGCATTTCAGGGTTGCTGCTCTGCAGGATGCCCAGAGCTCTCGCACCGTATTGGGGTACACTCCTCATCTGATGCACCCTACGCTGGGAAAACAGGCCTATGCCATAGTCTCTGCTACCAGCAGCAAGTCTGAATTATGCTCAGTTCACCCCTTAAAATGAGCCATCTCAGCCCAGCCAACTGCCTTGTCAGCCTGCCTGACAACGCAAGGGAAGGCCACTGGAAAGAAGGCTATGGCAGTGGGTGATGCACTTTTAAAAAGGTAAAATATATTTTAGAAGGTAGAATCTCTCACTAAGTAAGAATAAAGAGCTGTAAAGAGGTCACAAGGGCTGTGAAACCAGACACTGGGTATAGACAGTAAGTGCCTTGCTAATGAATATACCCTGGAAGAAGAACAGAAGGCTGATAATAAGGAACATCCAACAACAGGAGGCTCTGAAACCAGCTGAAAACCAGGCAGCTGCTGGGTAAGGCATAAAATCAACAAAAATTTGCAGTAACTGGGGGAAAGGTAAGGGTGGCAGTGGGAGATCACGACCACCAACTCCATTGGAGACTGAACTGGACTACACTCCCGCAGTGCACGAGCGTGTGCACATCAATTAAAGGACCTTATAACTTTAAGTGAGAGACTGTACTAACCAATAGAAATTGTTAAGATAAGGTACTAACCAATAATTATAATTAAGGGCATGTATTTCTGTGTTTTGAACCGTATAAATATTCCTAAGAGCTTTTAGGCCGGGGTGCTAGCTTTGTGGATTACCATCCAGCACCCATCTCTGCAGAAATGCAATAAATAGAAAATACCTCTACTCTGTGTGTGTATTGGCCTCTGCACACCGGGTAAATGACCCCGCTTTGGGACAAAATGGGGATGCAGAATTTCACGTCAGAAAAATAACCAATTCATGGAGGCTTGCTCCAGTGCCTTGTCTGAATGCATTGCTGCTTCTTCTCCAGTTGGTTTGAACCTCAAGCTGAAGGAGGTTGAGGGCAAGCCCCAAACACAGGCAAAACAGATGGACATTTGCAAGGGGAAGAGGCATGATGGCCAGGCAGACTGTCCCCAACATGAGCAGATTGTACTGCATCCCTGCAAACACCAGAAGTGCATCCCACGACCTCTCTGAAACTCCAATTTCAATGCAATTTTCTGGTCCCTGGCCCTTTGGCAGCCTGTCAGGGATGCTGGTGGGGTCTGGAAGGCTTTCTTGGGGGCTGCTCCTGCAGGCACCCCCTGATGCCATGCTTTGCACTCTCTATCTGACAGCAAAACTGCTAAACTGGCAAAGCGCTGACTGGTGGCTGCTGGAGAAGTGCATCAGCGGGAGCCAGGGCATGTGGTGCTTTCGGGCCTTCGTCCAAGGAATGGCAGGTGGGCATGGGGTGCTCCGCAGCTCCTTCTCAGCCAGCTGTGGGCGAGATGCCTGTCAGGACACTGACACAGAGCTGGGGGCGTAGGTAAGTACTGGTGAGACAGGAGACATTGCGATCCCAGGCACGGCTTTGGAAGATGAGCCAGCAGCAGAACCCCAGCATGGATGCTGCATGCCAAGGAAGCACATAACTCTGGCTCTTCTCTACACTGTTCCCTTGGTTCGTGCAGGCGATCTTTCCTTTTTTTTTTTTCAAAAACACAGGCTACTTCACTCATCAGCAGGGCTTTCAGGGACTCCCTCCAGCTCCATCCCTTGTCTGATCCATAGGTGAAGAACTGATTGACTTTTGGCTCACCACTGAAAGACTCCTGGGGCTTGACGAGTCCGACACAAGGCAGAGGGACCTCTACTTGACCTTGCTCCACAGGCTAGAAGCCACTCACCTGCGTGAAGGCTCCAGCGTCATCACTCTCTGCAGGACCATCGTTGGTAAGAACATGGGAGCTGAGGACGAGCAGAGCCCTTCCAGAGAGTTGGCCATTCCTGGATGTTCCCAGGGAGACGGGGTACTGTCACCAGCTTTGTTTGGCTGGGGACCAGTCTGCATGGAGCCATCTCTCCATCATAATCCCCTGCATCTGCTTCAGGATCACTACCAGAAGCCAGGCACGTTCAGCCCATCAGCACCAGAAGGGAGATCCTAAGCAAGATGCAGGAACAGGCCCTCTTTATCATTCAGAGTTACTGGCTCCCTAAATTCTTTATTCACTGCAAGAAGGGCATGGAGGAAGAGAAATCATGCTGGCCTCTGCTGCAGGAGTATCAGGAGCGTTTATTACGGGCAAACTCACAGGAGCCCTCAAGCTTTTCGGAGAATCTCTTCACGATGCATATTAAAAAGACCCAGGGTTTGTCAGGGCCCTACTGTAGCAAGAAGGCCAAAGAGGAGATCTGGACTCTGGTCAAGGAGGGAAGAGACACCCAAGAAATGAATATGCCTAGTTTTCAGGTGCAACCAGAAAGGCAGCCAGGCCCAGTGGGGAGCACAAAGGCATCATGTCTGCATAAGGGAGTAATTCCTCAGCAATTAGAGCATACTGCAAACATTGCCTTTGGAGGCAAAGGAAGAGCAACCTCTCCCAAAAGACCTAGACCCCATGCAAAAGACATCTGTGAAGAGAAAGTCCTCTCAAACCTGCATTCCTCTATACGTCTTGCCCACCTGCCATCCCTTGAAAAGCTGGTCAAGACCTTGAGTTTCCTTCCCTGGGCCCTTAGTGCTGAAAGCTGTGCGGGACGGCCCTTCAGGGACTTCTTGAAGCACCAGGACCAGTCCATGGAGACTTGTCTCCTGGATCTGTGGCATGACCTGGAGGAATTTCTGCCTGTGGCGCTGGATACCAACAGAGAAAACAGTTTCTTCCTGCGTCATTTGATGGGGGAGAAGATATGCAAGACCTACCTGGAGGACAGCACCATTCAGCAGCTTCCCCTGGAGACCAGGACTCTCAGGATCTTGCGGGGCCATCTGAAGTCTGGAGAATTCTCCCCCTGGGTATTCAGAGCCCAGAACGAGATTTGCAAGGTACAGAGCAGTGTTGGCAGTGGTCAGGCTGGGAAGTACAGCTGGCATTGGCAGCCCTAGGCTGGCGTGAGGTCTCTGGGCCTGTTTAAGAGCAGAGATATTTGGAAAACAAAGGCAAAAAGAGATTAGAAAGGGAAAAAACTTACAGTCACAAGCCACCTTGCACTGCAACCAGTGACCAAGATGTGCCAGGCCAGTGGAGAGGGGCATCTTTGCTAGTTTGCTGGGTAGTAGAGCAGAGGCGAGCTGTCATTTAGCAGCTGGTGACCTTGGTAGTGAGATGCCAGGGGATGGCAGGGCAGTGGCCATTCTTTTGCATCTGAGTCACTGGTTCCAGCACAACACGAGTGAAATGCATTTACAACCCAAGCACTTCTGGGCAGCCTCTGAGCAGCCAGACCAATTAACCAACCTGGGTGTACAGCTCCTGGTAGAGCTGTTCTGGGCTTCTCAGTGAGGTGTAACCTGTCCATGGCATCACTGCTGTAACCTCGGGGTATGGCGGGGCTGGAGCACCAGCTGAGGACAACCCACCTTTGCTCCTCCTCAGGTACTCTGCCGCTTCTATGAGGAGTTTCTGGCTGACGATGACAGGACGTTCCTCCAGTTTATGGTAAAGGGGATGGATGCACAGGGGACACGGGCATCTTTGTGGGGTGTGCAGATACCGGTTGGGATGTGAAAAGTTGGAGGGAGGGAGGGAAGTCCAGCATTTGCTGCAGTGGTCCAGCATCCCACTGTGTCCCCCTGGCCAATACAACAGAGCCTGCCCTGCTCCTGCTGCCCAGAGCAAATATCTTCCACCACAGCATCCCTTAAGTCAGCAGCGCTGCAGACCTGCCCTGCGAGACCTCCCCTGAGACAGGCCACAACCCGGCCAAAAGTGAGGATCCATAAAAGCAGTCCTCCGGGGTAGGCGGGGGAGAGACCAGCAGCAGGCAGTACACGGGCAAAACACTTCTGGGAATTAACTCTCCCCCTTTTTTCCTTGCCCACAGCGACTACTGCTATTTATGTGACCCATGTGCAGTCACACATGCGCGTGTGTGGCACAAGCGCCTGGCCAACACACGGCGGGGAGAGGGCATGCAGCCTTTTAGCCTGTGATTCAACCGCGCTCAAGTTTTCCACATATTTTTTCCACTGCGTAAAGGGATGATTTAAGAAAGCAGAGTCACAAGAACACTCATCTTCCCTGACTATTATCCTTCCTAGCAGCAGAAATCCCACTAATACCTCATGCTTATTAGCACCCTAAATGTTAGCCTTACGCCCGGAAACCTCCTCACAGACTGAAACCCCCAAGTATCCCACCCTGCAGAACCCGTGCAGGCGGTTTTGCTCACTGCAGACAGCATTCTTCAGACCAACCGTTAGGCCTTTCCTCAAAGTACAGTGTAAAATCAGCAGCCGGATCCTGGAAATGGTAAGGAGAGGCTGTCAGGGCTAGTGCCCCCAGAGACCTGGCTCACAGAGATGCCAGCATCTCAGTCAGCGGGAGCTGAGCACTTCGGAGAAGTCAGTTGGCAGCTCCTGACCCTGGTTCATTAAATGCTCTTGGTTGTAAGTTAATTAGCTGCCCAGGTTTTTAAGCATCTCTTGTCAAGGAAATTACCCCCTCAGAGCACAGACCTGGTCTGGGAGCGCAATTAGCACTTCAGCAGGTGTCGAGGCCGTGCTGTCCCCGGGAACCATCCCCGAAGCCAAAACTCCTCCCGGGTCGCTGCGCTGATGTCAGGGGAACTGCTTGGAGGTTTAACAGAGTTATTTTTGGTGCTTGCTCTCAGCAGCCTGTATCTCGGTCAGAAACCAGCCGCTCTGCCCTGCTGCTTGGCCAGTCGTACGAGCCACTGGCCGGTGGGGAGGGCCAGTGTGGGGCAATGGAGGGGGGGGTCTCACAACAAGCCCCTTGCCAGCCAAAAGCAGCCAGTCGAAAAGGCACAGGAGGTTACCTGGCTGCCGGGGACACCTTCAGGGTTGCTTTCAGCCCTCCTAGGTGGATGTTGACATCTTCAGGAAAGCTCTGGCCATTGTCTGGACTACGTGGAGGTCCTGCTGCGTGTCCCCAGTACATCCCAGCTGCAGGCAGATGTGAGCCAGCTTTAAGCAGCTGCACAGATAGGTTTAAGGTCTATGCTGAGCTTTGTGCTCATGTAGGTTTCTTCCCAGATGGTTTGAAGCTAAAGCAGAGGTCTCTCTTGGGTGGGTTTGTACTCTCAGGCACAGTAAAACATGCAGCTGTCCCATCGAGCACAATGCAGGAGCAGCTCCTCAGATGGGGTGCGTGCTCTGTGCAATCGCCCTCTGCTCTTCTTGCCACAGTGTCCACAGAGCGATGTCCTGATGCCCGAGATGCAAGGCCAGGCTGTTGGGAAAGACGAATGTTTCCTCCTGTCCCAGCGGATAAACACATCCCTGAAGCTGAGCCAGGCCTTGCATGGCACGAGGAACTTGGAAGGTCTCTCCTCTGAGCACTGGCGATTAATGGCCACTTGCGACCTCCGGAAAGGGGGCTCCATCTGTGCAGAGGTGAAACCTGTCCTGCGCAGGATTGGTAAGAGGAGGGTCTAAATTTCTGCCAGGGCTCATGTTGGCTTAGTATGATAAAGCATATTTTGTGCACCCGTGGTGGTCACTGCCCCCAACACACCAGCTTTGGTGCATTGCTGTATTGCTGGCAGCAGATTAACATCTTGTAGTGCATTGGGACAGGGTATCTAGGAGTCATCAGCTGCAATCCAAACTTTGGCAGCGATCTATGAGCCAAATTCCCTCCTGCCAGTACCAGAGGCTCCAAATGCCACATCCCTGCACTGATCTGGGTCACCAAATCAAATGGAGGTTGCAGCAAAGTGACTGAAACACAAAGCCAGTGACAGCCACTGTCACCTCACTTTCACACCTTGACCTTCTCCTGTGGATGCTGGGGCTGGCCATGCTGGTGTAAAGAATGACATCAAGACTCTGGGCACCTGCCAATGCACTGAGAGTGACAGCAGTCATCTGCACCAACCCTGAGGTAGCTTGTGGGGCCTCGGTCACACCTCAGAAATGCAGTGTCACAGGTAGATCATGGGAACAGGACAGAGAAGGGGAAAGGAAAGATGAGTAGTGATCACAACACAGCACTCGGACCAAGCACTGTCGTAAGCAGGAGGAACAAACTTTCTCTATCATCTGATGCAGAGTCCCAGGAGATGATATCAAATGAGATGCCTGTGGATAGCCCAAGCAAGGAAAATGAGCTTCCGCCTCCCAAAAGCCCACCACTTGGTGAGTCCGGTCTGAGCAGACTAGAAGTAGGATGGATTCCTAACCTTCACATCCTTGGAAGTGCTCCGCATAACCTTAGGGGACTGGACAAGCAGGGGTCTTCTCTGCTTGCATCCCATCATTCCATAGAACATGTCCAGAAGGAGAGAGAGGCCTAGCCACCCTTGAAAGGCATATGTTTTGGGGTGTTAATCCAGACAGAGAGGGAGGGAGTGGAGGGCTTCTCTGAAGCAGGTACTGGAGTGGTCAAACCACAGGGAGGCAAAGAATTCCCCAATGTCTCCTGAGCTGGGCTCACTACATAGACATCAACGTGGTGGCTCTGGAGAAGCCTGGGCTTCTTTGGGCTCCTCTGCCCTCCAGACAGCTGTGAGTGGGCTTTGGTTATCACCTGAGGAAGGAACCAACAATGTTCTGTTCCCACAGCCACTGAACCCAAGAGCAGAAAGAAGAGGACTTCTGTGAGAAAAACCAGATCAAACACAATGAAGTCCATCACTGGTGTAGCAGAGAAGCCATCTAGAAGACCAAGGTCTGGCACCTTGCAGCACAGGGCTTTGCGGTTTTTTGCTACTTCCACTCTTTCAGGAGGCAAATTTTTCCAAGTGCTTTCATGTAGTGCCACTGCTCCCTGCTTCATCATTGGGCCCTCTGAGATGTAGGCATGGGTGGCCCGTGAGCCTGAACCGTAGAGTTACCAGGGAAAGGAGAAAAATGTTTTTACACACCCACATTTCCATAGTTTACATTTATTCCTTGCTCCAGTTTCCCAAAGCTCTGCTGAATTTTTACAATGTGGCTGTCCTCTGGCTTTACATCTATCGATAATCTCCTGATCTACCAGTGACAAGGATTTTCCACTCCAGAACACCCTCTCCATGGCCAAACTTATGAATTACGTACCATCCAGTGATTAATTATTGCTTATTCTCAGCAAGCACCAGAAGGGAGCATGACCTCCTCTTCCCACCAGTCCTTCCAGGTGCCCTGTCCTTACCTGCCTCCCTCCCCTGGTCTCTGCAGGGCTGCCCATCTCCATTTGTGGGTTTCCAGCACAGACTCAAAGTCCTATCTCCTTGACTCCCTGGGTGAAGCCTCCTCTTCAGGATGAGTCCAGTTCCTTTGGCTACACAGCAGCAAAGCTGTTGGGCAGGTGCACCCATGACAGAAAAGAAACAGCTTGTCGGGAGAATCCTCCCTGGAATCCCAAGGGCTCAGTGGATGAGCAGGACAGACAAGGGAGGCTGTGTTCCACCAGTACCTTTACTGACCCATCTGCTTCACAGATCCCCACGTATCATTCATCCACATAACTAGCGTTAATTCAGGTGTCTCTTGTTTGAGAGCAAGCACAGAGATCCTGGCTATTTTCCAGGTTACTGGTGGCACAGAGATCACATCTCCAGGTGTCTCCTCCTCTACAGGCACTTTGTGAAAGTACTGCACAACCCTGCCCACCTGCAGTACTTCAAGCAGTTCCTCGAGGAGCGCAATGCAGATAAACCACTGTGTTTCTGGATGGATGTGGAGAACCTAGCCTCAGAGACCAACCCCAAGACAAAGAGCTCCCTCATTGACAGCATTGTCAGGAATTATTTCCATGACGAAATCCCAGCTGGTGGGTGCCCGTCCACCCTGCACTTTACTCCATTTATGATCAAAGCCTCTTTTCCCTGAGCTGCATGCTGGTTGCAAATTTTCTATTATCTTGCAGAGACCCACCAGTTCTCCTTTCCTGCCTAGTAGAGCCTTTATTTGCTGAGGCCTTCCACTGATGCTTATATTTCTAGGAAGGTGGCCTAGTTCTTTGGCAGGATCTACTGACCAAGACCTGCAACATCCAATTTCTGCAGTAGCAGAAATGGCTCTTCCTATTTTGTCTCCTTTAGATCCTCCTGGAGTCACAGCCTCACTCCCAAACTATGCAATTAGCACAGTATAGAAAGGAAAAGGGACAAAACAGCCAAATTCAGCAAAGAGCAGACAGAGCAGGCAGAGATGGGGCAGGGTGGCACTTGCAGATGTGAGGGTAGGAAGGAATGTCCTGGCAGCTCGGGGGGGCTGGCAGAGACAGGCAGTGACTGCACTTCTCTTCCAGAGGAGCAGCTGGATTGCCACAGTTCAATCATCAAAGAAATAAGTGAGGCCAAAGTAGTCAGCCCCTTCATGTTGCTGACGGCACAGATCCTTGTCCAGAAGGCAATGGAAAAACGATGGTGAGTACCTGGGTTGAGCTGGTTCCTAAGTCCAGTGGTTACACAAACACATGCCTCCCATGGGAACCCCAAGGTGTCAGACAGCTACTGCTACAATAGTTCCCTATGAACTATCAGCTGGTGTATTGAAATCCCAGATGGAGAAAAACTGCTGTTGCAGTTGCTGATGCACTTCTGTGTAAGGCCAGCAGAGCTTGTCCCATAGGGACCAAATCACGGGCTTGCAGGGTGCTGGGCTGGAGGATGACACACAGGCAGTGGACAAGCAGGGTGGACACTCCCAAGCCAGCTACATGCAAGAACAGAGTCCAAGGGAGGGGATCCAGCCCCCTGTCTCTTTCTCCAACCTCCTCCAGAAGTCCTGTGAGATCCCAACATCAGGGCTATCCGTGTCAGCTGCTCCCCCGACTTAGCCACGCTTCCACCAAACTACTGACCTCCATATGCATCTGGCTGCCCTTGATGCTCTCTCCCTGGTCTCGCATCTGGCAGGTTTAAAGAGTACCAGGACCTGTTCCCCCAAGGTGATACGCCTAAGTCTAACCTCCGTTTGAGGCATGGGACGGGGAACTTCATGACGGACAAGCTGGTAAGGAAAGACCCTGTCTGTTGGCAGGCTCATTGTGTTGTCCGTGCAAGAAAGAGAGGAGATGCTGTGGGTTCAAGCAGTGCTCTCATGAATGGGGTGAGAGGATCAGACTTGGCGAGTTGCAAAAAGGCAGCTGATAGGTAAAGCCTCACTCCTACAGGCTCCGGAGTCCTGCTCCATGCAGACTCCACCTGATTGGGTCAGAACATTTGGTCAGGACTGGGCAAGTGATTCACACTATTATCTACGGCACCCACTGACACCCAGAAATACTGGAAAGCAAAGATGATGGCTGGGTCACAAATCCCACTGCCAAGGCTGAGCTCTAGTGCTCCAGCTCACAGTGGTGGGTCCAAATGGGAGGGCTTTGTCTGGGAGCAAGCAACCCTATTGCTGCAGCCAGGGGCTGGATCACTGGGGCTGTGTCACTGGCTGACACAAGCTGTGCCATGTCTCTGCAGCGGTGGGCCTGGTATGCCATTCGTGACATCGTGAGGAGCATCTCTAAGTTCCAAAGGGAGATGAACAATAACAAACACCGTGTGGAGTTTGAAGACTTTCTCCGTCGGGAACTAGGAAATGAGGAGGAAAGTATGGCTAGACTCCTGCTACCCCCTCCTCAAGACATTCCTGGGTTTAGGCAGAGAAGTAAATGGGGGAAACCTGTGGCTCATCTCCCATCCCCATATGCTGACTTAATTATTTCTGCTGGAGGCACATACAGAGCCAGAACAGCAAGTATCTCAGGAGGCCAGATATTGCTGTGCAAAAATCTGCACACTTCGGCACTGGCATCAGGAGATGAGGTCCAGAATTTTGCACAGGCAAATTGCACATCCATGCAATATCTGGTTTTCTGATGAGGGTGCTCCGTGATGCTGTTGCATCTCTCTCAAGCAATAACATGTACACAAGTTTGCGTCACTGCCACAAAAACCAGGGGGCACTAAATGAAGCTAAGGTGACAAGGCCAAACATAAATGGAGATAGTTTTCCATGAAACAGGGAGAGCAACTACAGAGTACTTTGCCAAAGGATTTAGATCCTGAAAGTTTACACACAGGTTTGAGAGAAAGCTGGAAAAGCTGTTAGTAAAGAAATCCACTGAAATTGCTAAATACACAGAAACCCCATCTATATAAAGAAGTCCCCGGAAATGAAAATTTTTGGAAGCTGGAGAATATTGTGTACGGGGGAGAAGTAACACAGATGATTTACCTTTCTTTCTCACCAGTTATCAGCTTCTGGCCTCTGTCTGAGATAGGATAACGGTGAGGCAGACAGGCAGACTTTTGTTGTAATGAACTGTGGCCATCTCCTATAAGCACTCCCTGGGTGCAAAGAGGAGGAGGGGTGGAGGAGGTTACTGAGCTACGAATTCCCTGGAAAGCCTGGTTGTGGGAAGGCTGTAGTCCACCTAGGTAGAAAGACCCTTCAGAAAAAGCAAGCACAGGCAAGGTGAAGGAGCAGGGTATAGCCCAGCATCAGATGCTCAGTTGGCCTCAAACCCAGTGCAGGACACCACAGCTCTTTCCCTTCTCTCAGACTTGCCCATTAGATCGATGCAGCGCAGCAGCAGCATGAACAATTCCCGCTTCCACACGGCCCCTGCCGGCAGCCCATCGGAGAAGGAGGTGGTATTGGTGAAACGCCACCTGTTTAACAACCAGCTCATTACCGTCAACTTCCTCGTCAACGACCTCCGCTTTTATCTGGAGATCAACAAGTAAGTTCCCTTTTCACTGGTGGTGCTCAGGTACCACCAGTCTCCTCTCCTGCCAGTAGCACCCATCTCTCAGCAGCAGATAAAGCCCAGTCCATGGATTTGTTAGCACACACTAAGGTATGTGCTAACAGACCTAATTCCTATCAGCACCTCTACACAGGGCTGGACACCACATTGTAGCCAAAGACACAACTAAAATCTCACCCCGTTGCTGTCTACATCTAATCAGCTCATGGTTACCTGCTCCTAAAGCCCCCAAGCCCCTCCATTTCAGCCAGAAGTAGTTACTTGGCTCAGGGTTCCTGTTTGGGTATCCTAGAAGTACTTTTGGTTTGATAGTCCCAAGACTACACTTTGCCTACACTTTTCTTGACGTGCTTGTTGTGGCATTTCACCATTGACTTTGTCCAGCTCCCTGACAAACCTGTAAGAGCAAGCCACGGCTGATGCACAACAGCCCCACAGCCAGAACACCCCTCCACACGCATGACAGGGTTTCGATTCCTCTGTTTTCCTGAAGAGGGGCAAAACTCATGTCTCCCAGGTGAATGCCATGACCATGAGGGTGATACAAGAAGGAAGTGGCTTTTCATCCCACCTGTTTCACTGTTCCACACCTTGTGGATTTCTTTTTCTGACCCAGTAAATACAGAGCTAAGACAGACCGTGACTGTCTAGCCTTAGCAGCCAGAGCACATCTCAGAGCAAGACCCCACATGCCCTTACAGGTTTTCCAGGCTGGCTGATTCAGCTGAAGCTCTGGCAGCGCACAACAGGCAGGCAGAAAAGGAAGTTGCCTTCCTCAAAAAGAAAGCTGCCATCATCAGCAAGCTCTTCCTGAACTCCGATATTCCCCCCAAATTGCGGGTAAGATGCTGGGGCCCACCCAGGAAGGCTGAAGGCCTGCTCATTGCTCAAGACCATCGCGTTGCAGCTGTGAGCGGTTGTTGGGGAAAGGGGAACCAGGCAGAGATTTGGATCTCCAGCCAAGCACGCTGTGAAGCTTCAGAGCATTCTCTGGTGCTTGGGACCTCCACTTGGGCTCCATGGCATGGGAACTCCTCTATCACCAGACCCACTCTAGCTCTTGACCCAGATAGAATGAGAACAAGTATGTGGACAAGGAGATGGTAAAATCCCCTACCTGCTGGAGAAATACCACAGCTGAAGCACTAAGATGGGTGCTGCACTCCACCAATTTGGTCCTTTCACTCTCCAGAGGTCAATGTCGCTATCATCCCCTTCCCACTGTAGCCACCTCTTCCCCTACAGTAGCCATGGCCCTGTCTATCTTGCCTTTGGAAAGCACAGCACAGTGCTTTCCACAGAAATCCAGGGGAGATCCTGCCCTTCCCCTTAGGACAGTTGGTCAGGACATAACTAGTATCTCTTCTTAGAGACTGCTGAAATGCTAGGTGGGGTGAAGGAGAGAAACATACCTCTAGGGCCCACCAGAAGTGCCACAAACTGTTTTGTTTAAGTAAAATCTCTTCTGTGGCCAGGTAAACATCACTGAGGAAGAGAGAGATTTAATCTGGAGTTTATCTTCCAAGGGGCTACTGAATCGTCTCCTCTACCACAGGGCCAAAGTCATGATCTTCCCCATCCTGATGTACTTCTGGAGAAGGTACCTATCCCCCCTCTCTCAAGGTGGGGGAGGCTCTGTGGATGCCAGCCTCTTTCTCCATCCATGTGTTCCTCTGACATGATGGAAATGCAGAGGAGGCACTACCCCAGAGCTCAGCTGTAGATGTCTACTTGGAGGTTTGCTGTCTTCAGTATTTGTCATACAGGTTCTGCACCTGGAAGGTGATGAAGAGCTTTCAGGGGTCTGCGGAGGAGAGGGTGCCAATCTCTTCATCCAGTACAAAACACTCAGAATCAACTGACATCCACAGTCCAAGTAAGCTGAGTGCTTGTCCCCCTTCTCCACGTTTGTCCTCAGACTTGTTTTTCCCATGGAGAGATGTCTAGACCTGGGTTTTCAGCATCCCACAGGGTTTCCCTTAGAAGAGTCAAACTCCTTCTTTTACACAGCCACTTCGCACAGCTTTGAGGATGTATGTGGTGCAGGCCTATTGGAAAATGAAGCATCTTTGAAACCATTCCTTTCTGTCAAATTCAGTCAAAATTGCCCTGTGGGTTTTGAGACATTTATTTGGGGAATAGGGGAAGTGGGTGCAGAGACTTCATGAGCAAAGAGCTGTTGCATAACTCTTGTTTACTTCAAAAACCAAGTTAAAAATACTCTCACACACACCCTAAAACAGAAATAAAGCAACTAATCTTTTGGGTTGCAAGTCAGATGGGAATGGGAAAAGGAGAAGAACCATGCAGCCAAACACCAGGCTCAGTGGCATTACCTGGAGGATGCTTTGAACATGTGGAATGCAGAATAAGCTTCATCAGGATTTGAGGTGACATTCACTAGGACAGCTCTGGGGAAAGGCATTATTTTTTTCATTTCTCATCCACTTGTTTAGTTTCAATACACTGAATAACTCTAAACTGAAAAACACAAAGAAAGTGGTGCTAAGTGCTGTCAGTCTGCCTGACAACCCAGCTCCCTGGCTGAATATTCATTTGGTAATTGTCTAATTGATTTTTGATTAAAGGGGAAACCAAAATAGGCACATCCTAATCTTGCTTTGACGGTCGAGTGGGTGTCAGCAAGCCGGTGTTCTGCTCCCTGTCAGTTATCACTGTCAAGTTCTGGTTAAAAGTCAGCAGAATTGTAAGATTTTTATACCTGCAGGCAGGTGCTTGAGCTATTGCTCTGCAGCCGAGCTGGGGTAACAGACCCCCATGCTGGTGTGCTCCGAGACTGCCACACCATGTCTATTAGCTCAAACCACCCCACACCTTGGGTATTCCCCTGAATAACACAATGTTCAGCTTGAGCGTCCACCTTGTTATAGAGCTTCACTGCACTTCTAGAGCCTTTTCAAACACAGCTGGTTTAACACAAAAGCTTATTGCCACCAAAAAAAAAAAACAACACCCCACCCCCAAAAAAAAACCCAAAAACCCACAAAAAAACCCCCAGACAAAACCTGGGCCCATCACATGTATTCCCAGCAAACGACAAGCCAGAAGCGTTATGTTATGCAGGAGCTATCTGCTGTGTTACCTGGGTCAAAGATATGTGTTTGCCAAGATTTTTCAGGAAACTGACGGGGAGAGAGACACGTTCAATCAATGCGAACTGGTGCAAGGGTTAGGAGCGTCCCACTGCTGCCGAAGCAGCACAGCTCATATTTAACGACACAGAGCCTCAGAGGGTGAGTGCACCGAGATACTGCTCTGGAGAGACATCTGGGGACGCGTAGGAAAGGGTGATCTTTCTCACATGGACTTTAATCACAGAATCACCATCAAATGGTTTGGGTTGGAAGGGACCTTAAATATCATCAGGTTCCAACCCCCCTGCCACGGACAGGGACACCTCCCACTAGAGCAGGTTGCTAAAACCCCCATCCTGCCTGACCTCGAACACCTCCAGGGATGGGGCATCCACAGCTTCTTTGGGCAACCTGTTCCAGTGCCTCACCACCCTCACAGTAAAGAATTTCTTTCTGATATCTAATATAAATCTCCCCTCTTTCAGTTTAAAACCATTACCCCTCATCCTATTGCTATGCTCCCTGATGAAGAGTCCCTCCCCGTCTCTCCTGTAGCCCCCTTTAGTTACTGGAAGGCTGCTATAAGGTCTCCCCAGAGCCTTCTCTTCTCGAGAATGAACAATCCCAACTCTCTCAGCCTGTCTTCATAGGAGAGGTGCTCCAGCCCTCTGATCATCTTCATGGCCCTCGTGCAAAGGATGTCCCTGGGACAACTGTCCCCAAGGCACAGCTCCTTGTAGCAGCTCGCAGGGAGGAATAACCAGAGCCATGCAGATAAAATCCCCTCAGCTCGGGTGGTGGAGATACGATCTCTCAGACCAGTTTCATCTCTCCTGCCCTAGCCTGCGTGGCTGGCAGATTCAGCCTGGCTGAGCAGGATGGGCAGAACACCCTCATGGCTTGGTAGGTCAGAGCTGTACCCTCGGGGTGCAGCGCAGGCTGGCTCCTGCTCTCCATCACCTCCCAACCTGCAGGCAGCCCTGACTGCCAGAGAGGAGCAAACCAAATCAGTGTGCAACCCAAAAATAGCTGCTGTTTCTGATGGCGCTAATGCCTGTGTCACCTTTTGCTCGGGACACTTTTCCGCACCTTATCACACTTCCACAGGCGACCTTTATCTAAGGATCTTGCTTTTCTGACCTTTAGATAAAGAGCTTACTTTTCAGCTTTCAAAGGCAATAAAATTACTAGGGAAAATACCTGCAATTCCAGAGAAGCTCTCCTATCGCCCAGGCCTTGCTTTTCTCTTGTTCTGAGGGTTGCTGCTTTGCACAGATGCGGTGCGTGCATGGCTGGGAAGGTGCCAGGCATGAATCCATCTCCCGTCACCAGGCGTCACTGTGGTACTGTCTGTGCCTTTACACAGAGCAGAGGGGCCAGTCCTGCTGAGACCAGACCTATTGCCTGCACCCCACTTCATGGGCATGAACGTGGACTCCTCTTGGGAGAAGCCACCCATGCGAGTCCAAAGCCAGGAGCACATCTGTGCATGGGGGCAGCTGTGCACACTCTTGTCTCCACCTCTCTTGTCGCCATTTCCTCACAAGCCTCCCATCTGCCACCCACAGCCCCCAAACTCTACAGCAGAGCCAGGGTGAGACACGTCACCCCTGCCCTGCAGCCCCCAAATGGCTGGCTTCACAGTCAAGGAGGTCTGTGTAACTCATGTCCTTGCCCAACCACCCTTCCTTGACCTCCATACAAGCCCCTTGGGATTCAAAGGGGACAACACAGTTGCCACACAGTACCACTTCATGTCTTCTCCCTCTCCAGGCAATCACACCGTCATTGCCTTCACGCTCCTGAAAGGGGTCCAGATCCTGCTGCCACAGCCTCAGAAGAAAACGGTGCCACTGGAAGAGCAAAAAGGTGAGCCATTGCTGAAAGGAGCGTTCCTGCTCTCAAGGGGAGCTCCAGCTGCCAAGATGGGAGCTGGGCTTTAGGGCTCCCTGTGTCAGTCCACGATGGGAAGTTTGTGCATGTTGTTTTTCTCAGATTCGGATAAAAGTCATGAGAAAAGGCTTTCATTCAGCAAGTCCGCCTCCTGTCCTGCAGAGCAGGTAAGTGATCACAGGGGCAGTCCACCTCCCCCAAACCACACCAGCACAAGCTGCAGCAGCAGAGCTATGACTCCTCTTAAAACCCAGTGGCTATCTGGGTGGGTCTGTACAGGGTGCTGGTGACCCCTACCATCTCCAGTAGCATTGACAGAAAATCCCTACTTTCTGCTCCTCTCCATGCCCTGAACACCTCCCTCCCAGGAGGACACAGCTGTGGTGTTTGTCCCTCATCACCCACACCCTGCCTCCATCAGCTGCAGCCACTGATGCAACTTCTCACCCTCCTCTGCAGGCACCAAGGGAAGGGCAGACCTCCAAGGAAGAACAGACCTCCCAACACATTGAGGACAGGGGTGTGCTCCAAGAAAGCTGAGCAGCCCAGACATGCTGCATAGTTTGCACTTAATCAGCAGTAAGACCTAAAAATAAAGCAAGTCACAGCGTCCTCCAGCTTGCCCAGTAACACAGTACAGCAGCTTGCACCTCTGCAACTATTGCAGGGATGTGCCACAACATGTGTTTCCACCCAAGCAGATCCCCTTGCCCACACAACAGTCTCTTTCCTCACACGTATCTGTAGAGGACTGCATTGTCTACAGCTGGGACCCAGTAACGGTGTAAATAAATCACACTGGGTGCACAGCAACAGCTTTTTACAAACCTGTCACAGTAGATACTTTGCCCCAAGACTTCAAAGACCACTGGTCCCCAGAAGCCCCACTGCTTAAGGAGCCATGTTTCTCACCAAGGACCAGGATTGCTTTCCTCTGCTCCGCACGCCTGACAACCTTGTCTCCACTCTTCACGTGCTTTCAACACAAATTAAATACTTCCTGTGGGTGGCAAGGCCAAAAGAGCCCACCTGGTTTACTACTCAGCTGTCCATGGTTGGTGAGATGGTGCCTGTCTTGCCAGGGCCTTTCTGATTTTCCAATCAAAATCAGCTCATGCCTGACATGGGGCCTCAGCATGTGGTTGTTTTTTTTTTTAAAGCCAGTATGTTTACAAAGCACTAACAAAATCATATCAAAGACCTTTATTTTCCTCAGGTGAAACTGAGTCAGAGTGGCTTTGCCAAGTCACCAGGAAGCTACAGAAAGCCCAAATGTTCTTTGAACCTTGTGAAGAAACGACCATGACTTTCATTACACCTTGCCTCTGACAGGTCCCTTGCTAGCTCTCAGCTTTGTAATTTTGAGCTATTTTTAGCTACTTTTTAACTCTCAGATCCTAGAAGACTGCATCCTGGGAATAATACAGGTGCATTTAAGGCAGATGATGACATGTTTCATAATTGTCAGTTATGATTGTCAATGCTTTACTTTTGGAGGATCAAATAAACAAACAAATCCAAAGTCCAAGAACGTTTACATAAATGAAGGACTTGGGAAGCCGATGCCACTCCTACAACCTGAGCTGCAACCAGCTCCTCAAAATTGCCCTTGTGCTGTAATTTGATTTTGCCCCAAAAGCTTTCAGCCCCAAAAGCTAGCTGCATTTTCATTTTAGTGCTTTGCTCTAACACTTCAGGCTCTGCAGCCTGAGCCCAGCTGAGCCTGGTTCCCAGCAGGCTCCACAGATGGGCCTGAGGCTCATCACAGCCAAACTGCAGCTAAGAGTAATCTTCACTCCACTGCTTCTGCGGACCTTTATTTCAACTAGTGCGGCAGAGGAGACACGTTGACCTGGGGCCATCCCTGTGCACACAAGCATGTCCTCAGCACGCAAGTGAGAGGACAGGGAGCACCTGATCCCCTTGCTTCAGGCTGAGCCTGAAGTCATCTCTGGGGTCACCCAGCAGGAGGAGGGGGAAGAAGGCAGAGGCACAGCAAATACTCAACGTACAGGCATGACAGCAGGGAAACGAAGCCAAATCAGCATGCCCTTGGGCACCACACACGGTCTGCAAGCCCGCCTGTATGAGGCAAAGGCAGGCAGCACCTCCCAGATGGGCACCGACACTGGGAGCCATCAGCACATCAAGCAGCACTAACTCTGGCAGCTGGCTCTGCCCTGGCTCCCCAGGACACCCTTATCCCCAGGCTGTGACATCAGGCACTGCCATACCACCCGGTTGCAGTACTGGCCAGCTGTCCTTGCCACTGGTTTTCCATCCTGCCTGGCCCGTGGCTGAGCACTCACCCATCCTCCCCATTCCTGCGAGGAGGAGAAGCAGCCTGGTATTTTCCCTAGCACTGGTCCCCATCCTGCATCCCCCTGTCTTCCCGTGGCCTGATGCTCTGTGAGCAATAAGCTGTGCAGATGATGTGCACGGATGAAGTTTCTGCTCTGACACCAGACTGACGGCACCTCTGGCTTCTCAGGAAGCAGGACAAGGCAGACCACACAAGCCTTCCCTGGAATTCTTCCCAGCAGCCTGATTGCCCCAGAGAGACAAGTCACAGCCTCCACGGGTAATTGTAGCTCTAGTTTGGACATCCTCAAGTGCCCTCTGCTTTCAGGAAGGCCTTTCCACAGCCTTTTAAGGCTGCCAAGTCACAGTCCTTTAGCAAAACAGTGGAGCAATGCAAGAAGATGCAAAGGTCAAAGCAAGCTGGAGACATGGCATTTTACAAGAGGCTGAGGGAGCCCAGCCCACGGCCTCATCTCTCCTCGTGCAAGAGCAGAAACCTGCTGCTATGGCGTAGGAGCTGCTCACCATGCTGCTGAGACCCAGACACGTGTCTTTGGGTGTCCTCCTGCTTCCTGGGCACGAGAAAGACACAGGGAGCAAGAAAAAATAAGCAGGGAGGAAAGGAAAAAATAAAAGTATTGACACAAGAGAAGTCAACTTCTCCTGGGTGCATTTTCTCTAATGGCACCTCACCAACTGTTGCGTAGTCAAGCTTTCTTCTTGTTACATTTATATATTCTAAAAAACCCACCATTCAGCCCATTATTTCAAAAGAGACAGCTTGCTTACGAGGATAGCAAGCCTTCAGTACTTCCCAACACCTTTTTCCATCAGATACCCATATGGGCCAGAAGTAATTAATCTGAGCAGCGACAAAACCATCCACCCCCTTACCTAGACAAGCAAGAGGCACCTTCATGAGGAAGCCAAAAGTCCCAGCCTTTTGGGCATTTTCTAGTGCTGCAGACTATCTGTTTCTGTACAGAGGGCATGGGGGAACCTCATTCATAAGTGTAGCAAGAGTCAGTTTTCCTGGCAAGTTTATTCCAAGTTTGGTTCTCCAGAGGCTAATTGAAAGAATAACAATCTCAGTTTGAATAAAAACAAAAATCTTTTCAACAGCTGAAAAATATTTCCGTAAGCAACATATAATCATTGTGCGAATCAGAGCATCAGCTGAGAAACGAGCGAGCCCTTGGACGATCAGACACACATTGTGTGCTGCAGGATTTCAGAGACGGGTTGGTGCCACCCAGCCTCCAGTACCAAAGCTCTGAGCTGGCTGCGTGCTGTACGGGCACCAGTGCTGTGCACGGCAGCTGGGTCTGGCAGGAGGACAGTGATATACCACCAGCAGCACCATTTTGGAGACAGGGAGAACTTGCACCTATCCCTGCCTGGCAGACCCAGCCTGCCGCGGCAGAGATTGTCAATTCCAGGAGGAACTCGTCCCTGCAGTCCCTTTGGCATCAGTGACCTTTTGCAGGTAAGTTGGGACTATCACAGTAGCAGTGTTTTGTGGGATTGTGCTCCTTACATCTGTTGCTTGTGGAAACATCTCCTGCCTCCTCCAACAGAAGTCCTTCAGGTCCCAGCAGGCTGAGCTGAGAGTGATCTGAGCGGGTAATGGGCCAAGGGCAACTCTGCAGCCAGACCATTGCCTAGGCATCTCATTTTCTGGCTGCAGTGTTTCAAAAAGACTGAAGAGAGAGAATCCATGTCTTTCTAGGGGTAGATGAGTGGCTCATCAGTGCAAGCTGTTTGGAATATTTGCCCTAGCAAGGAGCTCGAACTCTTTTCCTTTGTCAGAGAGTCCTGTGTTGCCTGGGAACACCTGAGCTCTTCTCCTGTCTCCCAGATGCGTTGAGTGTTCGGGGGCTGTCCCACATCTCCCTGCTCTCCACAAAAGATCAGGCCTTGATCTCCACCTTACAGCTGGATAAGCCCGGAGGGACAGAGGTAGTCAAGGAGGACCTGGGCTGGCACTCAGCTTTGTTCCTCTCCAAAGCCCATGGCTGTTACAGCAAACACTTCTGAAGCAGCTTTCATTTCTTAATCCTCCATGCTCTGTCCCTGCACGTGCTCTCTCCCATCTCCTTACCCACTTTCTTCAACTCTTTTGCAGATGAAGAAATAGTGAATAAAAAGAGGTACTGATGGTGGGGTCAGACATGGGATATGAGGCAATGACATCCTACAGAGAAGGGTCTTGAATATCTGCAAAGCGGCTGTATTTTGGATTCTGGCGTAAACTGTTGTAGACATAAATGGTAAGTGCTGGAAAAAGCTTCAAGAAATACTCAGCATAGTCTCCTATTTTGTTGGTGATCCTGGAAGA
This sequence comes from Xenus cinereus, assembly GCA_025774025.1. Classification (NCBI taxonomy): domain Eukaryota; kingdom Metazoa; phylum Chordata; class Aves; order Charadriiformes; family Scolopacidae; genus Xenus; species Xenus cinereus. Next base: position 2,789,003 of record JAOXJK010000004.1, read on the forward strand.
GAACAAAACCAAAATAGGTTTTTAAAGCTTGCCTAAGGATTCAAGAGTCCGGGACGCCCTGGTTCCTCCCTTGCAGAGAAAAAGCCATTCCAGAGGTTTTCTGGTAACACGGGAAGCTTTCATAGAAATCCTTGATCTCCAACTTTTCTATACCTTCTCTAAGCCCCTCAATACATTTTTTTTTTTTTTGCTATTACTCCAGCACCTCCCTCCGCCTAATCCCACCTGCATTTTCACTGAAGAGCAATGCTGGCCACCAGCATCAGTGAAACCACCATTAGGAGTTAACACCACCTCTAACCTCACATGTAAGCACCCATGACTGTAGGGGATTGGAAACTCTGTCAGCTCTTTACGAGTCAAGACACCCTAACAGGATCTTCTAATGGGACCGATGCTTCCTGATCCATAACTCAAAGCACTTCAGCACAGTAAACATCAGTGCTAGCAAGGCAGATAAGGAGGCTTTTCAAAGGTATAAAGGATGATTCGAATATTTAAGAGTGATCTAAAAGCCTTCCTGGGATTACGGCAAGAAACAGCAGTCTGCAGCAAAAATAACAACCCAGATGGACATGTTCACGGTGTCTTCTGCTGTAGAACCATGACCTGCCTTAGCTGTCACAGACACCTCTCTACCCCCCTGGCTGCTCTGCAAAGGCAAGGATGGAGAGGGAGCTGCCACCAGATTTCTGAAGCAGCTGCTGTCCCTCTGGGGCAGAAGGCTCTGGTTGAAGATGTTCATCTGCAGGAGATGATCTAGAAGTCAGATTTTGATTCAAAATCTGAGGTCTAATCCTGTGAACTAACTTCCTTTTCTTACTCTCAGGGAGGTGATTTTGAGGGTTGACTCCAGACTGCTTGCTGCTGTGATACACAATCTTTCACACTCTACTGCACTGCCAGAGGAGGTAGCCCCTCTAACGAGATGAGCTTTCATGGACATTCTCCCACATTCCAGTTATGTATGCCCTTCTATAAAACCATCTGAAGAAGAATTTGCTCTCAAACTCACTGACACTTGCGGATACCCAGATGCTCCCTGCAATGCAACTGTGGCAGGGGCAAGGATGTGAACATGTACCTCCTATTTGGGTGTTCATCCAGGTTTCTGATGAGCCTCAGTAGGTCAGTGACGTTGTCTTCATATTTGAATGTCATTCCTTTCTTGGGATTTTCCATTATCTTCAGAACATCTTTGTCAATCTGAAAAAAAAGCACATAGATTATTCTCTGCCTTTCACACACCACAAAATCAGCACATCTACCTCCACTCACCACAGCCATTGCCTTTCTGCAGGGACATCATCTTACATGGGTAAATCTTGTGACCCTTAAAAGCATATTTCCCAACACAAGCAGAAGAGTTCACTCGGCAGGGCACACGCCATACAGACCTCCTGATTCTGCTAAGTGTTTCCTCTCCTGCCCCGACAAGGTGTGACATTCATATTAGGACTGTCAACACAGCACAGGAGATTTTCACACTTGCCTGGAGGGCAGGAGGGAGTCTTGATCCAGCTGTGCCCTTGCCAGGGCCACACAGGCTGCCATACTGGACCAAGACTGTTGGATCTCAGACGATGTATCATGTCCTTCCAGGATGCTACTTGCAAAAGCAGGCCTGGTCTCACCGGTTTTGAGCTGATCTAACAAAAAAGTTTTGCTAGAAATTTGCTTGCAACAAGGACCAGATGTCCTTGTCTTAAGGGGTCACCAACAAACACCCTTAAAGGTTTGCCAGCTAATTCTATAATGACCATCCCCTACTACCACCCCAGCCAACAGAGCTCCCTTTAGCATCAATGTCTTTAGTCTGGTGTATTTCAACTATGTGTCTTAGACTTAATTGCTTCCCCCAGATGTCTGTATTTGTGTGGGGCTACTTTTTCCAGTTACGGTTTTAAACAGGGTCTGTGAAACACTCAGGAAAAGCTTCTGCCTCAACATCTAGCTCAAACCTCAGATGAGTCCGAAGAGAAGAGGATTACCTCCTCGGTCCACCTTGGGTAAGGAAATCTTTCAGTAGCATTAGAATCTTGAAAGACAGTGTTTCTGTTGCGGAAATCTTTGATTTTATTCCATATACCTTTCAGGAACTGGAACCTGCTGTGGAATGAGGAGCTTTGTTAGCTGCCACAGGGCATTGCTCTTCCCAGCATCCCAGGTAAATCCCATACCCAAAGCTTTGCCTTTATGCTCCCGGCACTTACGCCTGTTTGCTGGAGAAATAGGGATGTTTGCTCAAACCTTCCACTCCGCGTTCATCGTGAGAGGCCAGGCAACGTACAAGGTCTAGAGCCTCGTGGTAATCTGGGGAATCAGCAGCCAAATCCTCGGCACTGACTTGCTGAAGGGGTTTCTTACCCCCTGTTAAAACATACAGCACGAGCCTGCTGAGGGCCTGCAAAGGAACACATCACTGCTGACGTGCCAGATGCGTGAAACTTTTCACCAAACGGAAGAGGACTAGTATTCCTAAATGAGAAGACTGCATATGTAGACACACAGGCGCGCCTATAGGTGTACAGAAGAATACAAACACACACAAACACCAACTTTGAAGATGTGTGCACAAAGACAGAGAACAGAGTCACCATAATCATGTGCACAGGATATCTGTGGATATCCCGGCACCAGCCACAGCATGCTAATCGCTATCATTCGTATGCAGTGTCTATTGCTAAATGGGCTTTCCCAAAAATCAAGGGTTTTTGTAGCTGAGGGTGCAGAAAGGCTTCCCCTAGGTTTCACAGCAACAGCAAATATCAGAGCGCCTGAATTTTTTAACCATACATTGATTCACTGGGCAGTTACCTCTAAATCTGAGTTTTTAAGTTTGTCTTCAATCAACCTTCTTTTATTATCAAAGTCCGCCAAGTAAATTTTGCCACCTAAATCTGAGGAAATAAGAGAAATTGTTAACAAATAATGGTGGAAAAACTTAATGCAGTCTGTCACTGACTTCTGGCTGGCCACATTTTTAGAAAACAAATCTCTGAAGAGATCTGCTGTGGATTGATCTGTCTGCAAAGCCTTGGAAAGGAGGGCAGATCTAATGAGACATGTAAGTTGTTCTGTTCACTCCTCTGTGGCTGTCTGCGAACATACCTATACTTATTCAAAGAGGAGAGCTAAGGCCACAGACACCTCATTCTGCATAAAGACATCTGCACTGGTGTTCCGTATCTGTCTTTTCACAGACAGCTGTGAAACATCTTCTTCTCTAAACTACAAGCAATAGTAAAGCAAAAGGAATACATTGAGAAAGCAAAAGCTAACCTATTAAAAAGTTGCCGGGATGCAGATCTTGGTGAGCAAATCCAAGGGAGTGCAGCTCTCTCACTGCCTGGAAGATCATCTTCAGAGCACCTTTGTAATCCTTGTGGTCTTTTGGTTCCTGCAGATATTCTTCAAGGTTTTTCTCCCAGAGGGGGAAGCACAGGTACATGTAGCCTTTTGCCTTCTCAAACTGGAACAGCTTCAATAGATGTTTACAGTTGCCACATTGTTCGAAGAACCTTTTCTCTTTGTCACCCTCTGTACAGAGTCTTGTTCTTACTGCAACCTCCGTCTCACCGTGGAGCCCCAGGTAGATGCCACCCTGAGAAGTGTTCTGAATTCTCTGCTGGAAGTATTGAAATGTCTTCAGTTTGCCAATCATAGGACGATACATTTTATGAAGATTTTTCAGCTGGTCCCTCCAACGTTTGCTGTTTGGCTCCCAGTCTTCGAGGGTTTCTGGAACAAACTTGGCATTGTATTGGTGAAGAAGGTCTGCCATGTTACGATTACGGTTCCTATTCGCAAGGGCGATAAGGTTGCCTACATCAGTCCTTGCTCCTTGTTCACACAACAACTTTGCTATATCAAAATAATTTTTCTCTACAGCCACCATCAGAGCTGTGTTGCCCTCCTCATCCGCGTCATCAATATCTATTTCACCCTTCTCCAGTAAAGCTTTCACCAAGTCTGGGCTCTGCATTTCAACAGCTAGGATGAGGGCAGTTTTCCCACATTCATCTTTGCTGTTCACATCAACACCGCAGTCCAGCAGGAAATGGACTATGGAGACTGCTGCCTCGTATCTTTCCTTGGCACAAGCCTTCTTGAGGGCATGGATCAAGGCATTCCTGTCTTTGTTGTCACGAATGTTCACATCAGCCCCCATCTCTTGGACAAGAGTTTTTACAACTGAGAAATGGCACTCCCTACAAGCATCCATCAGTGCTGTCGCACCTCCTTTATGCAGTTTCATTTTCTCCTCACTAACTGCCCTCCTCAAATTTACATTTGCTCCTTTGTGATACAGGAATCTCAAGGCTTCCTCATTCCCATACCATGCAGCCTCCATGAAAGCTGTGAAGCCGTTGTAGTCATGGTCATTAATGTCTACCCCACGATCAAGGAGGAGCTTCAGTATATTCTTGTTTCCTGCTGCCCCTGCTTCAATAAATGCAGTGCCACCATTGTCCTTTCTGGCATGTGGACAAGCACCCTTGTCCAGCAGAAGCTGGAACATGTACTCACCAGCTTGCACAGCACTCTGCAGTGGTGTCCAGCCACTCTCTGCTTTGGAGTTCACATCTGCCCCTTTCTCCAGCAGCTCCAGCACAAGTTTTGCATTTCTGTTCCTCACAGCAGCATTTAACTTGGAGGCAAGTTCTTCTTCTGTCTCCGTGCTGGAAGCAGTAGATGCCTCCTGCTGCCTGTGAGCTGTGGGCTCCATGACAGTCAGAGAGAGGGCTCTGTACCTCAGATGTTCCTCACCTGAGTCCAGGGATCCCACCAAAGAATGGGAGAAGTAGAATACTCAGTGGGGATGCTCTGTGTTTGGTTGACGAAACACGCTGGTTAGGATCGGCTGCTATTTTAAGGGCTTCGTGGTGTTCACCTAATTAATTAACAGAAAATCCTGTTTTAATAGCCTGTGAAACCTCGCCATTTACATTTGATGTCCTGCAGATCTGTGTGAGGGGCAACTAAGGACATCAATGCCAGTGCCAGCCGAGAGCTAAGGCTGGCAAGAAGCATGACTTTAGCGCTTAGGCAGACGTACTCTTGTCTGCGTGAGGTCTGGGTTTGTGCCCCGTGCGCGGGAGCTGCTGAGCACACGGAGTCGAGATCCACCTTCTAACCTTGAAGGCAGTTCTGTGCAGAAAGGAACGCCAGGCCATAGTTTGCCCAGCTAGCACGCCTCTTCAGAGGGGTCACAGGTTTTCATGCAGTTTACAGCAAAGAAAACTTGCACAAAACTTGTTCATTGGTTACTTTCCAATTATGTAACTAATGTCCTTCTGCGCCTGTTCCTGAGCAGTGGCCAGTTCATTATACAGAGGTGGTGTCACACCAGCACATAAGGTGTGATTTTTACCATGCTGATTAGTCTTAGTTCACCTCAGGTTACCTTCGGGCAACCCTCCTTTCCCCCCTCTCATCCCCTTAGTCAAGAGGTTCTTGTTGGCATCAGCTCATTCCTGTGTTACCTTGTGTTACCTTGTTGTGACTCTTTACTTTGAGGGGCACGATTTGCACCCATCATGTTTGCTTGTTTGTGCGTGGTCTCAGCACTAATTGCAGCCCAGGCAGGTGTTCCCTGGGGCACCTGGGGTAAGGGGACAGGGGTGGGGAGAGAACACAAGGTGTTCTTGCTATAAATTTTATCTCAGATTTATTACAGGTTACCGAATAAGCCAGCCCCCAGTGATGTTTTCAGGTGGAGAACACAGCAGGCAGACAGAGATGGGCATCTCCCTCCAGTTTTTGATGGCAGCCACAGGTCCTGGAAAGTGCCTGCTCCAATACCTGGTATGAGACAAAAAGCCAGCCTTAATCCCTCCTGCCTCCATAGGCAGTTAGGAGACCCTACCTAACCAGAAGCCCTTCCTAAGTTCTTCATGATATTAAGAGGTTAATCAGGTAGGACCTGATTGTTAGGTCCCAGGCAGGACCTGACTGTTAGGTCACTGACCTATCTGTATCTATCTAGTATCTAGAAAAGCTAGAACTCCGTTACCCATTTCCCTGACTGCAAAGGCTGGTTCAAGTGACCAGTGCTTTCAGGAGTCACCATTTGACAAGCTAAACTGGAAATAAACTACCTAAGCAAATCAGAAGAGGGACAGAGAAGTCTTAAGGTATAAAGCCAAAGTATAAATTCACATTAATTTACCATCAGGAAAGCCAAGGACTATTTTATTTATTTTCTCCCACACAGCAGGAAATGAATACCGATTTCATTGACTTCATTGGTTTCATTTCCTGAACTTCTACGCCTTTTGTCACATAAAAAAAAAAAAAAAAGAAAATATTACTTTCCCAGCTGGAAAAGCAACACAGCATCCCCTGGGCATGGTGGGGTTGAAATTCCTCGCCCCCCTCGGGAAGGCGGAAGCCCAGGGAGGGGGAAGGCAGGGGCTGCTCACCTTTTTCCTCCTCCACCGCCGAGCAGGAGAGCTGCAAGCGCCCTGCTCTAGGAAACGTTTAAACATTTCTGTCCCATCCCACTGGCTTTTGGCCAGAAGCGGCCCGGCGACTGTGCGTCACCGGCGCCAGCCGATGATGTGCAAAGTCACACAACCCTCCCTGCCCCTGCATCACCCGGTGCCCGCCACAGGAAGGCAAGGAAGGGGTCCCTCTGCCCGGCCAGAAACCCAGCTGCTGCTTAAAACGCCTTCAAAGCCAGGCAGCAGCCTTTTTTTCAGCAGCTGCTGCTTCCCAGCAAGCATCCCCAGATAGCTTTTGCCTCCCAGCAAAGTCTGCAAGTGTACGTTGTCCCCTTCCAGGAAGAAGCAGCCCTGGGAGAAGTTACCCACTTGCGGAGGGATGCTGGGGGAGGGCGTTTGGCGACTGTTTTTTCAGCACACAGCGGAGAGGTTGTGAGCAAAGTGTTCTCCCCGTACAGTCCCCCCACCCCATATTGCGGACCCTATTTTTAAACCTCCCCTCGGCACTGGTCCAGGAGCTGAAGGCACAGAAACATTAAATGCACCAATGCACGGGTTTGGGGTGGGGTGGTTTTTGGGGTGGGGTGGGTGGGTTGTTTTTTTATTTTAAGCTTTTTCTCACCTTTTGGTATACCCATCCACAGGAGGAAGCTCTCCGCTCTGCTAAATTTCACCCAGGGAACCACTGGGCTCCAGGTCCGTTGATGCTGCAGTCGGCGCGTTCCTCACTGGCCCCAGGCTGGCCAGCAGGCAGCTGCCCGGCCACCAGCCTCCTTGTAGGCAGCTCCGAAGCCCTTCCCCTCCACCTGCAAAGCCTGTGCAGGAAATACATGAAGGAACCCAGGCTGTGACGTGACAGCCAGTGTCCCCTGTCGCCCTGTAACCTCAGATAAGCTCACCAGCCTGCAGAGCCTGTGCAACCTCCCCAGCCGCCTCCAGCCTAAACCTGCTGCAAGACCCAGACCACGTTGAAAATGGGGCCTGAAACCACATCAGGTAACTTACGCTGGGCTTTCCGCAGCATGTCGGTACATGCGCAAACTGATGCCCTGTGTGTGTGCAAGGAGACGTGGCTGGATGCAAACACGAGGGCAGGAATGCAGAAAAGCACACCCTGCGTACCCTGTGCACAGATGCAGCCCTGCACGTGTTTTACACGCATATCCAAGTCTGTATGTACTCTGCATTGCCTGCCCACATCTGCATGCCAACGTTCACAAATGCATTCAGAGAATCATAGAATTGTCCAGGTTGGAAGGGACCTTTAGGATCATCTAGTCCAACCATCAACCTAACTGTGATAAAAAACACCGTCACCAAACCATGTCCCTAAGCACTATGTCAATCCATCTTTTAAATACCTCCAGGGATGGTGACTCAACCACCTCCCTGGGCAGCGCATTCCAATGTCTGATAACCCTTTCAGTGTAAAAAATTTTCCTAATATCCAATCTGAAATACTCCTGGTGCAACTTGAGGCCATTTCTTCTTGACCTATCGCCTGTTACTTGGGAGAAGAGACTGATCCCCACGTCTCTACACCCTCCTTTCAGGCAGTTGTAGAGAGCAAGAAGGTCTCCCCTCAGCCTCCTTTTCTCCAGGCTGAACAAGCCCAGCTCCCTCAGCCACTCCTCATAAGACTTGCTCTCCAGACCCCTCACCAGCTTCGTTGCCCTTCTCTGGACCCGTTCCAGCCCCTCAATGTCTTTTTTGTGGTAAGGAGCCCAAAACTGGACACAGCCCTCGAGGTGGGGCCTCACCAGTGCTGAGTACAGGGGAATGATTACCTCCCGAGTTCTACTCACCACACTGTTCCTGATACAGGCCAGGATGTTGTTGACCTTCTTGGCCACCTGGGCACACTGCTGGCTCATGTTCAGCCCACAGTTGACCAACACCCCCAGGTCCCTTCCTGCCAGGCAGCTCCAGCCACTCTTCCCCGAGCCTGTAGCGTTGCATGGGGTTGTTGTCATCCAAGAGCAGGACCTGGCACTTGGCCGTCTTGAACCTCATCCCACTGGCCTCAGCCCATCGATCCAGCCTGTCCAGATCCCTCTGCAGTGCTCAGAAAGGCTCTGCCTATGCAGGAGTCGCATCTTTGTACCTAACCATCACGCTGAGCTTTTCACAGCACCCAGTGCATCTGCAAGGTTTGGGAACATCCCACAGTCTCTGGATGGGGTTTCACAGAGTTTGTGTTGCCACAGGAGACCTTGACACAGCCCCACATGAAAAGTCAGGGAATAATCTCAAATCACTCTCAAGAACCCATTTTAATTCACAGAAATTTGCTGAACTCAACAACATCTCTCCCAGTTCGACAAGAGCTGGGGCTCTAAGTGCCAGTATTTAACTTCCCATTTGCAGGCTGGGAAAGAGACAAACAAGCAGAGCAGGGGCATGTCACAGGTTCAGAGCCAACAATAAAAATGTAAAAAAAAAAAAAAAATCAGTGTTACAATACATAACAATATCACACCATCCACCTACCCACGTACCCACATGTTCAGCTTGCTGATTTAATTAAAGTAGTTCATTATCTTCTGGTGGGAAGATAAAAAACCCTAGGATGCGAGGAGTGAGGTGTTTGCAACCAGCAGGGCTGTGGCAGAAGTACCCTGTGCCTGTATGTCAGCTAAGAAGGATTTGCTGGTAATGCTTTCCCTGTCTCTCATCCCCCGATTCCAGTCGCTTTCCATACAGTCATGCACAACCGTGCAAGTTCAGACTCTCAGTCTCTGTGACAGGCAGTTTAAGGGAATAGAAGGACCTCAAAGATTTTCTAAAGTATGGGAGTCACAGAGCTCCTCTCCACAACCATTCCTGCAGCCTCTGGACTGTGCAGTTCCTGCTGTATTTGCACTTTCACAGACCCCTTATTTACCCCCACGGCACACAGCATCTTAGGAGACGAGCTGTAGATACAGAGCCAGCAAGAAAATCAAGGGCACAATTAAGGAAATTCTTCCTTTTCCTCCATCCTGATGGACCTACACTCATTTTGCAACCCATCCCCTGAGATAACATCTCCAAGCATCCACACCCTGGCTACCGATCACAAACATGAGCTAAAATGCGACAGCAAAATTGCCTGCCAAAGTCAAAATAATTTTTAAAGTAGCTATGAATAGTAGGATGGCTTTTTTCTTCATGTTCCCTCCTTATTATATTTCCAAATGGGAATGTCCCAGGGTTTATATGCTTGGCCCTGCTGATGTGGCTCTCAGTGTTGGAACACAGCCCTGGAAAACAGTCAACAGATAGATGCAATTTAAACACTGACAGGTGATGCTATCCATGCAGGAGCATCGACCACATTTCACTTTGCTGTGGAATATTTTTTACATTTTTGATCTGTACTTGCTAGCCTTTAAGGCTGCTGCTCAATCCTCATCATCACGAAAGAGAAAAAAAAAAAAAAAAGACCAGAACATTTGCCAGCAGGAGTGGGCTGGGAAGAAAAGGTGAGGGCAACTGCAAGACAGGCAGGGACCTCGCTGGGCAGGGCGCTGTGTCCCAGTCCCTAAGCAAGGAGAGCAGAGTACATCCATCAAAAGCACCCCAGATCAGCCAAAATCACAGAATCTTCATGGTTGGAAGGGATCTCTGAGATCATCGAGTCCAACCACAAAAAAACCCAAAAAAACCCAAAACCAACCAACCAAACAAAAAAGAACCCAACAAAACCCACAAACAGGCACAAACCAACTATCTCGGGCACTAGAGCATGCCCTGAAGTGCCACGTCTACACGTTTCTTAAATACCTCCAGGGATGGCAACTCCACCACCTCCCTGGGCAGGCTGTTCCAGTACCTGACCACCTTCTCAGTACAGTAATTCTTCCTAATATCTAATCTAAACCTCCCCTGCCGCAACTTCAGACCATTCCCTCTGGTCCTGCCATTACTCACTTGGGAGAAGAGGTCAACACCCTCCTCTCTACAACCTCCTTTCAGGTAGTTGTAGAGGGCAATGAGGTCTCCCCTCATCCTCCTCTTCTCCAAATTAAACATGCCCAGCTCCCTCAGCCTCTCCTCATATGACTTGTTCTCTAGACCCCTCACCAGCTTGGTGGCTCGCCTCTGGACATGCTCCACCACTTCAACATCTTTCTTGTAGCGAGGGGTCACAACAACATCAAACCAGATCAGGGGTCTGAGCTTAAATACCTTTCCCTAGCAGCAGAGGTGGTTCCTCAGCAGCATTTCTCCCAGCTGTGTCTCATCCCCTGCTTCTCCCCATGGGCTGAGCCCAGGTTGCAGCTGCACCATGTCAGAGCTGCCCTCTGGCACAGGCAGCCCAACCCCACAGAGCTGCCCTCAGAGCCCCAGCAGTGTCAGAAAGCATGAACATTATCATTAATTTTTTATCGGTTCCCAAGGCGCCCTGGGGGTAAGAATCCCCGCACGCAGCTGGACCGGGCTGGCAACCTTGGCGTTTAGCTGCACACACAGCGAGAGGGACACAAAGAGGTATGGAAACATATCACACGTGACTTATAGCGCTTTATTCGCTATAAGTCTTGAAGAGAAAGCCGCAGAGCGGGGGGCAGTGGGACACAGCTGCTCCCTCCCCACCGGTTGGCACAGGGGCTGGCAGAGCCCTGCAAAATGCCGGGTAAGGTGTGTCGTCACAGACGGAGTGATTAACTTCACTAGTTAGAGGGAAAGTATTGAAATATTAAGGTGAAACAGTGATTTAACAAAATCAGTAGTAAGTGCAATAAAACCAGTAGTAAATGTGATAACGTTTTACAAGATTCGATCATAGAATCATAGAATCTTCTAGGTTGGAAGGGACCTTCAAGATCATCTTGTCCAACCATCAACCTAACTCTGACAAAAATAAACACCCACACAACAAACAAAATGCAACACCATCACTAAACCATGTCTCCCAGCACCACGTCAACCCATCTTTTGAACACCTCCAGGGATGGTGCCTCAACCACCTCCCTGGGCAGCCCATTCCAATGTCTGATATCCTTTGGCCCTATATCATAAAAGGAAAAGAGAAGGAGAGCTACTTAAGAACAATGTCTGAATTTTACGCGCAGGCATAGAGTTTTTTTAGGGTGAAAGCTCAGCTGGTTATTGACATTCATAAGGATGATGTCTACAATAATTTTAACCTCATAATAATCTTGTTTCTGTCTTTTTGTTTCTGGCAGGCGGGGAGTTAATACTCACAGTTCTGTGCTGTTGGGTGTTATTTTGCTTATGGATACTTTAGGGTCCTTTGGTTTCCATAGGAGAAGAATGCAGCTAATTGTTTGCCCTGCTGCTGTCCCTCACCCAGGTCAGATGCAGTTTTTAAATGTATGTACAGAGTTAAGTTTTTTTGTTTACTTTGAATTTTTGTGCTGTTTCTTAAGACGACTTGGAGTGTGCGTGTCGGGGTGAGGGAGCCTATCTCTAAACCACGAGGAGTCGAAGGGGTTGTCTAAAGCCGTGTCTCCTCTTCCCTCTCTTCCCCCAAAAAATCATTAATGAGCTGGAGTCCTTGGAGTGAGATTCCCCTTCCTCGGGGCAGGGGTGCTTCTTTTGAGGTTCTGCAGCTCGTTTTCAGCCAAACAGAAATGGATCACATCAAGTCAGTATTACAGTTGTTCTGGTACTGTCACTTTCTTACCTTTAGTGTACATCTCGCAGCGTGTATAAACACTATATAAATAGTGGGTGTCGTAAACCATCTCAAGTGTGTCAGGGAAATCATAACACTGCCTGGCAGGGGTTCTGCCTAGGATTTGGCCGGCAGCAGGGCTGTGGGGTTTGGATTTGTTTTGGTTTGGTTTTTCTTTTATTTTTAGAAAAGCTGCTTCAGGTTGGTAAGTGCTGTTGAAGCCACAGTCCCTTGAAAACGCTTGTGGTGTGGCACGTGCCCACAGCCTGGAGCCTGCCATGGCTTGGATCCCTAAAGTCACGGCACCCTGCCACGACGAGAGGATTTTTCGGGTGTGAGCGTGGGGGGCTGCTCCGGGTATGAGGCTGCGGGTGCGTTTTGCAGTTTCTCTCCACGGTTACCTAGATACGGAATCACAGAATCACATGGGGTTGGAAGGGACCTCTGGAGATCATCTAGTCCAACCCCACCTGCCTAAAGCAGGTCCACCTAGAGCAGGTTGCACAGGAACGTGTCCAGGCGGGTTTGGAATGTCTCCAGAGAAGGAGACTCCACCACCTGTCTGGGCAGCCTGTTCCAGGGCTCTGCCACCCTCAAAGTAAAGAAGTTCCTCCTCATGTTTAGGTGGAACTTCTTAT